>JARFJB010001658.1:1852500-2320000 GCA_036346205.1 Vesta saturnalis
TTTAATTTTCGATATTACGATGAACCATTGCTTAAAGTTAAAAGTGCTGGTTCTAAAGCAAGTATTTTAAATCTTTGAATAGAAAACTTACCTTATTAATATAAGGTATAGGTATGTAATTGACTCGTTAATTTACATTACTAATACAATTACTGTTATAAGAACTCAGGTTATCTACACACACACGCACACACCCACTCATACACACACACAGACACACAGACACGCAGACACACAGACACACAGACACACAGACACACAGACACACAGACACACAGACACACAGACACACAGACACACAGACACACAGACACACAGACACACAGACACACAGACACGCAGACACACAGACACACAGACACACAGACACACAGACACACAGACACACAGACACACAGGAACACAGACACACAGGCACACAGACACACAGACACACAGACACACAGACACACAGACACACAGACACACAGACACACAGACACACAGACACACAGACACACAGACACACAGACACAGACACACTGGAACACAGACACACAGGCACACAGACACACAGACACACAGACACACAGACACACAGACACACAGACACACAGACACACAGACACACAGACACACAGACAGACAGACACACAGACACACAAACACGCAATTACACAAACACTAAAACACAAACACACAAGCACATAAACACACAAACACACAAACACACAAACACACAAACACACAACACAAACACACAAATAACACACACACAAACACACAAACACAAACACACAAACACACAAACACAAACACACAAACACACAACACACAAACACATAAACAACACAAACACAAAACACAAAACACAAATACAAAATAACACAAATCAAACACACAACACACAAACACAACAAACACACAAACACAAACATACAAACACAAACATCCAACACACAACACACAAACACAAAACACAAACACATACAACACAGAAACACACAAACACACAACACACAACACACAACACACAAAACACAATCACACAAACACAAACACATAATCACACAAACATACAAACACACAAACACACATACACAAACACACAAACACACAAACTCACAAACACACAAACACATAAACACAAACACACAAACACACAAACACACAAACATATAAACACACAAACATAAACACATCAACAATAACACATAAACACAAACACACAAACACACAAACACAAACACACAACACACAAACACAACACACAAACAAACATAATAAAAACAATCATACAAACATAAAAACACAACACACAAACACAAAACACAAACACACAAACACACATATACATACAACACACAAAACACAAACACACAACACAACACAAACACACAAACACACAAACACACGAACATACAAACTCACAAACACACAAACACACAAACACAAACACATAAACACACAAAACACAAACACGCAAACCCACAAACGCACAAACACACAATCACACAAACTCACAATCTCACAAACATACACACATGGGGACATAGACATTAAGAAAACACTTTTTTGTACTAATAGAGTCAAAATGTATATTTCCGGTTCAATTTCGGAATTCACTGTTTTCAACATGTTCGATATTTGAAGTTTTTCGTTTATTTTTAATTTAAATGTTTTAACACCGCCGACTCCTTGTATTGATCTTCTTAACGGTTGATTGTTAAAGTAGAGTATTTGAATTTCACAAGTAACGATTAAACTGACATATTAGTAATAATTGCTAGTTACTAATTCTTCAGACTTGTGTAATTTGGGTTTATGCCAATTACCTAGCTAAATGTTCCCGTTTTATTTCATTCTTGCCTTGTGAACCGCCGATATTGCACTATGTCTTCGCCGAATTATGCTTTTTCTTTCTGGTGTTAATGTAGCTTTTTGATATCGTGTGAGCTTTTATTGGTACTTTTTTTATTGTTTGTTTAATATAACTCTATTTTTTATTTCTTATGCCCTAATTCGCAGCAATATATTGGTCATTTTTGTTAGTTACTTATCAATTTTAACTGAAAAGCCATTTAGTAAACAAAAGTACTATGCTATTTTTCTAAATATTATTTCCACTTGTGGGCTATAGTTGATATTCTTTAAAAAATTTGTACGATGTCTTGAAAAGAAATTTTTCGAATCATTTTTTCTGTAATTCGTATTATCAAAACTTTTTAGGTCTGCGAAAATTTCATTTTAGTAAAGTAATTTATTCAGTCATGAGATTTAGGCTCTCGTTAACTCGACAAGGTTTATAGGATATAATCGTATTAGAATGCTCTGGAATTTGCAACTGTAGTGCAAGATTTAATTAAGTGGTGTAAAAGCACCTCAATAAGTAGGATTTCTCATATGTAAGTTGCATCTTGTAAGCGCCATAACTTATGGTTTATCGTTTTACGTTCTGAAACGTCGATTGTCTTGCTTTTTTAATTTGAAAATAACATGTAAATTGTTGTTTACTGATTAAGATCATTTTACATTGCTTATTCAATATCAATATGAATCTGGAAGAACCTTTATAGATGGCCTACCAACATTCAGAATAAGAAATAATTTAAGAGCTGTTTGGATTAGTGTTTAAGCTTGCAAAAGGAATCTAAGTGTTTGTAAGAAATGGTTGTGCCTCTGAGAAAGAAAGGTGTATAGAGTCTAAAGTTGTTAATTACATTAATGTAGCTAAGGTTCTACGCTATAAAAAATTTTGAAAATAACACCCACGGCATATCTAAATCAACTTGCAAAACGTCTAAAGATGGGTTACTTAACTTATTATTAGAAAAATCCTAAACCGTTATCCATATAACATGGAAGTTATGTTCGCACTTACAGAAACTGGCAAACCAGTTAGATATGAGATGGCTCTTATACCCGGTTTCGCAAAAGCTTACTAAGGTGTTAGTTAATCACTTGATTCATAAACGTGATTAATTGTTGCCAAAATTCTCAAAACAGCAAAAATCGGTCAATGAAGTGATTAACTAACAGACACCTTAATCAAATTTTGGCAAACCTAGCATTAGGAATGATGGGGCAATAAGAGTTCAACACAATTCCTGAAACACTTTGGTCGGACTAGGACTTATAAATCCCATGGGGAAGTGCAACTTAGTATACATCAGTTAAACACACCGTAAGTACATTGCTTCCTGTTTTAGACTATTAGATTTTAAGTTATAGTATATATATGAAGGACAACATTAATTTTTAATTAAATAACTAATTCATTATTCACATTTTTTATTTGTGGATAATTTACATAACTCTTAATATCATATGACATAAAAATTCAGCACTTGTTGTTATTTCGGTACTTTTTTAAGGATTCAATGTTATTTGAAGTCTAATTAAGGAATTTAAGAATATTTTGCAGATTATTGTTATGAAGTTTTTTCTTGAACTCAAAGCGCATCAACAATGATATTTAAAACCACTAAGTATCTAAAAATAATCGAAAGTAGTTGCACTTAAAAAGGGGAATATCTCACTTAATATGTTAAAATCCCCTTGTTTTGTGCTTGTGATTGGTAGGCCATACATTTTGTTTAGACCGGAATAAAGATTTTTTGACAAATCAATCAAAAAGTACGTGTGAGAGTAACTATTCTTTGCACATTCCCAACTTGACAAAATTTAAATTTATAGCTAAGAAATGTACAAGCGTTGATTTCTACCAGCTTACTGACAATCTTTAGGAAATTGGCAATTATCTTATTCCTCATTCCTAAAGTACACATGTTTTCGTCCTGAATACTTCCTATTCCTACCATAGGTACTTCTAAGGTACACATGTTTTCTTCCAGAATACTTCCTATTCTTACCATAGGCACTTCTTAGATATCTTATTCCAATGGAGCTTGGTCAATGTTTATGGATCTTCTAACATGTTATACAATAGATGGCAAACCGTTTTGCACATCACTACTTTTGGTTCCTCAGATCCTCCTTTGCTGTTAGTTTTATGTTACTTAGTACAACTTTCTTTCTCCATTCACTAGTTTTACTGTCTCTTTACCCTATCTACCATTCCCGACACACTTTGTTCAAATATGAAATGTCAATAATCTGCTTCAAACACTAAGCATTAAGACAACCACATTTTTGGCTGACGCTTTTCGAACCTCCGCACTGCGACCATGAAGATCTACTGTGCGATTGCCTAATTATCTAACCTGAGAAGGGAGTATTCGAAAGAACTTCAGTATCTTCTCAGCCTCAAACTTAATGACCTGGCTGAGTTTTAGCACTGCCTCGCCAAAGTTTTTCCGGTAACGCCTTCGCACCAGCAAAGTACATGTTCTACCATTTCCTCCTCTTCAAGATAGAGCCGACGGGTATTCTCCTCAGCCACCCCAATCTTATTAAAATGGCACTTCAAGGAACATTGACCTGTAAATAGGCCTACCAGCAGCCTTAAGTCACTTCTGCTGAGTGTCATCAAGGATCTCATGCCCTCGCCACTTAGGCTAATAAACCTCTTGGACTGCCGCAATCCAGTGAATGAGGTCTACACATCCCTCCATTCTTCCTCAAGCCGTCTTTCGATAAGCCTGCTGGATGAACCATTTGTAACCCCACAGTAGGGTTCCGGACCTTCAAGGGGACGCTTGGTGCCGACCTTAGCAAGGCTATCAACCGTCTACAATCTACTACCTCATGTTCCGGCACCCACCTTAACGTAACTCTGCTACGTTGTGCCAGTGGGTTGAGTGCCATATGATACTTTAGTATAAGTTTGGATGTCTTAGGAATAAACATAACCTCGACTTTCCTCTAGTCCTAGGGAATATATCCAAGCGCATAACTACTTCTGAAGAGCTCCACCAGAATTGGAGTTATTATCTCGATACCTCAGCGTATAATAATTTTATTTCTGCCTCTAATAACAAAATAAGAGATGGATAGAAACTGGTTAACTACTATAGAAATCGAACTAAACGAATCTGCATTATCACCTAATGATTTAAACCTACACTTCACTCCTATTAGTAGTTTAATTGTAGATGCTCTTCCTAGTACTAAGACGAATGTTAACGATTATTTAATAAATATGACTTCTCCAATAAATTCTTTTTATCTTGCACCGGCCACATATCATGAAGTTTACAGCATTGTACAAAAACTGTCTAAATCTAGGAGCTGCGGTATTAATGAATAAATAGCAAAATTCCTTCCCTGACTTGTCCTCTGCTGAAGGAGGCTACCTTGGCTACAGGAGCCACAGACCTCCGCGTCTCTAGCCACCCCTCGAGCTCTGCGTAGTGGCGTCTGACGTACCACTAGCAAGCGGCTCGGTAGACTGCCCACCTTTCTCTTTCTTCTCTGTACGTGGAGGACCGACGGGGCTTTTTGAACTTCCGCACTGCGACCATAAAGATCTACTGTGCGATTGCCTAATTATCTAACCTGAGAAGGGAGTATTCTCAGGCTCAAACTTAATGACCTGGCTGAGTTTTAGCACAGCCTCGCCAAAGTTTTGAAACCTTTGTCCGGCAACGCCTTCGCAGCAGCAAAGTACATGTTCTACCATTTCCTCCTCTTCAGGATAGAGCCGACGGGTATTCTCTTTAGCCACCCTAATCTTATTAAAATGGCACTTCAAGGGACATTGACCTGTAAATAGGCCTACCAGCAGCCTTAAGTCACTTCTGCTCAGTGTCAACAAGAATCTCATGCCCTCACCACTAAGGCTAATAAACCTCTTGGACTGCCGCAATCCAGTGAATTAGGTCTACACGTCCCTCCATTCTTCCTCAAACCGTCTTTTGATAAGCCTGCTGGGTGAACCATTTGGAACCCCACTGTAGGGCTCCGGAATTTAATGGGGATGCTTTGTGCCGACCTTAGCAAGGCTATCAACCGCCTCGTTACCATGCGAATTTTGTATCGCTTGCAACGGTGGCCCGAGATGATATTGGTGGTTACTAAGGAGCTTCTCGGATTTAAGGAAAAAAGTAGTTGCTAATTGGTGGCTTTTTGTATCACTTTAGACAAACTGGAAGTGATAACAATCGATTGGTATTTGGTGGGATGAGTCTTGTCGCCTTTTTGGGAATAGGCTAACTTTCATGACGAAGGAAATTCCCCAGAAGACATAGAGATTGAATAGAGCTTAGATAAGCTTGGGTCAGGTGCCTTATTGACATCAAGCTCACTGATTGTAGAAGTTTGCATGGAAACTGAATTGATTTTGTATCGTATGAAGAACTGTTGACACGAGTTTGATACAAGTAAATGTATCAAAAGATTGACTTTATTTATACAGTCATCTACTACATATTCATTACAAGATGTCATTGTATTCCACAACTTTCCTATCAATTCTACAATATGAACTTATTGTATTACTTATTATCTAACACAGCCTTTTATAGGTAAAAACACATTATCGTCTCATACTTTATTAATGGTGTCCCTCCTTTGAAATACTATTTCAGGTACAGTTTATTTTGCGGCAATATACGAATTCTCCCCTCAATATAAACTACCCCTCCTCTGTCGTTTTGCACATTCCTAGTACCTAGTACCTAGTAGCATAAAGCTCTCTTTTTTTGTTCCTATCCAAACACGTGGTACCGGACACATAACTCAATCTTTTGTAAAATTTCCAACCCTTCCTTTGTTGAAAGCCCCAAAATTATTTCAATACAAGTTTTTGTCCCATTTTATTCTGGCAATGAGGTAACTTTCATATTCACAACCATTTCTCTCGGCCACTTATCATAAATCACGAAATTTTTCTTAATTTCTCCTTGGTTCTATTTACTCTTTTATTCTTAACGTATAAGTTCATTAAAAAAACTTTGCTTACAGCACAACCCAATCAAAATCACAATTTCTAGCCATTGTGACATTTCCATACGGACCGACCATCTTTTCTGTCACTTTACACCTAATCTTAATTTGATTATTCGTGGTACTAAGCGCCAACCTTTAGTTGGTTGAAAAATTAATTAAAAATCAATTAAAAAATGTACAGTTTTGATTGTATTTAAGGGCGATATTTGCACTAATTGGTGCTCATTTGTATTGTTCTGATGGCTATGGGTGACCAAGCACCTAGAGCGCTTACAAATCTGGCGTTATGTATTAATCATTAATCATTTTGATAATTTTACATGTAATTCCCCTTTTATATTATTTGAATCATACAAGCACACATGTTATATTACATTATGTGCCACAAATTTATGAGGTCAACTTTAACCAGAGTTACTCCGCCATCAGGACCATATGCAGCCTTTTCTACATTTGCCTACAATCAATTGCAATGTTATTTTATTAGATACACATCCTTTTCTCTATATTGATCAACATTCATAATTTTCATCATGTCGTTTACCAGTTTCCTCTCCCTTCGATGCACACTACGTACATACCACACACACGCGCACGCACGCACGCACACACACACACACGCACGCACGCACGCACGCACGCACGCACGCACGCACGCACGCACGCACCCACGCACGCACGCACCCACGCACGCACGCACGCACGCACGCACACACACACGCACTCACACACACACACACACGCACTCACACACACACACACACACACACACACACACACATTCTATGTCTCTTTCCACATTCGTATTATGTTGAATACAAAATGTTTGATAAACCGTATATCACGTTGATCATTCATGGTTTGTATGAGTCTAATTTTGCAGTGCATTATGTTACATGTTCTGATAAAATAGCTTCTGATTTCCATACTAACAGTTTTAGTATGTTTACTAAAAATATCCATCCTACATTTCAAGGTATTACTCCATAAATGTTTACCGACATCATCTCCCTATGACGTTTCTCATTCATCATCTTTTTTTTCAACTTTGGGTTTTTACTTGTTTTTAAAGGTCCTCTGATATATAATTATTACTTCCTATTCTATTTTGCTTGGGACATGTGTCATCTTTCCCCTTTTAAATATTATCGGTAAATTAAACGTTTTTTCTTAATTCTTTCCTCTTTCTTTGCTACATCAGACTGCACTTCTATTATATATTTTACCATCATTTTGGGTTTTTCTCAAATTCAATACTATGACTCGTAATTAATTTCCTTCTCAATAGATCTTGACTTTTCCTAAACTGATTATTCCAGGTGGCTTCGGCAACCTTGTTGTCGCTACTTTTACAATATTGGATTTGATGTGAAATTCTTGCACGTGTATTAACTAACAATGGAGTCACAGATTATCGTCACAATAAGTATACTTTGGTGGTCGGTAGATCACTGGATAACATAGGATGCAAGTCATAAAAATATTTAATAGTGCGTTAATCGGCTTAAATGTGTGTATTGTTAAGTGGGGTGTAGTGTGCTTAGTGTGATTATTAGATTTGTCGTCCGGTTTCTTGCTGGGTCGTCATCGAATAGACGGGGGGATGCGGAGGCTATATGGGATGTTGTCCAGGGAATCTTCTATCTCTTCGGGGAGGTCGTCGAGGAGTTGTGTAAGGATCGCGGGGGGATGTTTGAATTTTAATTTAGGTTTTCTTCGTGGGAATTGGGGAAAACGGTAGTTGTAGGTTGTGGTAAGTATCTCTTTGGTAGGGATAGTGTCGCCGAAGATTCTTTTATGTGCAAAGTTTCTCTGTAGTGTTCGGATTCTGTGTGCGATGGTTGGTATGTTTGCGTGTTGTGTTCTGAGGTCGCTAGGGTACCTGAGAGGTAACCTGTGTATGCGTCTGAGAATTCGGCGTTCACAGGAGGCGATAGAGAAAAGGTGATTGGGGTTTATGTTGGTGTATATTGGTGATCGGAAATCCATAACAGGGCGGATGTATGTTTTATAAGTGTGTAGAAGTGTTTTGGGGTGGCAACCTCTGATTCTTCCACGGAGGGCGCCCAGTAGGTTTGCGCGGTTCCTAATCCTATTGAGTGTTTTTTTAACATCGGGGAGCCAATTGAGGGTTCTAGTAAAGAGGATTCCTAGGTAGGTCATTTTATCTTGGAGTGGGAGTCTTTCTTGATTTAGGGCGAGGGAAACATTTCTGGAGGCTAGCTTTGGGAACTTATCCTCAGTGTAATTAAGATGGCAGAAGAGGATTGCTTAGGTTTTGGTGGGATTGACGGAGACTCTCCACTGGTTAGCCCAGTTAGAGAAGTTCCGTAGGGTTTTCGATATGAGGCGGGAGGCCGTTTGGCTGTTTGGATTAACCGCCCAGAAGGCGATGTCATCCGCAAATTGCGCAACCACTACTCCGGGTTGTATGACTGGGAATGTTGGATGCGAAGATAGTGTATAGGATCAGGGCTAAGGTGGTACGCCTGCTGCAGGTAGAAAAGGATCGGAGAAGGTTTTCCCTACTTTGACTCGAACTGACCGATTGGTCAGGCATGAGAGTAAGAGTTTGGAGAAGGGGTCGGGTATATTGAGGTTACGGATCTTGTGCAGGAGACCGGCGTGCCAGACCCTGTAAAATACTTGCTTAATGTCCAGAAACACAGCCAGATTGCATTGCTTGTGATTGAATGCCCTGGTGGTCTCTGTAAGCAGCTTCAACAAGGGATCGTGACACGTTCGGTTGGGACAGAAGCCGAATTGGCTGTTGGGAAGAAGGTCGTTGAATTCTAAGTGGACCCTGAGTCGCCTGGCTAGAATCTGCTCGAAGCATTTTCCGAGGCAACATAGAAGGGAAATGGGTCTATAGGAGGAGGGTGAGGTTAGGTCAGCATGGGGTTTTGGGATCATAACGGTGGAAGCCAATTTCCAGTCCGTCGGGATGTGAGAGAGGGTTAAGCATCTGTTATAAATATCGGAAAGTGTACGGAGGGCTGGGTCAGGTAGGTGCCGGAGTATTTTCCTATTTAAGCCGTTATGACCTGGGGCTAAATTTTTCCCTTTTTTGAAATATGTTTGAACCTGGTCGGGTGTGATAGGGGCATAACAAGGACTCTCGTTATCTAGTTGGGTTTCAGGAAGATTAAGGTTGCGGAATTCTTCAAGGCGACCCTCGAGGAGTGCCTTGAACCAGTTATCGAACTGGGGATCATCTGGGGATTGAAAATGGGTTTTCTTGGTCGGTGGAGATTATGTTGCCCTGAAGGTCGGTTAGGTTGGATTTTGGGGTTACTTTTCTTCTGATAGTCTATCGAACTGTTGGCAGAAGAGCATTTCTATAATCTAGCTGGGAAGTGGCTTTGGTCCAGGAGTCTTCAGGGTGTTTATCGGTTTCTCGCCTGATGAAGGCGTTAAAGCGATTGTAGTAGGTAGGTTTGGAGACTTCTGGAACACACCACATTTCCAAGGTCCCACATTTCCAAGGTTACCACTTTATCAAGGCTACCACTTGACCAAGGTCGCATAATTGAAGTGTCTGACCTACTTTTACAAAGCCCCACACGCCCAAGGTTATACAACAGTGGCCTACTTTACTAAGTTCACACACCATGAAGGCCACTCGTATGCCGTACTTCCTCGAGGTCCCAAAAGCTTACACAATACCAAGGTCAGTCATCTCATACATTAGCAAGGTCATTTGTGATGACCACGCACTGAACGCTACCTGTGTATCCTATCTATTCACCTTACCTCACGCTTAGCTGATACACACTCTTGAAACCAAACAAAGAGAAAACGATGTATTAATATATTTATTTCCTGTATAAACAAAAGACATGTACAATTGTATTATTCAGAAATATGATTCTTTTTAGGAATAAAACATTTTGATTTAGTACAAGTGCAAAAGGTTCTTTCCACTTCCGTTTCATTACATCTGCGTGGACGTGGTGCAAGTAACTGAGCGTACGTGCAGTGTGGTGCCCATCGGAGATGCTCCTGTAACGGATTGTCAGATGGTTGCCATCGGTTTGTTCTAACCTCGCACAGAAAGCATTCAACCGTGTCGTCTGCAGATGTGAAAATTAACCCTGCCGCAGCAAGTGATGAAGGAGATTGAACTCCATACCATGTTCGATACGTTAGTAAGCGTTTATCGAAACAATTGTAATACTGAGGATAATAAAAGTTTGGTGGCACGTCGCACATGTTTTAACTGCTGAAGAAGGTAATCTAATGACAAAATAATTTATTACATACAATACATAGCAAAAAATACTAACAGTCCACATAACAGACTTCATTACACAGGTAACACGTGTCGTCGTCATATACATCATATAACGTGCTTGGGGGTGCTCTACATGATGAGCACCAGTATTCATCATGTGATATGTGGTAAAAAATTGCCAATTTCTCCATATGGGTGTGGTGGTCAACCACACGGTAATCTCGTGGTTGCAACTGGAGTAGCATGCATGGCATAAATGCATACCACCAACCAGATGGTAGCGAATGTACAGGGCGATTACGTGAGAGTAATCTTTCAAACTACTGCCCGAGACGTGATCGTAGATTCGCCCAAGGCGTCGAACCATGCCAAATCCCACTTTACCTCTTCATATTGATTCCGAAGCGCTGTTATTGTAGTAGGTGGTAGTAATTCTCTTTTTTCAAATTTTACCCAGTTAGGTATAAGGTTACATACTCGCCGCGCACTAAGATTAAGTAGTAATAATGGTTGGTAGACTTCAGGTGTATTCCAATCGTCTTGAACAGGGGTAGCTGACATACTGAGTATCGTGGGAACTGTACAATAGTATACGTGTTATCCCTCCTTTTTAACTCAAAAAGGTCTTTGTGGAGGCGTAGGTGACTTCGTGTAAGAAGGAGGTGACCTCGGTTTTGTATTGAAGAGGAAGGAGTGCTAACCTTAACCAAATTATTGACAGAAAATCTTGAAGCAGTGGACCCTCCAGTATTGACAGGTTGCCTTGGAACAGTGAAGCTGTCAAGATCGTTGTAGTAGTACGTGTTAATAATATCGAGGTCACGTCACTGACCCTGCAGGAAAAAAAGAGAGGGGAAGGTGGGATATGAATACAGAGGGAGAGCATGTAAAGTCAGTATCGTACATAATGGAGAACATCTTACGTCAAGCTGTAGAAAAGGCGAAGATTGTCAGTATTATAAATTCAAGTGAGTGTCGTGATATTTTGATTGATGTGCATTATTTCATAAACAAAAGTAAGTCGAAGTATGTTAGTGTCGGTCTGTCACCTCGATTCAATTTTGAAGCAGTCGTGAAACTTGGTGGATCTAAGAGTAGGGGAGTGACGTTTGATAAGAAGGAATGGCATTTACTTATGGACAATCAGGGAATAATTACAAATTATTTCTACTCAGCAGAAGGACCATGGCTACCTACAAAGATGGGCTCGAAAACTGTGTCGTATGAAACTATTAACTAGAAGAAAGTTATTCGCATCAATGATTGTGAAGAATCAGAAATCTATTTAGGATGGGAGTCTATAGAACAGTTATGGAGACTTCTTAAGAAAATAAGTTACCGATTGGATCTAATACCTGCTATGAACTTTTCATTATTTTATAATAAAATAATAAGTGCAGCAGCGGAAATGTCTGAGCTTGACATAGGCAGGTTAATAGCACCATTGCAGGATATATTCGATCCCAATATAGTATGTTTTATTGAAATTCTTGAATTTGCCAAGGAAAAACTGAATATTGATGTAGAAGTTGCCAAAGCGGAAAAGTAAAAAGTGGGGGGTAACGAACATATAGAGAACAGGGATATATAATATATGTTAGTCAATATGTGGATGTGTTATAGTGCAGAGTCGTGGCCTAAAGCTGTGGACTGTGCAGTGCAAAGACTAATATGTCAATTTCAATCATTAAAATTTGATGCTGAAGATGAAAAAGTCTTTGGGATGGATAGGTTTAGTGATGACTATTTAGATAATTTAGTTAATAAGTATGGGGGAGGAATACGTCTCTGTGAGAAATACTTCCAAACGCATGATGATGGTGTAGTGTGCATTTGTTGTATGAATCGATTAATAGAAGAACTTAAAGAAATATTTTTGGAGCAATTTGTACACGAAATAGAACGGTATTTACCAAATTATTAGATGACGACTCGCCAAGTGAAGAAGGTGTACATTAATGAGTCCAAAAACGTAGTTCACTGTATAATAGCATGGAACGTGGCGCATAGGCAGGCGTGAAAAGGTGAATGGGAACGATTCTGCCCGATTTAAAAAGAGAATAGAAGACTGTGATACTATAATCTCACCAATCCTCGAAAATCAGCACCGTCAGTGTGTGTTTGTCAAACGCTTTAGTAGTATGTAGTGTTATATGTATATATGTTAACATAAATAAAAAATTTAAAATAAAAAAAATTATTTATTGCATAATAATAGTACAACATATAGAAGTAAGCGTACACAGCGTATCATATAATATCTTTGTTGGAAATCCAGGAATTGTGAGAATTATCAAAACCCAGCCACTGAACGAGAGATTTATTTCCTTGACGTCGGATTACACGTTCAACTAGGTGAATGTCAGGATGTTTAACACTTTGAAGTTCCGGCTCATAGAATCGGCCTTGAATCTCTTCGTCACGACTATCGCGTAAAGTGTAGGTGATTGGGCTTGAACGTTTTACTGTTGATATTTGAAAGACTTCGTAACTCCAATTAGGTGTGTAACCCTTAGAGAATATGCTTCTATATTTTCTAATGCGCACATAATCCCCCACTCTAAATTTAGGTGTCTTAGTATCAAGAACTTTATGACATTTTAAATAATTCAAAATATCTGCAACATTATTTTCCGTTTGTATCCTATTGTTCTATGCTTTCTGGAATTATAATCGGCAACAATATGAGGCAATATTGCTAACCACTTGTAGGATCCTTGCATATTGAATGTTTTCCACATTATTGCTTTAAAAGTGCGATTCACACGTTCCACTATACTACTTTTCAAAGTGGAATAACTACTATAATGATTGATATGGAACTTTTTCATCACTTTTTTTAATTCTGCATTATAAAATTCTGTTCCCATATTGTCATTTGATGATGGTGTCCACCAAATTTATCTACTGGTATTACTGATAGACATGCAGTACTATCTTTAGTGATAGTCGTTGTAACAATGAAACGAAATGAGTATAGTAATAGGTTTATAACAAGAGATGTTACTTTATTACTTTTGCGTTACTTAGTTCGTCAATTATATACATTATTTCGTTGTGATTGGTGGTGTTTCCTGCTGACATTGATCCTAATAATTCCCTTAACCAATATACTAACTTATTCGGATTATTGCAAGGTACAAACTCAATAGATTTGTTATTGTAACGCAACAGTTGCATTCTACCTCCTCTTTTGGACATAGAAGTTGTTCGAGACTTCGTGGCTGGAAGTGCAAGTGATGAAGTAGCAAAACGTTTTCTAGGTTGAAGTAATGGTCTAATGATCTCAGTGTATTTCTTACTATTATTTTCTCTGATTTGGTCATCAGGGTTATAATTATGTCGGGCAGCATTTGTACGACGCAAAATGTCATTATATTGCTGTAGATCACGTTTGTTGAATCCCGTAGGAACTTTTTTAAAGAGTAGTTCATATAATCCCGGTGTGCCCTCATAGTCTAAGGATGATCCATCATGAAGAGCGATTCGAAAATTTTCTCCCATAAAGTTTAGTTCAGCATAGCCAATAAAAAATTTCTCTGCTTCCGGAACAAAATGTACACCACATGTCAAGTCATATTCGTCTTCGATATCTGTAAATATACTTTCGACATAGTACTTCACTAATCCTTCATACTGATTAAGATACTCTTCAAAGGCGGGTTGCGATCCAGTAGCTAACAGTTCTGCTTTTAATTGTTGTAAAGTAGGAATTTCCACCTCGTCGTCAGTGGTATCATCAATCACAGTTTTCTGTACAGGTCGTGGTATGGTGCCAGGAACAAGAGTACGTGGAGCCTTATGTAATCCAATCCCTTTAGGCGTGTGACTTTCATTTACCTGTGCAATGGGTTCAGTTTTTTCTACTTCTGGTGTACGGGGTCAGCTTTGATGAGAGAACCATCTTGTTTAGTAATCAATTGTGTTAATGGTCGTGTGATGGGTTTAAAGTGTGCTTCAATTGCACGTTCTGTAAATGCAGTGTCTTCTTTCAAATTAGCATATTTTTGCCGCACACTCTTGCGAGCACGTAAAATGTCTTATACTAAGCGCTCCCCCATTACGACTGCATGGATACAGTACTACTGCAATATTTATAATGCAATGAAACAGTCAAATCTTTTACGGTAACGACCTGCATTAACGTCACTTTCTTTATCAATCACAAGAAATCCGAATTTGTCACGCCAGCAACAGATACACAAGTTTTTAAATCTGTCAAATGACATATCGACATTAACGTGATCATCATACACATGCTTAATGTTAGTGTTATCTTGTTGAAAAAGAATAAGTAAATTTGCATTATCACGTATAAGCTGTTTTGGAATTGAAGAATAAGTTTGACACATCATTATTTCGATGTCCGCCAAAACAGAAATGATCTCTTGTTTCATTTTGTTGAATTTTTACGGGAATCACTAGAGGTATAACATCACTATTTGCACTGTATTCAAAATACCCGACTTCTTTTATGGGTTCCATTAAATTTCGCAGGTATCGGTATTTCGGTTGGTATAATGATTTGTATATATATATATATATATATATATATATATATATATATATATATATATATATACATATATATATATATATATATATATATATATATATATATATATATATATATATATATATATATATATATATTTTCGAATCGTAAACCATTTGGATGTTCTAATAAGATAATCATAACATTTGTTTTTCCGTAACCGGACGGACCGACGATTATGCCTCGTTTACATCCTCCTTTTAGTAAACCGCTATGTTTAGAGTAGCGTTCCTTGTTGGAAGTGATGTCATAATTTTTGATAGGTAATTCTGTATCTTGTGGAATGAAACGGATGTCACCCATCATACACTGAACCAGCGTTTGGATGCTGTTATATATATATATATATATATATATATATTATATATATATATATATATATATATATATATATATATATATATATATATATATATGCGTCATATGCATAAAACTAGTTAGTAGTGGAGTGTCAGTCAGTCTGGTATGAAGTATAGCTCCCGGTGTAATAGTAAGAGAAAAGGTTCAGGATTAATTAATACCTTAATAAATAAATTACCGTGGAACTGCATATACCTGGGTACAGATACTGTAGACCAGGCAAGAACGATTAGCTCACGTGATACGGGTATTAACGAATTGGACGAAGCGTGTAAAGAACACGATATTGCATACTCCCAGTCCAACGATCTAAGACAGCGCCACATAGCCGACAAGACTTTGCAACAAAAGGCTTGGAATAGATTTCGTTCCACAAACGCCTCCTTTGGAGAGAGGATTGCAGCATTAACCATAGCCGGTGTAATGAAAGGAAAACGGACAATGGGAATCGAAAGCAAACCACACGCAGGAAAAAGAGAGTGGGAATGGGAAGCAAATTGCGACGAAGAAAGCGTGCTTCTAGAAACAGAGCAGTTTCGTTTAACAAAGCAATCCTTTTAGCGAGACGTCGTGTTGGTGGTAAACTTCGATCATCTTTAAAAGCCACAATACAACAAGCTTTAAGCGCTCTGGAACACAAAACAATTATGATGCCCAAGAACAGAATATTACCAATACCAACACGTGGTGGATTTACACCTCTTATTCCCCTCTTTGCAGCATTAGGAGCTTTAGGTTCTTTAGGTGGAGGTGCTGCTGCAGTGGCGAAGGCAGTTACTGACGCAAAATCCGCGTCAAAAACGTTAGAAGAAACCAAACGACACAATCAAGCAATGGAAGCAGCAGCCTTAGGAAAGGGTTTATATATAAAACCATATAAACGAGGTTTAGGCTTATATTTACAACCGTACGCAAAAAAAACTCCCACTGAAGCTATCACACCACGCCTTAAGTAATATTGAGCTATCAAAATTTGGTAAGCAATTAAAGATCTCCTACTTTAGAGGAATACATATGCGAGATAATTTACCTACACGGATCCATACAAATGAATGTGGTATCGTGAATCTGGATGATCAAAATAACAAGGGAACACACTGGACCGCTTACATCAAGTGTAATAGACACATTACATATTTTGATAGCATAGGGCATACTAAACCACCCTTTGAATTACTTCACTATTTTAAAAGTGATGGTAGCGAAAACATAATTGATTATAACTTTACCAAGGTGCAACACTTAAACACAAACAACTGTGGTCATTTGGTCCTACGATTTTTATATGACTGATTGACAGTAGTCGTTACGTGGTCGTAAAGTCGTACACATTTACATTAACCGGTAAAAGCTCTATCTTCCAAGCCACCTTCAATCCACCGATTTTTCTTGATAATAAGGCGGAATATGTAATAGAGCTGACTAGTTTTGAATCTTTCAATACTATACAAAACGTTACTTCAAAGAATAACAAACTTGTATTTGGAAAAGGGAGAATTACAATACCGCCAGGATCATACGAAATTACGGATTTGAATAAATATATTAACGAGACAGTGAAGGAATTAAGAGGATATATTACTTTACGAGCGAATAATAATACTATGAAAGCAACCCATGACATTAACTTCAATGTAGAAAATTCGATTGGACCTATGCTGGGATTTAACAAGACTGTTTACCAAGGTAAAAAAGTGCATAACTCTGATAATCCTATAAGCATTATCAAAATTAACTCCTTAATTATCGAGTGTAATATAACAAGTGGCAGTTTTAAAAATGGCGAGTCATCACACATAATTCATCAATTCTTCCCCAGTATACCAGCTGGATATAAAATAATTGAATCCCCTTAACATGTCATCTATTTACCTATCAATACATCTACCATTTCAACAATAACACTTAAAATAGTAGACAAAGACGGAGATCTCATCAATTTTAACGGGAAGTCATAACGATAGGACTACATTTAAAGAAAATATGGTGACACAGTATAGTACATGTGCATGTAACCAGAGCAAGGTGAACTATAAAAGATTGAAGCGTGGAAACGCAAGAGTCAGTAATCGTTCAGCGATCAAAGCATTGACAGCGCGGAACAAAGCATTCTTGGAAAGTCTCGATTTTACAGTACTACAATGAGTATATTAAACGTTAACGAAAAAGTTGTCGTTGATAATGCGATAGTAAATTCCGTCAGCCATATACTACGAGATTTGGAAACAATGACGAAATCAGGATACCCACTCAAGAAGACATGTGCACTTTACCATCAGAAAGCTATGTCTACGTAGAGGTAAGATTGTTGAAGGAGGATGATACTGTGTCTAACACCGCGCGGTTTGTTAATAATGGTATCGCATTCTTATTCAGTGAAATTCGATACGACATGAATGGAATAGTGGTAGATCCCGTAACTAAAGTAGGAATAACGTCGACAATGAAAGGATTGGTATCATTGACGTTTAATGATCTCGCTCGTCATGAAAATTCGGGTTGGTTTCCTACCTCAAACAGCACACTAACAAATGCACAAGGCTATTTTAATGTTTGTATACCTTTGCGACTGCTATTCGGTTTTGCTGAAGATTACAATAAGGTGATTTTGAACATTAGAAAAGAACTGGTTTTAATTCACAGTAATACTGATAACGACGCAGTAATTACAACTACTGAGGAATGATTAAAAGTTAACATAGATAAAATATATTGAAAAGTTCCGCATATCATTCCAGCATTAGCGGAGGAATTGGCGTTAACCAAGTACATTGATAAAAATGTAAATACTCCAGTCGTATTTAGAGGTTGGGAAACTCACGTATATCCCGCCGTTCCAGCAACAAATAAGCATACATGGGCAATCAAAACATCTACTAGTATAGAAACACCTAGATACATTATTATAGGATTTTAAACTGGGCGAGAGAATAATGTTCTGCAAGATATGAGCAGATTCACTAAATGTGCACTAAATAATATTCGGGTGTTTCTTAACACGGACCGTTATCCGTATGATAATTTAAACGTTAATTATGATAACAATTGCTTTGCTACGTTGCATGAAATGTTCGCTAAATTCCAAATGTCATATTATCAAAGAGATGGTCAACCATTACTCACACCTACGCAATTTACGTCAGCTGCACCATCGATAATGGTAGATTGCTCAAATCAAAAAGAGGCATTACACTCTAAAGCTGTGTTATACTCCATGACCGTTTAGTTACGTGCAACGCGTTAACCAAAGCAGTACGACAATTGTAATACAATGCCCGTCATGGTTGATGTACAAGGGTTTAAAGTTTCAAAAGCTTTTATACCGAAAGAACTCGCAATTTTTAACGGAAAACAAATTGCTCACTATTTTTTTAAATCACCGTACCCGTGGCATACGTTAGATGCAGAGAGTCGCCGTTCAGCTGTTTGGTTAATGCATAACCAGCACTGTATAAAATGGGAAGAGGGGCATACACAACCATATCACTTTCGAAGAATTCTCAATCGATTGATTCAACCAACAGATTCTGTCTATGTCAAGGGTAGAGAGAAAGCAGATTACATCAGAAACTGTTTGTCCCAGTCCGTTATTGAACTTGATGAACATCCCGCTTTTCCTGCTTTGCACCCAGTTTATTTCTATCATTCTCAATCATCATGTAACTGCGCTCTGGCTAATGTATACTATCTGTATGATACATATGTAATGCAATAAACTCTGTACGCTTTTTTAAATAAAAAATTATAAATGTTTATTATGTTTATTTCTTTATATCACACAATATTTTGTACATTCTGTATATATTCTCTCGATAAGTAATTGTTACATAATAATAATATATATTCCACAAAGAACGGTATTGCAGTGACTTCTCAAACTGAGATGTTACCTTGGTTTGCAGATTACCATTAACTAATATTACTACTAGTTTCCTTGTGGAGAGAAGGTATCTAAAGCTACCAAGTGTCAGTGGCCAAACTATCGTATACCTTCTAGATCATACAAATTCATTTCCCTAGCAACATCCAGTAAACCGCTCAGCGGATCGACGTTTTCCAATTCGGGAATTCTCCAATGCCCCCACGCCAATGTTGAATATGTATCACTTAATCGATACCGTTTGTTATCCTGGGACCTAAAGGCAATCTTGTTTAACATTTCTGTATAAATATCATGTAACGTTGATCGAAACACAAGCATTTTACACATTACTATTTTATCAGACGCCTCTGCAACAGCTTTGTAGTCTACCTCCGTCAACACTTTTTGACTAACAACTTTCTTAACTCCTTTAGCTTCCTTAACGACTTCGTTGTCAGCAAGCTTTAAACAATATGATTTTAATCCAGCACCATAAAAATAGTGGACCGCTTCCCTGCATACTCATCTTTCATTCTTTCGACGACGGATGTATTCGTTGTAATACCATGCAGACTGTTTTGATAGTTGGATGTGTCATATTCATCAACATTATTTCGCATATGGGCATACACATCATCAGTTATCTCGACAATTAAAGAATCTGTGTCTGTATAGAGTAATGTTACATTATTACCGTAATGACTGCGCAAGATATCGTAAAAAAAACGATACATTATAATTTTCGAAAGATCCAAAATACTAAATCCGACATATACGGGTTTGTCATACGTAACAACCTGTTTCGACAATTCCACCGCAAATACGTTGTCCGTTAATTGAATAAAATTTTTAAATTGTGGTTTTGCGACGTACCGTGCTAGACCCACACGACGACCGTTATTTTCTAAATGCGTTAATAACTTGATAACTCTTCTTTTGTCAACATTCTCCATTGTTTTACCAAATACACCATTGTTCATACATTTAAAGAAATCCTTTTCGAATTTGTTCTTTGCTTGATTTGAGCTGTGTTAAGGTCTATGTATGGTACTAGCCATGGACTTTGACGAAAGCGTAAAACCCTATGAATATGAGTAACAATTAAACCATGCTCTATACATCGTTTTAAATATCGGTAATGTATAAAATAATTGGTGTTATCACACAGGTTCGGAATTAACTTCTCCTCCTTGGAAGTTGGTGCGCAGATCATTTCAGGGCAAAAAGGGTACTCATTGTGTTCATCATGCAGGTGGTGTGGATAGTGTATATCTACCTCTAGTACATACCCAATATCAGCATGATCATTAATCTTCAGGACATCAAAGTTTTGAATTTCTTCTTCGGTTAACCACATACACCCATCATGTGGGAGATATAGCCGCATACTCCATCCGTATAAATTCGTGGCATCTAAATACCGTAAAAAGACTTTAGGAAGATTAGGATCATAATTTGAAACAAACTCGTTGTTAGCAATACTTCTCCGCTTGATACAAGTACTCACTCCGCCACGAATACCTTTTTTAAAAAAGTCTTTAATACATTTCAACATAGCATCCCACGCTAATCCGGGTAGAGTAACATACTGTGCCGGTTCTAACCCATACACGCCCAGACAGAGCCGCCTAAAGTTTTCGAACACGTCAGCTAACAGCAGCACGTCTGATTTTAAATATATATAAGCATAATCACAGAGTGTATTACACTTAAAGTGATCCCATACCTGTAGGACGCGACAGTATTCTTCATCGGATATATTTGCACCGCGCATTTTATCATAGAATTTGTCATAGGATGGGACCGTAACATCATCCAATTTAGTAAAACTGTCTACGTACGCATAGGGGAAACTACCTTTCTTTCTAATTAAGGTGAAATCATTATCATCACTAAAATATTTCCTTACCTCTATACACTGCTCGTCTGACAAATTTAGAGATAGCGCATCTAACGATGCAGCCATAAACCTACAACTATCGACGAATCGCAAATTTATGTACTTCTTTTCCATAATGCCGCGACTGTTTACAAATTTATCCAGAAATATATGCTTACCAAACGTTATATATTTTTCACTATTAGCAGGAAGTACGATAATTTCTTCAGTTTCACTCGCTAACTGTTTGATAAACAGGTGAACATCATAACCACTGATATTATGGAAAAAAACTGGGATAAATGTTGGTAACTTATAGTTTAAATTGCAATTTGAATGTGTCGCACCACGATATATACCAGTGACATGACAATGATCTCGTACTTTTGGATTTATAAGATGGTCCATAAAAATCTTGTCTCATATATAACAATTCCGACTTTGTTCATGTATCACCTGTTGTTCATTAGTTAGTGGCAATATTGGAACAATAGTTTTGAAATGTTCATTATATATCCGTTTTACATCACTTTCTAATCGTCGTATAAATATCTCCGTCGCATTAACCCCCCTATACAGTTCTAATTTCGACCACAAATCGTTTACACCACACTTAATATAATAACTGCAAGAGTATGGCTCATGTTTACGCGTCTTTATCGTAAACGGTTGTTCAGGATCGGGTTCAGCGGTATCTACCGGCACTAATAGCGCTTCAAAGTCTGCATATATTACGAATGGCAGAAACATCTGCTTTTGATAGTTTCGGAACGCATAGAACTCCCCGGTTCTTTCTTTTCTTTGCATTACTCCAGGTAATTTTGTGTATACGAAATTACAGTCATGAGACACGTGTCGAGTTAATTGCTCCTGCGTTCTAAAATAATAAAGACATGAATCACAAAAATATTTTGCCCCATTCCACCAGGTTATTTGGCTGCTAAGTAAACGAGAAAAATTTTTGATCCTTACATAATGCTGATTATCCGTTTAGTTACTGACTAATAGTAGTAAATTAACATGAACTGACTGTTTGGCTTCAGTATAGTAGAGAAGACCCACTACCTCAGGAATACGATGACCATCACGATACGTATCCTCCAGTCCATAAACATTGATCAAGATATTACTGTTGGACTCTAACGTTGCAATATTAGTCAACTTAACAGGAAATTTTACACCATTCCAGTTGAATAACGTTCTGAAATCAGGGTAAGAAGTTGTCCGCTGTGGTAGACCCTTCGGTATCACTAAAGCTGATACAAAAGCCCATGCAAAGCAGCAATTATCACTATTCTTCACATTCACTATGGCATGTTTCTGCGGAATTTCAGGCGGGACATTCGTATAGGATGAACCCGTAGTGGGAGAAAATTTCAACATGTTTACCTCTAAATATACGAAATTCACCAGCGACCACCCTACAAAACAGCATATATTAATAATGCACTGCCCTACTACTCATGACTCACACTTACCAGAATCTTTATGCTGAAATTCAGATTGTTTGGCAACCAATATTTCCATTATGCTTTGGAAATAATCTTCCACCACCATCCCAACACTTAGAATATCATATTTAGTCTCAAGGGATTTAATTTCCGTGCTTTCTCTACTGTTCAAAAAGTACAAACCAAATAACTCAACATTACATTTTAAGGAGAAGTGTTTCTGCAACTGAATTTGTATTAGTTTCAAAACATTCACTTTCACTTCCCCCATAAACGTTTGCACATCAGTGTGACTATTGCTTGGGGATAGTCTATACGAAACCATCCGTTGTTTAAACACATTCCGAATAACTTCAACCCCAGTAGCAACGAGTAGACATACATTTGATTTATGTCTCTTGCCTCTAAGGTATCTTTGAAAAGCATACCGCGGTACATCTATTGAACAATCAGTGCAGTGTACAATATCAACACTTGTGTTAGTCTTTTTTGTACAGTCATTGAGTTGATCTAACTTACGCTTCTTTGAGTTGTACAAACCTGATGGCCCTGGTTTCGCAAAGGAATCACTATCACGCTTGTGTTCCACATTGTTGCGGTTTAACCCTGATGGCCCGGGTTGTGCAAAGGAATCTGCTCTGTTGTTGTCGAAAGTACCGGCTTGCACCGTGTTTCTACCTGTGATTTTGCGACACAACCTCCTTCGCTCCAAAAGGTGGGGTAGTTACTGGTGTCCTTATCCAACATGAAGTCTTTGGTGTCGAAGTAGAGAATCCTTTCTAGAAAATTTCTGCAGACATTCACATTCAAACGCTTTGTTACGGTCTATAACAAAAAGTATATACATAAGTAAGGGTTGTGTTACGTGTTTTGTTATGATTCCTTTGGTAACACAGTTTTTACACCTTTGCTTTCTTTACTTTATTTGATTAATTACAACTGTTATCAAAAGAATCATATCCAGCGATGCGAACGAGGACGCAACGTAACATATCGCCAGGAATGGAATTATGGCATATGGATATCTCAGGTTGAGGGGTATAGTAGTGTACGAGTTGGATGGAAAGGGTAATCGAGATCGAGTGTTGCTGCTATATATTCTACCCAGCATTGTAGACCCCCTACTATGTACTTTGGACTGGAAACAAGGGATTATAACCAATTGTTTTCCAGAAACTCCGCGGCGCAAGTAGGGCTCAATACACTCTGGGGAGAAGATACTGCGTTTTCCACTACATCTCTCACCGGTGATAGCGCAGGTAACTGTAGCATCGGCGCTGCAGGACTCCTAGATAATAATAAGTCATTTATCGACCATTCATTATACAAAAAGTCTGCAGCAGCCGCAGGACTGAGGATACTTTCTGATGATATTTCCATTTGCTCCAATTGTATCGAACAGTTCATCGGACTCCACTCCCGATCAAACTCGTCGATACAAGTGGGGCTCAAGACGCTCTCAGAAATATGTTCCCTGACCTCTACTTCTACCGTAGAACTCTGGTACGACCACTCTTACATAAATTTGCGGTAGAAGCAGGGCTCAGCAAACCCTCGGATGGATTTCCTACTACCCCACCCTCTAAACGTGTTGTCGATGTAGACGACTGATCATCAGGTACAACACCCTCAGAGGTCTGAGTAGTCGGAGATACAGCAATCACCAGCACCGGTTGCATTACAGGACTGGAAGAGGAATGGTGATGAGCAATTGGAGCCCATTCTTCCTCAAATTCAGCAATGCAACCAGGACTTAACACATGATGCACTGCTACCTGATCTCTCACGGGTGACGATGTAGTGTCATACGGATCACTTACAGGTTGTAGGGTGAGTAGTATTTCGTCCAGGGCTGCCTACTCATAGTTGCATGATAAAACCACATCCAAGCCGTCCGCTGGAGGTGGTGTATCTAAAAACCGCAAAGCTATTTCATAGTCATCCTGGTCGAAATACTGCTCATTCTCCACCAGGCCTTGAAAAATGTCTTCTAAAAATAAATGAAAAACGTTGTTTTTAGTAGGGGAAACACCTATATTTAGCGAAACGAAAACAGTAGAAATCATACGTATAACTGCTTCTACAGTACCGAATAACTACTACCATGAATTATTTTAGAGCAACTTCCCCATCATCTGGCAACGCTAAATTACCACAGGAAAAAGATAGACAGATAGACAGATAGACAGATAGACAGATAGACAGATAGACAGATAGACAGATAGACAGATAGACAGATAGACAGATAGACAGATAGACAGATAGACAGATAGACAGATAGACAGATAGACAGATAGACAGATAGACAGATAGACAGATGAGACAGATAGACAGATAGAACAGATAGACAGATAGACAGATAGACAGATAGACAGATAGACAGATAGACAGATAGACAGATAGACAGATAGACAGATAGACAGATAGACAGATAGACAGATAGACAGATAGACAGATAGACAGATAGACAGATAGACAGATAGACAGATAGACAGATAGACAGATAGACAGATGAGACAGATAGACAGATGACAGATAGAACAGATAGACAGATAGACAGATAGAACAGATAGACAGATGACGATAGACAGATAGACAGATAGACAGATAGACAGATAGACAGATAGACAGATAGACAGATAGACAGATAGACAGATAGACAGATAGACAGATAGACAGATAGACAGATAGACAGATAGACAGATAGACAGATAGACAGATAGACAGATAGACAGATGACAGATAGACAGATAGACAGATAGACAGATAGACAGATAGACAGATAGACAGATAGACAGATAGACAGATAGACAGATAGACAGATAGACAGATAGAACAGATAGACAGATAGACAGATGAACAGATAGACAGATAGACAGATAGACAGATAGACAGATAGACAGATAGACAGATAGACAGATGACAGATGAACAGATAGACAGATAGACAGATAAGAAGACAGATAGACAGATAGACAGATAGACAGATGAACAGATAGACAGATAGACAGATAGACAGATAGACAGATAGACAGATAGACAGATAGACAGATAGACAGATAGACAGATAGACAGATAGACAGATAGACAGATAGACAGATAGACAGAAAGACAGATAGACAGATAGACAGATAGACAGAAAGACAGAAAGACAGAAAGACAGATAGACAGATGAACAGATAGACAGATAGACAGATAGACAGATAGACAGATAGACAGATAGACAGATAGACAGATAGACAGATAGACAGATAGACAGAATAGACAGATAGACAGATAGACAGATAGACAGATAGACAGATAACAGATAGACAGATAGACAGATGACAGATAGACAGATAGACAGATAGACAGATAGACATATAGACAGATAGACAGATAGACAGATAGACAGACAGACAGACAGACAGACAGACAGACAGACAGACAGACAGACAGACAGACAGACAGACAGACAGACAGACAGACAGACAGACAGACAGACAGAGAGACAGATAGACAGATAGACAGATAGACAGATAGACAGATAGACAGATAGACAGATAGACAGATAGACAGATAGACAGATAGACAGATAGACAGATAGACAGATAGACAGATAGACAGATAGACAGATGGATAGACAGATAGACAGATAGACAGATAGACAGATAGACAGATAGACAGATAGACAGATAGACAGATAGACAGATGAACAGATAGACAGATAGACAGATAGACAGAAGATAGACAGATAGACAGATAGACAGATAGACAGATAGACAGATAGACAGATAGACAGATAGACAGATAGACAGATAGACAGATAGACAGATAGACAGATAGACAGATAGACAGATAGACAGATAGACAGATAGACAGATAGACAGATAGACAGATAGACAGATAGACAGATAGACAGATAGACAGATAGACAGATAGACAGATAGACAGATAGACAGATAGACAGATAGACAGATAGACAGATAGACAGATAGACACACTGCACGTATGCTCAGTGACCTTCACCACGTCCACGCAGATGTAATGAAACGGAAGTGGAAAGAGCCTTTTGCACTTGTACTAGATCAAAATGTTTTATTCCTAAAGAGAATCATATTTCTGAAAAATACATTTGTACATGTCTTTTGTTTATACAGGAAATAAATATATTAGTATATCGTTCTCTTTTTTTTGGTTTCTAGAGTGTGTAAGCGTACAGTAAGGTGAATAAATAGGACACACAGGTAGCGTTCAGTGCGTGGTCATCACAAATGACCTTGCTAATGTATGAGATGACTGACCTTGGTATTGTGTAAGCTTTTGGGACCTCGAGGAAGTAGGGCATACGAGTGGCCTTCATTGTGTGTGAACTTGGTAAAGTAGGCCACTGTTGTATAACCTTGGACGTGTGGGGCTTTGTGAAAGTAGGTCAGACACTGCAATTATGCGACCCGGGTCAGGTGGTAGAGTTGATAAAGTGGTAACCTTGTAAATGTGGGACCTTGGAAATGTGGTGTGTTCCAGAAGCCTCCAAACTTACCTACTGATTGTATTCGGTCTTGAGAGCCGGATTCCTGGATCGCAAGAATTGACGATATATTCGTCTTTTTTCTTTGATCCAGTTCACAATGTGCTGTGGGAGCGGTTTGCGGGAGATATCGATGTTTTTTTGGAACTGAGATTTCGGCCGCTTCCGTAATTATGGAGGTTAGGTCATTAATTTCCCTCTCGAGATCTTGGGTCGTTTGAAGTTTGGGTGTAGGAAGGTTATTGGAGATGTTTTCGGAGAACACATTCCAGTCTGCTCTAGAAAAATCTTTAATTACTGTGTATCGAGGAGGTGTAGGGGGAGCTGGACAAAATGAAGTTTTGACCAGTAGTGGTATGTGATTAGATGTGATCGTGATGCCTTAAAATCACTCACGATCGAAATAGTGCGCTATGGGTTCGGAAACTATGATATGGTCTACTATAGAGGCACCTAAATGTTCGAAATAGGTTGGTTGAGTGTTGGAGATTCGCGGGAGTGGCAACTACAACAGAGCGGATGATAGCCTGTTACCGTTGCCATTCGTTGAGGTGTCTCCGAATTAGGCGTGGCGGGCATTGAAGTCACCTAGGATAACAGCATTAGGGAGGCTAGAAGCGTAGATTAAAAGGTCATCTGATAGTGTGTTGTGACCTGGCGGGTTGTAATAGGAAATAAATACTATAGGAGTGGGTAAGTGCACCGTTGCAGCAACGCATTCGAGATGCTGTAGGTGCGCCGGGAGTTGAAAAGGAGTGGAAGGGAAGCAGTTTTTAATTAATAGAGCGGTTCCATGTTGGCTATTGTTTGAATAAGTGTGAAAGGTGTTGAAATTAAGGGTGTATCTAGGTGTAAGCTTTGTTTCGGTGATGGAGAGGATGTGAATATTGTGGGGGTGTAAAAAGTGATTGATTAAGCGACGTTTCCGACGCACGCCTCTGGCATTAACGGTCCCTGCTATGATATCCATTGGGAGGGACTTAAGGATTGGGTTGGCGGATTACGGCTACCTTCATCCGCGTACCTGAAACGAAGACGTTGATACGCCGTTGGAAAAGGTTTTGGGAGAGGGAGTTAAGGGAGCGAAGAACCATGTCCTGTCGGCCAAGGAACATGTGGAAAAGGGAGTGTGTAAGGACTTGCAGGAAGTCCTTAATGGAAAGGGGATCGGTATCGGGAATGGGTTTCAGGTGGGCGGTGTCTTCCGAGTCGGACTCTTCGGAAGACAGGATGGGTTGAAGGGATGCTATCTTCGATGGTGAACTGGGAGGTTCCCGCCGCTTCCGGCATTTAAAGGAGTTGGTTGGGCGAGCATCCCCGCAGTTGTTACACTTTGGGTTTGCAGAGGATTTGCAGGCGGAGGATCTGTGACTTTCGCCACAGTTTGGACAGCGGATCGCGCGGGAAGGACACTCTTCCGAGGTATGCTTGCAGGTAGAACAATACTTTGAAAGAGGTTGTGGTATAAGGGAAGGTTCGCAACGGTAGTGTCGCCCGAACATGACGACACCGCGTGCGAGGAGGTATTCTAGGGTGATTGGGGAAGGAGTTATGATGCGGACTAGGGAAGTTGGTGTGTTCGTGACCTTCGAGGTGATGCGAACGGCCTTCTTCGCATGTGGAAGATCGATCGCATCCAGGATCTCTTGGGCTAGGATGTCCTTATCTATGTGACGAATCACGCAGGAGAAGGAGAAAGCTCTAGGGGTGGAGTTAGGTAAACGGGGACCGGAGAGTTTGGTGAGGGTGGCGGAAGGGTCACCGAAATGGTGTCGCAGCCTAAGCTGCGCACCATCCGGCAAGGGAGAGGCGGTCTCTAAGAGATAGGTATGGTTATGGTTGAATGTTAAGTTCAACCAGGGAAGGTTAAGGGATTTTAAGGAATTCAAAAGGGATTTCTGGGTTGCAATGGATTTTGGGATATTGCGGATGCAATACCTTAAGGATTGGGAGCGTGTGGGTTCAGGATTGGGGGGGAAGTGGGTGTAGGAATCACGGCAGGTACAGGTGGTTGGGAAGGTGTAGGTAACGGGTTTGTGTGAGTGTGCGGGTTTGTGTGCGGATTTCTGTGTGTGTGCGGGTTTGTGTGGTTTTGTGAAGGCGGTGGAACGTGTTGAAATGTAGGAGTGTGTTGATGAGGTGGAAATGGACGAGGCGTTTGAGTGGGAGCGTGTGCGTGAGGATGGTGGTAGCGAGGCGAGAGTGTGCGCATATGTGTGTGTGTGTGTGGTTTTAGAAAATTGAATTCAAGAAAGGAAAGATAATTGTCTTAAGAGAAGGCCGGGTCTCCGCCGAGGTGCAGCCTCACACCCCGAGGATAAAAGGCTTGGAAATCAGAGACCCAAATAGAAAACGGAGGAAAACAAGTGTTAAAATAAAACAAATAAATTAAATTAAAACAATATTTTTATTAAACTGATACCTATTGCTTTACCCGACGTCGATCCTGTGGTTGGCGGTGGCGGTGTCCTGGATGCTTCTATATGTTGTTCTTAGCTCCTGTTGTATTCCGGCGGCTCCTGCTTGCTGCTAGGCTGTGGCTCCTCTACTGATGACCGCTTCTGTATGCAAGCAGTGACAGATCTAACTCCGAAGCGGCGAAGATCGCGATGCCGGAACGATGAGCGTAAAAACGCTAAGTTCTTTTTTTGAAATTAAGAGGTTTGTAATAAAAATCACAAAAACTCTTATTCGTGAAGGAGCTTACGTTCGATACCGCGGTTCGGACTGTCCTGTGTACGTTTTTTTTTTTTGTTAGTTTGCTCATGTTTATGGTTAGTAATTACTTGTTTTAGCTTTTATGTATCTTATCGTGGACTGTTCAGGAGTCCTTCTCCTCTTCAGCCCTGGTCATTCCCTTGTTGTTGGTGTTGCGCTGTTTGTTGTTATTGTATTGTGTACAATCATGAGGTGCGGTAATTTTTGGTAATAAAAAAAAAAAAAAGAAAAAAAGATGTTTAAATTTATTGAATGTGAATTGAAGCGGGTGTTGTGTGGTGATGCTTTGGATTGGTGTGTTCGTTGTGTGGGCTGTCCTGTTGTCGCTAGGTTGCTTATCTGGCCTTGCCTGCCGTCGCACGGACGTAGCTGACTCCGGTCCGAGTCGAGGAGGACGCCGGCGGTGTCCTCTTCGGCGGTCGCTGCGGTGCTTCCATCTTCTTCCGTTGCGGAGGTCGAGGGAACTTCGGGCATCCACGGTAGCTTGCGGGGTGGTCCCCACCGCAGTTAACGCACTTAGCCCGGTCGGTACGGGGTAAAGTGCATTGACTGCTGTGGTGATCACCGGCGCACTTCACACAGCGTGCTGCCGCCCTGCAGCAACGCTGTGCGTGACGGAAACCTTGACACCGGTGACACTGCCCGATGTCGGATTTCCGCCTCAAGTCCTCGACGGTGACTCGGAGGCGGGCGACGTGCTTCACCTCCCGAATCCTCTTCTTGTCCTCCTCGCTCGGTAGGTGTACCAAAACCAGGGGGATCGCTCGGCCTCGCTGCTTCATCCTGAAACAAGAAACTGTGTTAATTCCTTGCGTCGTCAAATCGGAGCTTACATCCGCTTCGGATAGCTCTACGGGCACGCCACGTATTACTACCTTGCAAGACGCTCGCTCCTTGCCTGATAGGTGTGGTACGGCGTACCACACTTATCGAGACACCTCATCAGCCTGTCTCGGTCCTGGAGTGAGGCAGGCTGTATCCGGATTCCCTCGAAGGTCGCCTTGGCCCTGGTGAAGGCGATCTTCAGAGATTTGTAATAAAAATCACAAAAACTCTTATTCGTGAAGGGGCTTACGTTCGATACCGCGGTTCGGACTGTCCTGTGTACGCAGTGATCATGCCCTATATATGTACGAGGTAACCCCCCCCCCCCCCCCCAGCAAAACGATTAACGGTAACTCATTACCACCCGAATGCTAGCCAGATCTTGTCCATGTTCCCTTAGTTTGTTCAATCTTCTCGGGTAGAGGAACGTTCCTACTTTCTTCTCATTTGTTGTTTCTACTTCACCAGATTTACATGCGGTGATTGGGACCATTTGATTAATCCATCCGTCAGTACTCTATCAACTTCTTTCTCTGTATTCAACTCCATGGGGTTGTGATAATCTAAGGTATACTTAATAGACACTCAACCTTCCCCACAATAATATACTTGAATTAACAAAAATACAAATGGTGACTAGTTTCGACAAGAAAATGTTATCTTCAGACCTTAAACTATATTAAACTTGTGTGAAAAACTAACGAATATTTACAAGTACTTATATATAAAGAAATGTAACACTACATGTGCATAGTTAAACCGCCTAAGGCGTACATTTATAAATATCAAGATATGTTTTGACCTACATATCATAAATAAAATTGAAGATTCCCTTTTACCTAAGGTTCCATCAAAGGGAAATCTTACGATTAAGGAAATTGAACAAGCTAATGTATTAACAAGATTAAACCAATGAGGCTTTGAAGAGGAAACTCATGAGAACTTCTGCATTAAAATTTAAATTTAAAAAAGGTTAATCAATCTTCCTACAATGAGAAAACATCGTCACTTCTTAAAAAAAATTTATACTATTATATTTACCTAATTGTATAAAACATTAAATACCCTTACGAGAAGAATTTCAAAATTCAGACCCATGTTGAATTATAGGAATGAATAGTCAGACGTAGATGCTTAATCCGTCATTCAATCCAATAAAGTTTAGCAATTTAATAATTAATGACTTAATGTAAATGGATCAACCCAAGTGGTTAACTTCTATTTAGGTTATATACCAAAAATTTTTGAACAGTTAATTAAACACATCCATTGTGCCGTAAGAAAAATTTTTAAGCAACCTGAAAATCTACAGATATTGAAATTACTTACAGGAGAAAATTTTAATTATTAAATTACAGAAAGAAAAACCACGAGCTGCACAAGCAGCTGTTGGTAAAGAGAGAAGTTAGCCACAAGTGATGCCAATATACCCTAATCTTATCAATTAATTCAAAAAGATGAATTCTTTATTGAAATTGAGTACTTCATTAAGACAGTCTTGAGGATTAATTTCTACTTGTTTATGGATTTCTAATATTTCTAAAAAGTTAAGTTTATTTCCTTTGTCACATATATGCAAAATTTCAAATTTCTTTGGATCAAAGTTGTGATTGGTAGACAAGATGTGCTGAGCGAAAGCTGATTTTTGGGAAGTGTGGTTGTTCTTTTTAATGCAATTGATATGTTCAAAAAACCTATTTCTAAATGAGCGTCCCGTTTGACCTATATAATTGCAATTACAAGAATTGCATTGTAATTTGTAAACACCCGATTGAGATAACCTATCAATCTCGTATTTAGTTCTTTCTCTACGGTTTCTCCTTCAGCCAACGTTACGTGTTTTTGATTTTCATGTGACAAACAAAATTATTTACTAACCTTGGTTTTTTTATAAGAATGTGGAATCAATTTATTTTCTACTAGCAAATTATGTGATGGACCGAACGAACGTAAATGTTTGTGAAATTTGGAAAGTGAAAATAAAATATTGATTTCACAATATTAATATAAAAGGTTTCTAACAGACCCTTGATACTGTTAAGTCTTGTTTAGAGGAAAGTAGAAAATTTGGAAATCCATTTCGGACATTTGTATCAGTAGCTTTTTTGTGCGGTTTTTAACTAAAGTTGTGCTCAAAATTATTGTGATTTAAGTTAACAACTATTATTGGCTTAGTCAATGTTTCGTCATCTTGAATGGTCAATTCTTTAGTATTTAAAATAAAATCAAGCAAGTTGCTTTCAGTACAAAAATACAAATTCATGCTAGATTAAATATAACGAACGTGTTTGTTTATTAACAGCTTGATGCATACTTCGTTCGATAAGAATTTAACTATTTCCCAAATTAATCAAGTTACATGTATTTTGACGAAATCTGGATGACATGATTTCAGCGATAATACACTAGGCGGGATAATATAACAATTGGATTTTACAACGGGATTACATTGTATAACTGGATCAGAGTCTAATCACAATACTTGGATATCTAAACGGGTTTAGTTAGATTAACTACAATGATTTAACAGTAAGAATTAATAATTGTGTGGTTAAGATCAAAAGTTGAACTGAATAATGTTCCCTTATTGTAGATTAGTTTTATTGAACATTTACGTTATTATTTTGTTGTTCGTCAAAAAGGGCAGTAGCTCAAGCTTCACTTTAGATATTTACTTATTTGTCGCCTTAGAGGAAGGAGGTAGTTAAAAATTAAAACTGATTATTTACATAAGCTCGTAAGCATATTCATACGTATAGAGTTCGGAATTTGATCACGCTGTTTTATTGAGGAAACTTCTTGCACCTATATTCATTACTTTTTTATGTCCGGTCCAAGTGTGAGGTGGAAAGCATCGACTAAAGTGGTTATTATTTCAACACTTACAAACATCCAAGTCCAGAGGTAAATTCTTGCTTTAAATTATTAAGCAAATTTAAAATACTTATTAACACTTATTAAAGCTTATAAAATTTTCTTTACAATATACTACTTCTATACAAAGTATATATCCTCGTATTGGTCGACCTTTCTTTTCTGTACTACTTTTATATATATATATATATATATATATATATATATATATATATACTCAGGAAGACTTAGGAGGATGCATAGGGAAATTTTAAACTCCAAGAGATGCCTATGAGCGACTGCCTTAAATGTTCTCGAATCATAAGTGAGAGGAAAACGGAAACTAGGAAGATCATCCCAGAGTTTAAAAGCTGCATGGAAGAATTAAACTCGTTCGGTACGCCTACTTGGAATTTGTACTACGTATTGATGTGAATGAAGGAACCGAATATCCCTATCAAATATGACCCGAAAGTGTATCAAAGAATGTAATTCAGTAGCACAATAGCTATTGTAATGCCGATCGTACAAAGAAAGAATTCAAACGATTCTTCTTTCTATGCTAAGGTAGTGTATATTAGAAGTTAAGGACAGATCATTTATAAGCCTAATTGGTCGAATACGATCGAGAATATCCAGAGCGTATTGGGACGGACCAACCCTGAGGTTAAAATTATATTATAGATGCTGTCAATTTTGGGATTTATGTAGCAGGAACTGTTTTTGGGGAGTAAAGTACTCTCGGCTCTGTATAAAACTCTTATTTAACGAGCAGCTGTTTTAACACCTGACAAAGGATGACCAACCTATAATAGATTTAAAGATACAGATAACATACGAATAAGGTCTAAAAGACTAAGATCTGTGCCATTCACGCTTACAGCAGGAAATGATCGATATTTTTTGGCGGACATAAGGCAACACTCAGTTCTGTTAGGATCAAAGTTAGCTAGACTATTACTTTCACACTCAAGAATGCGATGTATGTCTTTCTTAATTTAAATTAACATTTCAGCTTTAATATCTTGATTTGACATTAGAACGTGGGTTATTATTATTATGAGTAGATTAAGATGAATTGGAAGGAAGAGTGCTGACGCCTACAAAGCAATGGATCGAGCTAGTTGTCGAAGAAATGAGATCATTTATATATAGCAGAAATAGTGTGGGAGCTATCACTGATCCATGTGGCCCGCCTGCCTTAATACTAACTTTTTTTGAAATTCGTCTTTTATCAAGAAAATCATAAAACGAATTGATGAGCGGATCCATTAACCCAAACGGGGTGGGTTTAGCAAGTAAACACTTATGTCAAACTTGGTCAAATGCTTTTGAAATATCTAAAGCGACTACAACTGTTCCACAAGTTCGCTGTGATGTATTGTTTCACACGTGGGTCACCTGTTGCACGCTGGTGCCTAAAACTATATTAGTGGTCACTAAAAAATTTGTTAGATTCAAGGGAAAATGTCTTTAGACAAAATGGAAGGGATGGCAATTGGTTTTGTCGCCATTTTAGAACTCTTATGATTTCGGGGGAACATTTCATTAAAAAAATAACTGGGATACCGTGTGGTTGGTATAAATCCTGCTGATGATCGATTCGAAGAGCTTGTATCGAAAATAAATTGCTTTCATATAGTATGAAGCATAGTGGCACATCTTTTCTAGAATCTTTATGACACGAGTTTAATGGAAGCAAATCAACAAAAAGATTGGCTGTTTTTACAGTCAGCTACTACAAATCTAAAGGTTGCATGAGAAAAAATTAAGGTGCACCAAAGCTTTTACTTATTGCTTTAGAAAAAGATCAAAATCTACGACCACCCAGAGGACACGTAGCTAGTTTATTGCATTTTCGTTGTTTGAACAACTTTTCAGCTTTAGTGATAACACTTGCAGGTATTTCTAGCACCAACGTAATCTGCATGACGCTAGACTGTTTTTTGGATTCCCATTTGGTACAAGTGTCGTTTTCAGCCAACGTTAGGAACAAGAATGACCTATAAGATTTTATTTATATTTAATTTCATGCCCATAAACATGATTTTAGATCTTGAAAGAGCAATGTCCGAAGACAAGAACGGCTTAAAATAATATTCGCGCTATGGAAGAGTTGCAAAGGTACCTTTGGGTGACCTACAAATACCATAGTAGAACTTCATAAGCTTAGGACCAGACTGTTTGATCTAAACCAGGTCGAATTCTCCCAAGAGAAAACCTCTTCCAAGCGATGTTGTCCTTGAGATAGACACATACTCCTCCTTTGTGTCGAAAGTAACAGTGAAAATTGTATTTCGGAAATTCCAAGTCGGGTGAATCCCAGTGTACAGAGATATATGTTTCAGATAGAAACAAAATGTCAGGTGCAAACTGTTCCAGGTGTTGGTGAATAAAGTTAAGATTAGACCTGATACCACAGATAGTACAATAATGGATAAAGTGAGTACTTTCGATGACCGAGGTCGCTTGGGCGCTGCCCACCCGCACATTCGAACGAGCAGATTTTTATGTCCGGATTTGTTTACCATAGAAACCACATCCATCCTATGGTTAATTTTAGACTCTCATCCGAGAAGGATTACAGGCAGGGCGAGAGGAAAAATAGGATAAGAATAGATTAAGGATAAAGAACCTATTGTAGAGGTGGTGTAACCTCCTCGACTGGTATGGGGTACACACGCATCTCACCTTTTATTTAGTATGCTCATGCTTATGGTTAGTATTACTTACTTATTTCAGCTTACCTATTAGTTCCTTGTTCGTAGACTGTTCAGGACCCTACTCCTCTTCATCCCTGGTCATTCCTTTATTTGTTGTGTTGCGTTGTTTTGTGTAATTGTATATTTTACAATCATAAGTTGTGGTTGTTTTGGTGTTAAAAAAATTAGATGTTATTTGTATATTTACGTTATTCGTATTGGTAAATAAAATTTTGTTTGCCGGTATCTTGCTAGGTCGTCATTGAATAGGCGGGGGGATGCGGAGGGCATATGTCAAGAGGATCGTGGGGATGTTTGAATTTTATTTTGGTTTTTTTACGTGCGAATTGAGGAAATCGGTAGTTGTAGGGAATGGCAAGGATCTCTCTGGTTGGAATTGTGTCGCCGAAAATTCTTTTGTGTGCGAAATTCCTTTATAATGTTTGTATTCTGTGTGATGGGCGGCATGTTTTCGTGTTGTATTGTGAGGTCGTAAGTTACCTATATTGTAGTGTTTTGGGGTGGCAACCTCTGATTCTACACTGTCGGTTAGATTTGGAAGTTTATCTTCGTGGTAGTTATGATGTCGGAAGAGGATTGCTTGGGACTCTCCACCACTTGGCCCAGTTGGAAAAGTTCCGGAGGGTTTTGGATATGAGGCGGGAGGCCGTTCCGCTGTTTCGATGAACCGCCCAGAAGGCAGTGTCATCCTAAAACTGCGCAACAATTACTCCGGGTTGTATTACTTTAGAAATGCCGGAAGCAAAGATAGTGTAAAGAATCAGAGCTAAAGAAGAACCTTACGGTACGCCTGCTGTAGGTTGAAACGGATCGGAGGTGTTGCCTACTTTGACCTGGACTGACCGATTAGTCAGGTACGAGAGTAGGAGTTTGGAGAAGGGATTTGGTATATTAAGGTTTCGCATCTTGTGGAGGAGACTGGCGTGCCGGACCCTGTCAAGTGCTTGCTTAATGTCTAGAAACACTGCCAGGTTGCATTGCTTGTGATAGAATGATCTGGTAGTCTCCGTAAGCAGCTTCAACAAGGGATTGTGACAAGTTAGGTTGGGATGGAAGCCGAATTGGCTGTTAGGAATGGGTTTATTGAAATCAAGGTGTTCTCTAAGTCACCTGGCTAGAATCTGCTCAAAGCATTTTCCGAGGCAAATCAGGAGGGAAATGGGTCTATAGAAAGAGAGTGTGGTGAGGTCGAAGTGTGGTTTTGGTATCAGGACGGGGAGGTCGATTTCCAATCCGCCTGGAAGTGGGATAGATATGATTAGGCCTTTGTTATAAATGTCGGAGAGTATTCGTAGGGCTGAGCTGGGCAGGTGTCGGAGAATGTTGCGATTTAGGCTGTCATGACCTGGGGCGTCTTTTTTAAAATACGCTTTAACCTGGTGGGGAGTGATGGGGCCAAACAGGGATTCTCGTTATCCAGTTGGATTTCGGGAAGGTTAAGGGTTCAGAATTCTTTAAGGAGAGTCCATAGTAGTTTCTTAAACTGGATGTCGAATTGAGGATCTTCTGGGGATCGAAAAAATGTATTGAAGGTGAAGACCGAAGAAGTTGACCTTACCTTGGTCGGAGGAGATTATGTTGCCCTGTGGATCAGTTAAATAGGATTTAGGGGTTACTTTCCTCTGGTTAGTCTATCAAACTGTTGCCAGAAGAGTTTTCAATTTCTGTAGTCTAACTGGGAGGTGGTCCAGGAGTCTTCGGCGTGTTTGTTTGCTTCTCGCCTGAAGGCGTTAATTGTATTCGGTTTTGAGAGCCGGTTCCCTAGCCCGCAAGAATTGACGATAAATTAAAAGGAGTCGAGTTAGGATGACGGAGGGTGTTTAAACTTGAGTTTAGGTTTCTTGCGTGGGAATTGAGAAAATCGTTACTTGTAAGGAGTGGTAAGGATCTCTCTGGTAGGGATTGTGTAGCGGAGAATTTTTCTGTGCGCAAGGTTTCTTTGTATTGTTTGTATTCTATCTGTGATAGGTATTAGGTTTGCGTGTTATATTGTGAAGTTCTTAGGGTATCTGAACGGTAGTCTGTGTAGGTGTCTAAGTATTCGGTCTTTACAGGAGGCGATAGAAGACAGTTAATTAAGGTTTATGTTTGTGTATAAGGGTGTTCGGATATCCATAACTGGGCATGTCTATGTTTTGTGGATATGCTGTGGTGTTTTGGGGTGGCAATGTCTGATTCGACCCCGGAGGGCGCCCAGTAGGTTTGCTCTGTTTCGTATCCTGTCTAGTGTACTTTAAACGCACAGGAGTCAGTTTAGGGTTTATGTGAAAAGGATTCCCAGGTACGTGTTTTTTTGTTGGAGTATTTTCGGTGTGTCTGTTTGTTTCTCGCCTGGTTAAGGCGTGAAGGCGATTGTATTCGGTTTTGACAGCCGGATCCCTAGACCGCAAGAATTAACGATGAATTCGTCGTTTCTCTTTTATCCAGTTTACGATGTGCCGTGGGAGCAATTTTTTCAGAAAATATCGATGTGATTTCGACCCCTTCTGTAATTACGGAAGTTAGGTCTCTAATAGCTCTAATCTCTAGAGCTTGGGTCGTTAGAAGATTGGGCGTTGGAAGATTGTTGGAGATATGTTCCAAGAACACGTTCCAGTATGTATATTGAAGAGGCGCTGTGGGGGTTAGGCAAAATAAAGTTTTGGCCAGTAGTGGTAGACGATCTGATGTAATCGTGGTGTCTAGAAAGCACTCACGATCGAAATAGTGGGCTGTAGGTTTGGAAACAAGAATGTGGTCTATTATTGAGGCATCTAGATGCTCGAAATATGTAGGGTGTGTTTAGCGTCTGGCAAAAGCGGAAACTGTAAGAGAGCTGATGATAGCCTGATGATGCTGTAGGTGCGTATGGAGTTGAAAGGTGGTGGACGGAAAGCAATTTGTGACAATAAGGGCTGTTTCATGGTGGTTATTGTGTAGGTAGCTGTGATAAGTGTTAAAGTTAACTGTGCATCGTTTTGTGAGTTTTGTTTCGGTGATTGAGGGTATGTGTATATTGTGTTCGTGTAGTAAGTTTTTAAGGAGGGAGCGTTTCCTACGAACTCCCCTGGCATTAATTGTCCCTGCTATGCTATTTGCAAGACGAGGACCTATGACTCACCACAGTTGGGACAATGGGTAGAGCGGGTAGGACACTCTTCAGAGGTATGCCTCACCTGAATGCAGGTAGAGCAGTACTTGGCGAGAGGTGGTAGGAAAAGGAAAGGTTCGCAAGTGTAGTGTCGCCCGAACATGGCGACTCCGTGTGCGAGGAGGTACTCAAAGGTGAGTTTGGATAGAGTGATAAGGCAGACCAGGGATGTGGGTGTGTTGGTAGCCTTGAAGGTGATGCGAACGGCCTGGCGCACATGTGGCAGATCGATCGCACCCAGGGTCTCTTCGGGTAGGATATCCTTACCTATGTGACGAATCACGCAGGAAAATGAGGGAGGTCTAGGAGTAGTATTGGTGGGACGAGGGCCGGAGAGTTGGGAGAGTGTTACGGTCGGATCGCCGAAGTGGTGTCGCAGTCTAAGCTGCGTACCCTCCGGCCAGGGAGAGGAGGTTTCTAGGAGACAGGTATGGTTATGATTGTACGTTAAGTTCAACCAGGGAAGATTATGGGATTTGAGGGAGTCAAATAAGGATTTCTGGGTACTGATGGATTTGGGTATATTGAGGATTGGGAACGGGTAGGATTAGGGTTTGGTTGTGCAGATTAACGTGCCGATTATGCAAGGACTCAAGAAATCAGCACAATATAAAACAATGAAATGTGTAAATAGTGTAAAAAGTAAATCTTATCATAATTTATATATATATATATATATATATATATATATATATATATATATATATATATATATATATATATATATATATATACGGGGTGTCCAGAAACTCTACGGACGAACTTTGCGTAGTGATTCTAGACCCAAAAATAAGAAAAAAGTTCATATAAACCCAGATCCGGAAACGTTTCGTTTAGGACCTACAGGGTGTGAAACAATTTTATTCTCCTCGGTTTTATGGCGATATTTTGCGAACAAATTTGAATATGGTCTTGAAATTTAGAGCACGGGGGTTTTTGTGGTCGATAAACTTAAATATTTATTGATTTTGGTGCTGCCTGCAGAGGGCGCCATCTACAGTGGTATGCGAAAAGTTAATTGGCCTTAACTTTTTTACCACCCAGTATATTGACGTTCCGTTTGAATTAGTTTGTTCCCTTTTCAGTTCTAAGCAAAAAAGGTATACTTGGTCGATGCCTCTCAGATCAACCGTTTTCGAGATATTGGTTGATGAACAGTTCAATTTAATTCCCTATAATCCTTAGCTAATTGGAATTAAAAATCAAAGTAACGTATGTTTGCATTTTTATTTTAACTTTGAATTTAAGAACGAAAAAAATAAATGTTACAAAAGGTGTTCCACATGATGACCATTTGTTTCGATACATAATCTCACTCGTTTTGATAATGAGCGGCGAATCCCTGCACATATTCCCACATTATTTTTGAAGGTATCGCAGGCATCTTGGATTCTGTTCCAAAGTTGTTCCCTTGTTTCAATTGGTGCTGCGTATACTAGGGATTTTAAGTATCCCCATTCCTTTTTCTGTATGTAATTTTAAATTTTAATTTACATACAATTTGTATTCAATGAACTTTGTTCAAAAAGCAATTCATTACATATATTCCAATATTAAGTATATTTCTTATAAAACAATATATCTATAACGAATAACAAAAAAAAATGTTAGTATGCAACCAATGACATGGTTCAAATTTATAAAATAAATTTCTTACTTATAATGTTAATTATCCAACATGAGAAAGTTCCACCAACAGGAAAGGCCCACTGTTTAACAAAAGTCATCAATGCCTTGCGTCCGCAGACGATGTAGTACTGCTAGCATGGAAAGACAAGGATCTGGAAGAGGTAACAAATCCAGAGGCAGCAATGGGAAGAAGTGTAAGGGATAAATATGAAATGGACTTGAAGGTAGTAACACCGAGGAAACTATAACCTCCAAAGGAACAAAAGTCTTAGATGATAGATGTGGTGAAGAAACAGAAGATAAGTTCAGAATAGCAAAGAGCAATATGTGTACATCTTGAAGCATTATTTAAGATGTTAGAACAAATTTATGAAATATAAAAAAGATGAAAAAGCAAACATAAGCCTGCTATTAATGTTATACTTTGATAAACAAGCCAACTATGGAATACAATTTTAGTAAGGAATAACTAGATTTTTAATAAATTAAATATTATTAAACTGCCTTGAAGATGACAAATCAGAACACCCTCTAACGATCAAAGGCTAACAGTAAAAAATGACTTGTTATTTGTTAATCGTTCTGATTAATCTTTTCTTTGTCAATCAAACACTTATTTTAACAATTGGGGCGCGATTAATGACACTTTAATCATGTAATATTATTAATCATTGTCTTATTTTTGCATTAACTTCCCAATATAAACTATAAGAAGTAATTGATCATAGGATGTTTATTTAAATTTACGTTAACAATCTTACTATGATATACACTTACATAAATTGTTTATTGCTTTGTATACAGACGTAATTGAAGATTTTCTCTTCCCTTCTAAAAGATCTTGTATATAGCCCGAACCTTCCTCTAACGTGATTATTTTCGATTTATCCAATAAGAAAATTTTAAATGATAAAATGGTCTTCTATAGCTAAATTCATGTCCATCTTGAAAAGTGGTAATTTCCTCTATTGTGTACTTACGCAGTATTTGTTATAATTACAATAACTCTTTAAATCTAATCAGAAACTGTAATGTAACAAACTTTTTTATTGATTGAATCGGTTGGTAAATTATTTTCTTCTGTAAATTTTTTATTAATGCTCTACTAAACTACTCAACCAGTAGTAAATTTTTATCAGTCTTTCTCATAAATAAATTATTTTAATCCCTTACAAATGTTTTCAAATTGGACAATATTTTCATTGACAAGTGCTGCCTCTATGTTTAACACTTTAAGTAATATTTATATAAAGGTTTAGTAGTAGCGGTTCGTTACTTTTACAATTTATAAATTGAATTTAAATATATGATTACGATATATTTAGGTGAAATGTTTTAACTCATTCGAAATTTATTTTTAACCTTTTCCAGTGGCGTGACTTGATCCTTAATTCATAAATTTCTATTGTGAGATCTATTTGTGTGTATGAATAATGTTAATTAATTGATTGGATTGCATATTTCGCTTATTTTAATAATTGAGGCGTAATTGATAACACTTTGTCACGTAATATTATATTAACTGGATTATTTTTCCTTTATCTAAACTTTAAGAAGTAATTGACCGTTAGACGTCTATTTAAATTTATGTTAACATGACTTACACTTAATAAATTCTTTTATCGTTTAAGTAAATCATGAACTACTTATCTCAAATAGTTGATATGAATTTGAAATAACGATATAACATAATATTATCATTATTAATTATTATTAATTTTATTAAATACATAAATAAAAAGTTTACCTCGAGTAGGATTTGAACCTACGACCTATACTTTGCTAGAGTACCGCGCTACCAACTGCGCCACCAAGGTTCAAGCCCCAATCGATGTAAATTTTGTCTTTATGTATGTAGAACTGATGTAAATTCTAAATATAATTTAATATTATCATTATTTGGACAGACATTTACATCATCATTTACAATTATTTGCGACAAGAAGACTTTCTCTTCTCTTCCGAAAAATCTCTTATATAATCAAACCTTCTCTTAACTTACTTATTTTCGATTTATCCAATAAGAAAATTTAAAACGATAAAATGGTCTTCTATAGCTAAATTCATGTCCACCTTGGAAAGTAGAAATTTCCTCTACTGTATACTTCTGCTGTAATTTGTTATAAATATATCAACAACTCTTTAAATCTAATATGAAACTTTGGTTTGATCATTTATATAAGATTTACACCCCCGAATACATATGAACTAAGTTTTTTATTGATCGAATCGGTTAGTAAATTCATGTTTTCTGTAAATTTCTATTAACTACTCAACTAGTAGTAACTTTTTTAGTAGTTTTTTGTCATAAATAAATTACAGCCATTTGTTATTTGCAAAAATGAAAATATTATTCAACAGAATGTGGGATAATTTATTTTAACCCCTTACAAATTTTATCAAATTCGACAATATTTTCGTTGACAAGTGCTGCTTTTATATTTAACAATTAGATTTTCATTTATATTAATGTTTAGCAATGGCGGCTGGTTATTTTTACAATTTATAAATTGAATATTTATATATGATTACGTTATACCTAGGTAAAACGTTTTAACCTATTCGCAATTTATCTCCAACTTTTTCCAGTGGTGTGGCTTGATTATTAGTTATATTTATAATTTTTATTGTGAGATTTCTTTACGTATATGACTAACGTTTATTAATTGATTGCGTATTATACTTTTGAGTCTAGAAACATAAACATGAAATTTATTTGATACGTTACAGTGCATACTTTACAAATTTCACTTCATTTATGCAACACACACACACACACACACACACACACACACACACACACACACACACACACACACACACACACACACAAAACACACTCCCACAAGCAGTGCTGTGCTGCATCACTGCCAATACAGCACACTCTGACATGAGCAGTCCGTGAAGCGATTTAGCCACGGGGGCCTACGCTCTCTAAGGATCCAAATCCAGTATACAATCAAAAATTGATAAATTAGAACATTAAGCTTATTTTATTGACAAGGTCTACAGCTCAAAACAACAGCACTATGTTCGCTTCTACAATGCCAAGTACTACACCCTCATTTATCTAAACAAAATAAACATAAAATTTCCTTTTGTTTCAAATAAACAAGGTACTCATTTCACATAATGAAAATAAAATAGTTCTCAATTCAGAAAAATAAAAACTAAAAATTTATCTTCAAAATTGTATCACTTCAATTGCCGAAATGAGTTTACATACTATTATCTGAAATGGTAACCGTTTTCAAATTAACTTTGAAAAAGATTTCAGATAGACTTTTGGTAATTTTACATACTTTATAACATACTTGTAAAAAAAAGTATGTTACATTAGTATAGTATCACACGCAAAAGTGTGTAACTACGATTAGTTAACTAGAAGATAACTTATATCATTTTTTTAAATAATTGTGTACCTGAACAGGCTAAATTAACCTATCGTGCTAAAGCGCTCAGGAACACTTAGGAGGATGGATAGAGGGAGATTTAATTGCCAAGGGATGCCTATGAACAGCTACCTTAAACAGGAACTAGAGAGATCATTCCAGAGTTTAGAAGCCGTGTAGAAGAATGTGGACTGTGCCCATTTGGTACGACAAGTGGAGATTTATACTGCATACTGATGATGTGAATAAGCAGACCGAGTATTCCTAGCAAAGGTAGCCCGAGATGGTATCAAAGAATGTAATTCAGCACCCATTGTAATACCGATAATACAAAGAAAGAACTAAAACGATTCTTCTATGCTCAAGGTACTGTATGTCAGAAGTTAAGCACGGGCCATTTATAAGCCTAATCGTTTTCTTTTGAATACCATCAACGATATCGAGAGCGTGTTGGGGTGCACCAACCCAGAGCTGAGAATTATTTTATAGATGACGTCGAATTTAGGCATTATACAGCAGAAAGAGTTGTTTGGAGGTAAAGTACTGCTTAGATCTGTACAAAAAGCCTATTTTACGAGCAGCTGTTTTGGTAGCAGACAGAATATGGTCAACCTATGATAGATTTGAAGATACAGTCATTCCTAACGAAGTAATAGAGTCTGAAAACTTATGATCTGAGCCATTCATACTTACAACAGGACATTAGAACATTGTTCTAATGTATTATTCAAAGCTTGGGTCACATATGAAACAAGATCACCTGTTGAACGACTCTGCATAAACCTATATTAGTGGTCACTAAGGAGTTTGTTAGTTTCAAGGAACGAGAGCAGTTGCTGATTGACGTCTTTTTCTATGATTTTAGACAAAATGGAAGTGATGGCAATCGGTCGGCAGTAGGGATCGGTCTTATCGCCTTTTTGGGAATCGGTTGAACATTTGCTAGCTTCCATGATGAAGGAAATTCCCCAGAAGACATAGAGATCGAGTAGAGCTTAGATAGGACTGGTACTAGTTCGGGGCAACATTTCCTTAAAACAATAGCTGGGATACCGTCTGGGCCAGTCGCCTTATTGAGATCAAGCTTACTGATAATCGATTCTAGGAGCTTGTGGCGAAAATAAATCGGTTTCACAGCGTATGAAGAAGAGTTGATTAGAATCATTGAGGCACGAGTTTGATGTAAATAAATCCACAAAAACGTTGGCTTTGTCTACAGAATCTGCAACTGCAGATCTGTCAAAAGATGTCAGGGGGGGGGAGATAAAGCTGTACCAAAGTTTTTACTAATGGCTTTAGCTAAAGAGTAAAATTTACGACTGCCCAAAGGAGATGTAGCTAGTTCATTGCATTTTCGTTGTTCAAATGTAGCTTTAGTGATGACACTTTTGCAGATATTCCTAGCACCAACGTATTCTGCACAAGCCTTGTTGAACCAGGATTGGGAACGTGAATGACCCATACGATTCTGTTTTTTTGGGAATGTATAACTCCATCCCATGAGGATGACTTCAGATACAGAACGAGCAATGTCCGAAGAAGAGGACGACTTTAAACAATATTCACGCCATGGAAGAATTGCAAAGAAGTCTCGTAAATCACTACATCTAGCTGATTTAAAACACCACAAGGTTCTATTAGTGTTGCGAGCAACAGCGGAATTAGGGACAGTAGAAATTATTTCTATTAGACAATGGTCAAGACCTAGACGGGAAAGAACGGAAATTTTATAAACAAGTGAGTCTGGTGTAAGAAAGAGGTCTAGAAGATGTGGAGTATGGCTAGGGTTATCAGGGATTCTTGTGGGTTCAGAAATCATTTGTGGGAGATGCCAAACAATAGCAAATGTTTTTGCGCTATGACCAACTGGATTAGTAGTAGATGAAAATTGAGCCCAATTTAAAGTTATGAACATTGAAGTCTCCTACAATTGAGATATCGCAAGACGGAAACTGATAGTCAACATTGAAACTAAGGTAATCGAAGAAGTCTTGAAAGTTACTGTCATTAGGAGACTAATAATAATAATAATAATAATAATAATAGGATTTATTGTTCAACAGAAAGATATCCAATAACAGGACAATTTAACTGAACTAAGTTACATACGCAGTACACTACTTACTAAATACAAACAGAAACATATTTAAAACATAAGAAAAACGATTGATTAAAATCAAAAATATAAATCTGCTATTTCATTATATAGAAAAAGGGTTTTTTTAACGGTATTGTAATTGTGAAATTAAGGAGCTAAGCGTACAGTTAAATATATCTACCCTGTGGGACATAATGTTGTAATTGCGACACGTTGTAAATATAGGTAATTTTCTTAAAACATTTGTTCTAGGAGTAGGGTAATAAAAAGTAAAAAAGTTTCTTGACAAGTATACAGGAATGTTAAAGTAAATTAGTGATAATAGGTCAGGGCAGTCAATTTGGTTTTGAATAAGCTTATAGAGAAAAATTACGCTATTTTGAAACCTCCTTTCTTCAAGTGATTTTATATTAAAGCAAGTAAGTAGCTCGTAATGTGGATATCCTCTCTCAGGGTAGTTACCGGTTACTTTAAAAACTAAAAATTTTAAAAATCTTCGTTGCACAGATTCCGAAACATTTATTTGGTTGTCGTAAAAAGGGTACTACACTAAGGAACAATATTCAAGTTTTGAACGTACTATAGAAAAATAAAGGATTTTAAGTTATAAATGCAACAGTAAAATTTTACAAATTTAGGACCAGAATGTTTAAACCAAATCACGTCGAAATTTGTATTTTCCAAGGAAGAAATTCTCTTGCAAGCAATGTTGCCCTTGATATAGACACACACGCCTCATTTATATCGAAAGTTAGATTGATGGTTTTATTGGGAATATTGCCAGTCGGGAATCGGAGGTTTCAGAGGAGACTTGTGTTTCATATAGAAACAAAACGTCAGGTTGTAACTGTCCAAGATGTTGGTGAACAGCATTAAGATTATACCTGATACTGCGGATGTTGCAATAATGTATCAGAAAGTTAGAACTTTCGATGACCGAGGTCACTTGGGCCCTACCCTCCCGGACATCCAAATGGGGTAGGATTTTACGTCCGGAATTTATTACCCTAGAAACCACAGTCATCTTTTTTGTAACTTTTATTTTGGAGTTTCAATCCGATAGGAAGATGGTGATGGCGAGAAGAAATAATAAGGATGAGAATAAATTAAGGATGAAGAAAAGGTGACTGGCAGCCCTTGCCGAGGTCATAAAATCAGAAACCCAATATTAAGAAGCCCATTGTAAGGGTTGTGGTACCTCCACAGCTGGCGTAGGGTACACATTCCTTCCACCCCCCATAAACGGTAAAGGAAAGCAATGTATTATATTCCCTCCCCGAAGGAGAGGGTGGGCTGCTCGAGTTTCCCACGCTCCTTCAGCCACAGAGATGGATTCCCAGCATACATATATACATTACGTATATGTGCATGGTGGGATTAAGGATCGGAAGAATGGAGTTAGGGTTCTGAGGGGGACGATACTACTCCAGTATTTGCCTAAATAGCCGGATATGATGTGCGTATACACAGTGATCATGCCGCTATATGTGTATGAGAAAACCCCCCTGAAAAAAGCTCATACAAGGTAGACGGTAACAGGAACCGAACCCATTATCTCCCGAATGACACGCAGATTGTGCTACCACAGATCCAACCAGCTTGGTTACTTCATGAACAATATATGAGCATTAATATACTTTCAACATTTATATTTTTACCCTAGGGGCTCTAATAGACGGTCGTATAATACTCAACGTGCAGAACGCCGCATTTTCTCCGCTGGAATCAATATGGTGTATTTAAAGTGAAACAAATACACACGCGTTGAGCACGTTCGTATCCGCTGGCCGAACGTCCATGTTTGTGTGCTGCACACGTCGTATCAGCAACGCCGTCGATGAGATACGTTGTTCAATATGCACACGATACGCGAACAGATATCACGCGGGCAAGCACAGATCCGTCTAGAATCATTATTTTCAGGCTATATAGTCATTAGAACTTGGGTAGTAGGCCACTTATTAAAAGTAATTAAAAAAATACGCAATATAGTAAATGGATTTTGTCCATTTCAAAACTAATATTTTCATTTTAAACAATATGTTCGACACCGAAAAATTTATCGTAGAGGTGGAGAAAATACCAGCACTTTACGGCCAGTTTTTAAAGGATTGCACTTACAGGGACAAGAACAGTAAATTGTGGTATGAAAATTACAATGAATAATGTGAGAACTGGGATGAATTAAGCAGAAAAAACGAAATAAATTAGGTAAGTAACGTAATATATGTGTGTACACACACACACACACACACACACACACACACACACAATATATATATATATATATATATATATATATATATATATATATATATATATATATATATATATATATATATATATATATATATATATATATATATATATATATATTTACGACCAACTTCTGTTCCTGAGAACATACATTACAAAAATTTGCAAGAATCATAACAAGGTCTTGATGAGAATGTGGATTATGAGAGTTCAGGTAATAGCGCAGAACAAGAAGCTAATTCAGAGCCCAACACACAAAAAAAGACCGCTTAAACGGAAGCTAACATCACAAACTTCAGAGATACGAGACATTGCAAATATTTTATCAGAAAGCGAAGCGCTTCAAAGATAAGAAAGAGCTGGGGATCGCATGTGAAACAACCTCTCATGGACAATATTCCCCAAAATCGGTTAGTTACAGTTCGCTGCAAAATTATGGAAGTATTCCAGATGTTTAGTTCTATACAAACTACGCCATCACATGGAGCCCAAAATCAACTTCACAATTCCTATGCTAGCACGTATTTTAAAAATGTTTGGGAAGCACCCAAGCATGCTACCTATAATTATTCACATTCTCACTCCTCTCAACAAGCTTTGTATGCTGCACAGCGAGCAACATCAACCATTCCTAACGCCATCACCTGAACAGTATCCTACTAGCCTTTAAACTAATTCAGAAAAACCCCAAATGAGTGAAGCTAGTAGTCTACAGGACTATATTTTTATTTGTTTTATAAGAACTATAAGTAATAATAAGTTTTAGTAAAGTTCTACTTACCTTAAAGTGATGATTAATCTTTCTATTGCACCTATAAAACTTTTCATAAGAGTATCATTTTTCTTAAACCTATCTTGTATTAGTGACAACAACTTGGCAACACTCTTAATTGCCATGCGATAAAAGGAAAAACACTTTTCCGAGTATTTTCTGTGATCCAAAAATTTCAGATGAAAATGTCTTGTTGGGAGTCTGGTACTGATGAGTGGATGTACCCACCAACGAACATGTCTACGTTTTCGTTTTTTAACAGTAAGCACAATGTTGCAGTAAAACCAAGTTGCACAAGGTCCATTTTGATACTAACGGTATCTACAGTTTTGCGAAACACGCCAAAGCATGCACGTGTATACAAAAGCCGGCGGGGCAAAAGGTGTGATGCGCGGCGTGTATTGTTTAATGTCTTTTACGGTTTATCGTAAATAATACAATCACACCTTTCAAAATGCAAAATACAAGTATTAACATGTTGCTGATTAAAAATATAAAAATGAATATCGTTATTATTTTTTTCAAGTATCAACAGATTAAATGGTAATTCCTAGTGTATTTTTATAGATCTTAAGTTTTTTCAAACAGCAATATAACGTATTTAACAAAGATTATTATTTCTAGTAATGGAGTACATACGACCCAGCATGCGTACGTTTGGATTAAATTTGTGCATTGGAATATTTTATTGTTTATCCTGTATGTCAGTACCATGGGTGGCCGTACTACTAGGAAATTGGAAATGGTTCTTATTAGTAATATCTATACCACATATTTCCGTACTTTCTTTCTACATTTTGGTTCCTGAAAGTGCACAATGGCTTATAAGTAAAGGAAAAACTGAAAAGGCCATTATCTGTTTCCAACGTATTGCTCAAATGAACAAAAAAGTTATTAACGAAAAAACGTTCGATAGATTGCGCAACTATGCAAAACTCCATATTAAAAACACCGATCATGTCACCATTCTGGGTTTATTTAAAACTCCGAAACTTAGAAGAAAAATTTGTATTTTAATGTTTAAATCGTAAGATTTTTTAATTATATTTATAATTTTCTACATATAGTACTTTTAGCATGGTAATGACTTTGGGATATGATGCAATTTCAAGAAATGTAACTGGTTTCGAATTATCTCCGTTCTTAATATTTACTATAAGCTCAAGTACTATATTTCCAGCATGTGCGTTCATTCTGGCAGTTCAAGATCGTGTTGGAAGAAAAGCTTTGGCCAGTGGATCCTTATTTATCAGTGGCGTTTTTACTGCTGGAACTGGTTTAATTCTAGCTACATACACTTTACCAAATCCAGTAACAGTAATTATTTTATTGGTTATAGCCCGTTTAAGTATCAACGTAGCATATAATTCAGGAGCACAATACGCAGTTGAACTCATTCCAACGATTGTTCGTGGTCAAGGTGTATCATCAATACATGTATGTGGTTATGCAGCTAGTTTCTTCAGTTCATATATATTATATCTGAGTAGTGTATGGAAGCCTCTTCCAGAAGTTATTTTAGGGGTCCTTCTCATAATCGGAGCAGCCGCTTGCTTATTTTTACCAGAAACGTTAAATAAAACTTTACCAGTTACTCTTCAAGACGGTGAAGATTTTGGAGAAGATGAACAATTTTTTGAATTTTTTTGTTGCAACAAAAATATATCTGATAGCACACAGATTTTATCTGTAAATTTTACTAAAAAGAAATACGTTGGAGATAATTAGCTCCATTTTTAATGATTGATTCAGTATTAATTTATTTTTTATATTTTGTAATTTATTTTTTGAGTTAAGCATAGTTTATAATACGTGTCTAATGTAAGTGGCAGTATAGAGCAAAAAAGCTTCAAAACAAGCTACAGTAACAGTGTTCAAGTGAATATATCCCTATTCTCTTTGATAGTATGCAGTAGGATTTTGCAATAGTGTACGCTTATTCAAGGAAATAACCTAAAAATTCGCCGACGAAATGTTACCGTCTGTAGTCGGTAATCGAAGAGATGACATAATTATCAAACTATTTTCTTTCTGGAAACGTTTGATATGATGGTCGGTAGTTGTCTGATAGAGCGGATGAACAGTTTTTTTTATCGAATTGTTACCAATATCAGCCTGCATGGATAGTTAGTATATGTGCCTAATATACCTGGCTTAGGCTAAGACCAGTGAATGTGAAATAGAAGAAAACTGATATAATGGACGTTATACCAGTTTCTCGCTAGACTATTTTCCAATTATACTGGTGCCCCCAGATAGCCAATTCTGAGCCTCTGGTTTGGGAAAGTTGTATAATTTCAATTACATCACTTTCCTTTTATAGCAGTTTCCTTTTATACCAGTTTCCCTTTAGACTAGTTTCTAATTATATAAGATTTCCGGAAATTACAATTTTCAAATCTCTCACTAGGTAAAGTAATATAATTCGGATTATGTTCCTTTTTTTCTATATCAGTTTGTAATTTTGAAGTTTCTCTAAATATTACATTGTTAAGAGCCTTTATTGGAAAAGCTGTATAATGTATTTCATACCATTTTCTATCTATAGCAGAAATAAAACAGTATGATATATTTTATGCTATTCCACCGCATTACCTTTGGTATATTAGTATACTATCTAGTTTAGCTTAATATCAGGAGAAATTATATGGAGGGAAAGTGGTATAGAGGGAAGGTGGTATTAAGCGAAAAGTAATAAAGAGGAAAATTATTAAAGTGGTATAGAAGGAAATTGCTATAAAACATATCTGGGGAAACAGATATAAAGAGGAACTCGTATAAAAACATATATCTGGAACAAACAATGCAAAGAGAAACTAGTATAAACCATATTATGCCACTTTCGCACGAGTATCACTCAGTAACGTAGCCTTTGGGAAAACTTATATAATTGGAAACTGGTCTTGAGGGAAACTGATATAGAAGGAAAGTTATATAACCACCCGAATTATACCACTTTCCCTATCAAGAGATTTGGAACTATCGGAAATCTTGTATAATTGGTGACCGGGCTAAGGAGAAAGTGGTATAATGTAAAACTTACATAGAAGGAAAGTGATATAATTGTAATTGTACTACTTTGCCAATGCAACTCGAAATCGAGTATCTGGGAAAACAAGTATAATTACAAGCTAGTCATGGGGAAAGTGGTGTAACGTCATTATACCAGTTTCCTTCTATACCACATTTGCCCCCGCATTATGCTAAGAAGTTAAACTGACGGCTCGAGCGCGTTTATTTTGTTTTGAAATACACAATACAGTACAGTATAGTGGCAAATATTTAAAGAGGTCGGTTCATGCGTAATTCACAAACAAAGTGGCGAAATACGGACCCAAACTTCAAATTTAACCTTTCCAAACCCGTACAGAGCCAAATTTTCAACATTATTTTTAGCCACTCATATGTGTAGTTTAAACAGTAATGTACCATTATAACGTAAATCTAACTTAAGATAATTTAGTATGATATAATAGTTAATAACTTTCTAAATTATTGTAATTAGTAAAATTTAAACAAGTTTCAATCAAGTTTTCATAGTTTAATTCGTCATTTCTTCTAAAGATGTCAAACATGTCCAGTTCTGTAACAAAACGTCAGTTTTTGGAGCTTTGTCTACAGTGTTTTTCATTTTTGGTACAACTTTGACATTTAACTTTTTTCAAAAACTGCATTTATTGTTTCTTTTTGGGAATTGGTGCTAACTTTTGTTTGAGTTTGCCAAAATTAACATCATTCGTCAAAAAAATTGGCAAAATCGGCATCGACAATACAATAGATTTCAACTTAACCATGAGTTTGCCCAAAATAGCAATATTTTTTCATTGCATTTTTGTTTTCTGTTCTTCTTGTGCTGCGCCTTGTGAATACAACCCATTTATATATTTCAATATATGTGCAGCTAGAGTAATATTCGTGAGATTTTTAAATTTTGTATTAAATTATTATATATTATTACGTGCTGCGAGTTACTAATCATGTTATTTTGAACCTTTTAGGTCTTTTAGTTTACTAGATTAGTAAAACAACTTCTGAATGGTCATATTTTAGAGATTTATTAATTCTTACATTATATTTCATTAACTTAAGTTGGCCTTACGTTATTTAAAGTTCTAAGACCACGTTTGATTAAGGGCATTCCGCGTACCACACAAAATTAAAAAACACCGAACCCGTTTCAATAGCTACGCTATCATCATCAGCGGTCGACACAAGACACAAGTTTGATATTTATATGGCCGCTACGATTACCCACTGGCAGACGAAAACCTTTCATCGACCAATTTGTACCTAATTTTCCAGACGAAATAGATAATATCAAAAGGTTCATACTTGAAAGGTTTGCATTAAAAGAAAAATTGTGTTCAAAAGCTTTCGATACCTTTATATTCTATTCTGCCAAAAAAAGCTACTACTGAATGCAAGTAGGTACCTTAAATTTCTGAATGAGCAGTTTGATGGAAAGTTGTTAAAATATAGTATTTATCTATATTTCTGTTATATCTAAGTACCACGCAATATAACAGCTCGCCAACCCCTTTATCACAAATACTACAACTTTGCTGATATTTTCACTTGCTCTAAGCAATTTTTCCATTTATAGTCACTAATGTGGCCCATAACGTAACTACATACTACTACTAACAAAACTAGAAGTATACTGCACTCTGAAAATGGTTGTCTATTATTATATTACTAATACTCTATTAATCATTAGTATTTTTCCGTTTTTCCTAGTATAGTAAAGTGCATTTTGAAGTTAAGCGGGTTTAGGTTGTACAATGAAAAACAACTGAAAGTATATCAATAAGATCGTCTTAACCACTACACTAATGATAAAGCATTAATAATTTATGTTCGAGAAAGTTTCGCTACTATGCACTATACTATACTAAATAGTTTTTATGAAAACTTACACATGCAGTATCGTTCCTCTCCAAATAATTTAGAATAAAACTTAAATTACCTGTTGATGAGGCCTCTATAAAAATGGTACTGTGGATATACTTATGTTTTCTTTGGTCGGTGTTTCCTATTTTGTAAAAAAATTATTTTTAAATGTTGATTTTCAATGATGTAGCGATATGTATGTTCAATAACTTCATAGCACATATCTTTTTTATACATGAATATTATTTTAAATAAAACGATGTTATACAAATTTTAATAAATGTTGGCAAAAATGTACATTCTTGTTTTACTTTCTTATTAGTAAAGACAACAAATGGCACGTATTTCGTGCGAGCTTTCAACCAGAATTATGGATTCTGAACATGAATACGTCGGTGCCGGACAAAACCTCACTGTGAGAGTGCGCAACATAGATACGCATGGTTCCAGCGCAGCTTATTGGTATGGGTCGTAGTTTTATATATATATATATATATATATATATATATATATATATATATATATACATCATTCTATCATTATAGCGTCCTTTCATAAAATATGTTTGTGGCGTCCATTTTAAAAAATTCATAGAAGCAGCTATATTTCTCATATATACTTTACAGATTCCTATATAGTTGTCTTCAAATATAAAGAAGACTTGATTTTGGATACAAAATATAAAATTTTTATATTCACTCTCCAGTTATATGGCGTCTTTTCAGGCACTCACTAATAAGGAGTTAAAAGTATACAATTGTTGTATATTTTTTAGTATCTACGGCGTCCACTTGTATTTCATGTTTGCATATATTCGCACTTATGGCGTCCTGCGATGTTGCCAATGTTTATTTAATAACGACTGGACATAAATAAATAGATATTTCGTATCGTCGGATAGTTTTTCTGCAACGATCGCGTCCTTGCCGAAACTTATCAACAGTAACCAGTACCCATTATTTTTCTAAATTTAAAAATGCTCTCTCAATTTCCGTAAACAAGATGTCAAGGCATGCCAATTGGCAGAAGTAATAAAATCGTAGATCTTGTATTTACAAACGTAGTGCTCTTCTTGTAAGGGCAAAGTAGTCGTAGATTAGAAATAATTATTAAAAAAACGTACTCGTTTTACAGCAAAAAATATCTTTATGAAAAAGAAATATATTATTATATTTTAGAATTTATTTTTTACAAAAAAAGAAATATAAAAAATGCAATAAATGTTAAAAATGTCCTCCAATTTCGCAGATTATCAGTCAGTGTCAATTTAAATTTCTCAAACGAACTAACAAATTAATTCAATTATTTCTTTATTTTGACCACCATAGAGCAAAATAGTATATTGTTTAACAAGCATGGAATGACACTCATTTCCCACGAGTACGACAGTTGCAGCATGAGCCGTAGGCGAAATAAATTTTACCTTACAAGGTGATTGTTGTGGAAGATATGGCGTTATTGACATTTTTTACCATAAAAGACACTTGCTTTTTACACTTTTAATGCCAACGTTTTGATGTTCATCCTCAGGGAAGGAGGATGGAAACGTTGGCATTAAAACTGTAAAAAAAAGTGGTAAGTGTTTTCTTTATATCCTAGAGCTGGTAAGACATTTCTAACAAAGTAATAAGAATTCAGAGGACGGTATCTTTTTTACAAACGAAATAAGGAATTTAAAATTTAAACGTATTCAATATAAAACAATGATAACTTCGGAAAATAATTGAATGAAGTGTTAGTAGGCCCAGTAACGAAAGTTCTTTAATACATACTGACAGATAACAACAACTTGTGCAAATACGTTTTTGAAGTTATTCCCATGTTCTCGATTTTCAAACTCTGATTAAAAGATAGTTGGCCATGGTTGCATGAATAATTCAATTAATTTTCTTTGGATACGTTTCTTATCTCCAAATCCCATTATGTAAATAATTTTAAATTTTTTCTCTTTTAGCTAATGTACCATTTTGTAAGATGCTATGTAATACTTGTTGAATGAAAATCTAAACTCAGATACTAATTATAACTATACCAAAGTTAATTACACAATAGATGGAGACTAGTTTCAATTAAATCGAGTTATCATCAGGTCTATAAAGAATATAATATTAATGTAAAAGGTATAAAGTATAATATTGAACTCACCAAAAAAAAAAAAAAATTGAAGAATATATCCACAGAAAAAATCCAATTTAAAGGAAAAATATAGTTTGGTGGAGTAATCTATACAATATATAATGTGTTTATTAAAAACGTTGATGAGAGTTGGGATTGAAAAAGCTAAATTAAACAATAGTTATACTCAGTTCGCTCCCAAGAAATACCGTCTGTGAACAATTACGACGCGTGATCAGTTCTAACTCGTCTCTTTATTGGACGGTCGCTTTCAAATATTAGCAGTGGGGAACAGAAAAATTCATACATGCGGACCGTTCAATCTAATCCACTTGCCTAGGTCATTCAATATTCACGTGATTTTATTTGCATGCGGTTTTTCTTGGTCGCCAACAGACTGTAGTTGGGACAGTTCAGTGCAGTTCTCTATTATTTTTATGATGGATACGGCTAAGCAACAATCACATTATATTAAAATTTTTTAATAAGAGGGTTATTGTTTTCTTTTTTAATCGTCCTTTATTCATGACATATTATATATCTATTTATTATAGTATATGCTAAGGGATGATATATAAAGTATCACTGTAAAGCCTATCAATAGAGTCGTTTAAAAATAGAACATCTTATAAGTTTTAGTATAATATCTTTCCTAATTTTTTTTTCTATAGTAAATAAAATATGTCAACGTTATTTTTGCTCTAAGGTGCTTTAATAATTAAATAATTGAATTAATTTCTTAGTCACTTTGCGCCTAATACATATTAGAGAAATTTAAAAAATGGATGCTGACTGATAATTCTCGAAAAGAAACATTTTGAACATTTATTGTATTTTGTTTTCTGTAAAAAATTAATTCTAAAATACAGCGTGTCCTGAAAAGTTCTTAACAAATGGAAAACTTTTTCATTTTTGATTTTACGAAGAAATGTTACTCCTGATAAAAAGTACTGCTTCCTCTAAAAGTGTTATTGGAATTATAAAAGTTCAGAAAAAATTTACGGTGTTGGCAAAAATTTAGAAAATCTAAAACTGCCTCCTGAGAGAACTACCCATAAGGTTAATTTTAGAGCAAAATGCCATAAAAAAATTATTCTGACGATAGCGAGGCTTGATAAAATACAAAATTTCATAAATAAATTGAAATCTGAAAGCAATATATGGGGTACACAAAAAGTTTTATTTAACAACATCGTAGGTATAAAAATAAACTAAGAAAGAACAATGAACAAATTATACTATTAATATGTAAGACTTATGTTTCCATAACAACAGCATGTTCAATTTTCCAGCCTACTAGGTTTTTTTAGTAATACGCGTAAAAGGAAAACGTGACATTTTCTGCTACTAGGAAACAACTGAATCATTTTTCAATTTATTTATGAAATTTTGTATTTTATTCGGCCTCGAAAATCCTCAGAATAATTTTCTTATGGCATTTTGCTCTAAAATTAACCTTATGGGTAGTTCTCTCTTGAGGTAGTTTTATATTTTCAAAATTTTTGGCAAACCCGTAAATTTTTTCAGTACTTTTATAATTCCAATAGTATTTTTAAAGGAAGCGGGACTTTTTATCAAGAGTAACATTTTTTCGTAAAATCAAAAATGAAAAAGTTTTCCAGTTTTAGGTCATATTTTATCTACTTAGTTGTACCCATTACAAAAATTCAACAAACTGCACTGAACTCTCCTTAGATTAGTCTATGAAACATGCCTTTACACTTTTTATTATATATATTTATTAAAATTAAGAAGATATTTGAACAGTTTTTGCCTATTTTCAAAAATCACTCTGTATCTCGAAAATGACGTTACCTACTCAAGATCTGATTGAACTACCAAAATAAATTAAAACTTTATAGAAAAAGCTTTACTCGCCTTACTTTCAAAAGCAAAATTCTTATAAAATAATGACAGGTTCACATCAGCCAGAGGAGATACAATAAAAACAAGATTTAAGTTGGTGCACATCCGTAAAAAGCACCGATAGTTTTGTAATGTATTTAAAAGATTGTGAAGTCCAAGCATGTAGATACATACTTCCATTCCATGCTGTATTATTTGCATTTCAGTGTTTTAGGTGTCACCCTGTACCTTCCTAAAAAGTTTGGTCGTGATTCTTATCGGTCATCATTTTATCGATTACTCTAACTACAGCAAATTAATTGAAGACGCATTAATTTGTTCATGTACAAAATGTTATTTCTATATTAAAGTAACTGAATTTTTCAGACTTACATATTTAATTTCTATTTCAAACTTTTTATTGTTTAATTAATTATTCAATTTAGTTACAATACGGTTCTGGAAACTTATTTTCTTGCCCCAATATTCCTAAAATCATGTCTGTTTTTCAATCTACAGAAAGTCAAAGCACGTAGGTACGCGTATTCCTAAAATCCTAACTCAGTTAAATGTCTGATTAAGCAGTGAGCATTACCATTTTCAATTAATTTTAGGTGACGCTCTATACTCAAGAAAGTGCATTAATAACATAAAATGTATACTTATAACTAAAATCGTGAAATAGCTGGTTTTGTTGGTTTTTATGAATCGCAATGTTGCCAAAAGCCCTGACGCTCTAACATCTACTAGACATCAGAAAGATATACACAGCAGCAATATACTCTAACTGTACTAACGCCTCTGACGGCGTTTGGTATCAACTAAAATTATACACCGCCCGGTTTCTTTTCGTCCATTTTGGTATCAAAATAGCGTCCTACGAAATTTTGTCAGGAGGTTTATACCATGATTATACATCTCTGGAAAAATTTTTACATGTGGAGTGCATGGAGCGTCCGTATACGGACGCTCTGTGCACCCGGACGCTCCATCGAATGTAATTCGACAATGTATGGACGCTTTAGTGATGGAAGGATATATATATATATATATATATATATATATATATATATATATATATATATATATATATATATATCAATAATAACTTGTCTGACAAGTAATGATTACAAACACAGTAATACCTTCTTGTCAAATTTTATTTCGAAAAAATTTAAATTACGAGTCTAAGATATGTAACACGCAGACTCATGTCATTTCATATCATTTTAAAATTAAGAACAGTTAAACAATTAAAATTATGAATTAGGTAAAGAATAACTTTACTGAAATGATTTAGATTTCTAATTTCAATTCATCCTTAATATTCCATTTATATATTTTGGTTTCAAGTTCCATGTGACAACTTCCGTTAAACTATTTTCAAAGGTAAAACTTTATCAATCGTGTTGGGTCAGGACAAGTATTTTTACGTTTACATACAAGTGAGCATTATTTTAGTGTAGTTTTAAGGACGAGTACAATCACAACATTTAGAACAGGTAACTAAAACCAATAAAATTGTAGGTTAGACTTATCTACAAGTATCAAAAGGTAAAGTAAGTAACTTACATATAACGTAATAAATGAAGCACCATGTAGAGTTAACGTAGTATGTAAACTTGTTATTTAGTTCAATTCCCATTTATTGAGTAATTAAAAGTTACACATAGGTAAGTCATACGTTGCTAACTTTTATCTTAAAAACTCGGTTAACGTTTCTAAAGATAGCTTAAATTGTGCTGAAAATAAGAATGTAAGTTGCTTTTTGTAGCTTAAGTGGTGCAAAGTTGTGGCATTTTTTAGAATATTCGCTTATATAAAACTCCATGCACAATAAAATTGATTAAATCAGCACGTGAGAACAGTGTGGAGCTATTCTTTGCTTTTTTATCGTGAGTTGCAAATTAAACACAAATTTAGTCGTGGTTTGTTTGATTTAGGTATTTTTAGCTGTTCAGAAACACTCAAACCGAACATACGTGTTTACGTCCTAGAAGGATAAAACTTTAGTTTAATTAACCTTTTAGAATACTAGTGTGCTATTTAAGGTTTTTTAAAAACGAAAAAAGAAAAACAAGCGTTAATTTCGTGTTGAAAGCAATTTAATATAATAATAATTTCAATCCTAAACAATATAAAAGAATATTTTTACTGTTTCCTATAATATATATTTGGTTCCAGAAACTTCCACTGTATTAATTCTAATATTTAAGGACGAATATCAATCCATAAAAATAACACAATCTTACGCAACCATGTAGGAAAGAGACAATAAAAAGAAATCGTTGTAGTTAGACGTAAACCATTTTAGTTTTAACGAGTCTCAACTTTGTGTTTCCTTTATAAACTTTTCCACGTTGTTATCGTAACAATAAACACCAGATTAAAACTACTTGTCGATTCCTTTCTTTACAAAGATACTTTAGTATAAGTTTTCTAAAAGCAAACAGTTAACAGTGACCAAGGTTGATTTGAATAATATTTACACTAAGCCGTGGAGCAGCTTAATATATCGGAGGTTAGATAACGTTGTGCTGTTAGACTTGTCGGAGCATTCTCCTATATAATTACAAGCAGTGAAACATTGAAACAACAATAAAAGGCAATGTGACATTTTGTCCGGCATAACGTAAGATACTGTGTAAATGTTTAGGTTCAGGTGATTTCCACTGGCCAGTGAGCGTCCAAGAGACGGACGCTCACTTAACTCTTCATTTTATTTCAAATTATATTACATGCCGTGTTGTAACCAATAGAGGAAAATTGTTTATTTATACGTGTATAAGTTTTAGTGTACCTATGAAATTGCGATTTGAGGGCAACACTTCGTTGTTTCATTAAATATAAATGCACACTGACATTTTAAGTAGATTTCAAATAAAGATTAGAAAGAATTAAAATACGTATCTTTTGGTTTCTGTAAATGGTTACTAAACCTGATATATCAAAAGATGAAACCGTTTTTATCTTTTTCATATTTGATTGAATTAACCAAACGTAACAAAGGGCTGGCAAAATATGCTGATTCGTTTAATTTTCTTTGAATTTAGTTGTGCAGGGTAAGCTGATAACGAATACAAACCGCGCGGGTAGTCCAAATTTAGTTCTTTCCTTTGCACGCTTCTACGGCACTTTTATTATCTTCCGGAAAATTGGGCACAATTTTCCATGTTCCACGTACAATAAAATAGCGATCCAGCGTATTTTCCAGAAAATGCAGCACTTTCCCGTACCTTCTGCAACGGATGTGCATTGAATTACAGGAAATCGGCGACTACGAAAAGCTTTTCAGAAGGTTGGTATATGTTATTAGTCTTATTTTGAATAGTTTTTTTTAAATACTTACATTTTTACACTCCAATCAACAGCCCAAAATATCCTTTCGAATATTTAAAAAATGTGACAAAAATGTCGAAAGTTGTCTTAATTTTCAATTAATCCTAGTTAAGTGTACAGGTTGTCCCATTTTCGTATGTTTTACGGGGTATCTCGCTTATTTTTTAGGTTAGAACCTTGCGGTTTTCGCGACACCGTGCCATTTTTTAATGAAACCAAAGATGCACTAATCAAATTTTCCATAGCCATCTTAGTTTGTGTGCTACAGGGTGATTTTGGAAACATTGCATTTTCAGTCATCCCCTGTAACTCTGTTATTATCAGACATATTAAAAAAGTAAAAACTGATATTTGTAGATTTTTTTACGTAGAATCCAGATTTTCTTTAGAGGTCACAGTTTTTGAGATATTGACATAACCTTTTTTTATGGGACACCCCATATATTTTTATAAATCTTTTTCCCCTTGCCAAGAGCTTTTCAAAAATATAGCATAGTCTATATTTATTTTTATAAATAACGTGACAAAATGACTTTTTTCTATAATTTACATTGATAATAGTGGATAGCCGTGGGTAACCATGGTAACGCAAAAAACAAAATAATTAACGTTCTTCCATTACTTAGGTATTTGATTTTTGAAGTATCTGCTTCTCTCAAATTATTCCTGGTTACATTTTCCCAAATTTAGTGCTGATATTTATTATTATTCGTTGTTTTTGTTTATTGTTATCGTTCTTGTTCTTCTTGTTGTTGTTGTTTAATTATTTTTTAATATGGCTCGAAACCAAAAATTTGAAAACTTTGAGAAATATGATATGAATACCTGCTTCATATTATCTAATGAAAACGCAGACCAGGCCTTAGAACTCTATCTGAACAGGTCAGTTAATCTTTACCTTAGAATTTGTGTTTATTTTATATACCTATTTTGTCATATAGATATCCCGAAAGAAGACAACCCGACAGAAGAATATTTCAAAAATTAAAATTTAATCTTTGCCAACATGGATGTTTTGACAAACCTCGACCCCGAGTTTACAACAAAGAGAACGAGGAATCAGAGATCAACGTTTTAGCAGTTGTTCAAGCCACTCCTGAAACCTCGTGCAGGAAAATAGATGAAGAGACCGGTGTGTCTAAAACAACAGTGCAAAGGATTTTAAAAAAACATAAATTCAAACCCTACAAGTATAAACTTGTTCATCGTCTGCACCCTGGTGATGCTGAACGTAGATTGGAGTTCTGCAATTGGTTTATAAATATGAAAAAAAGGACAATAATTTTGAAAAAAAAAATTTGGTCAGACAAGTTCGGGAATTCTTAATAGACACAACTCGCGGTTTTGGAGTCAAGAAAACACCCACGTGATTTTTCCTAGAGAGCGTCAAGGCAGGTTCGGATTTAATGTCTCCTGCTTTATTTTTAACCGAAAAATGCTAGAATAATACAAAACTGGCTAAATGAACGTTTTCCCAGGAGATGGATTGGAGCAAATGGACCTGTTCGATGGCCACCACGATCACCGGATCTCTCGGTTTTGGATTTTTTTTTGTGGGGGTATTTAAAGAATAAAATTTATTCAAGGCAATATGCCAACATGCAACAATTAAAAATTGCAACGGAAAATGCTTTTGCAGAATTACGAAGACAATCATTTATTTTGGAAAGTGCTATTAAAAGAATGTATATACTTTGTGAAACTTGTAGGAGACATAATGGTCTGCAATTTGAACAATATTTGTGATTAATTAATTATTTTGTTTTTTATCAATGTAAATTATAGAAAAAAATCATTTTGTCACGTTATTTATAAAAATAAATATAGACTATGCTATATTTTTGAAAAGCTCTTGACAATGGGAAAAAGATTTTAAAAAAATATATAGGGTGTCCTATTAAAAAAAAAGTGGGTTATGTCAATATCTCAAAAACTGTGACCTCTAAAGAAAATCTGAGTATCGCTAATAGATTCTACGTAAAAAAAATTACAAATACCAGTTTTTACTTTTTTAATATGTCTAACAATAACAGAGTTACAGGGGTTGACTGAAAATACAATTTTTCCAAAATCACCTTGTAGCACAAAAACTAAGATGGCTATGGCAAATTTGATTAGTGCATTTTTGGTTTCATTAAAAAGTAGCACGGTGTCGCGAAAACCGCAAGGTTCTAACCTAAAAAATAAGCGAGATACCCCGTAAAACATACGAAAATGGGACAACCTGTACAATGGTAGAGTAAAGTTTAGTGTTATTACTTTTGATTAACTTTATTGTAAATATAATCAAATGTTAAACTGGAATTAGGAATAAACCTAAAACAAAATAAACTCCCAAGTCAAGTACACATTCCGCGCAGCTTTAGGTTTAAATTTTTGTACTCCGTGTTTTTACAAAATGCTTTGGTATACAGCCAAGGTGTGCACGATGGAAGCAATTATTTCTTCTGTAGAAGCAACGTAGTATGAAAACAAAATTGGACATTCGTTATTTTTCTGATAGAATTGGAGATATACTTTGATTTTCCGATAAAGAACACGAAAACATAGAAAAAGTTTAAACTGGTATTTCCAACTAAATGTATAGTAAACTTGATGCAAACAATCTGATGTAGCCAGCATATGAATTTATCATGCTGGTGTATTGCATCAGAAAAGAGTAGGGGAGACCGGGGGAATACCGCGCGCTTAAGCAAAATGACTTGTAACTTATTAAATATTCTCATTTATTACCCGATTTTTTTTCTATAAGGAGTGCCAATACAATACACGAACTATTGTAACTTTTAAAATCAGTCATTTTTTTTGTAATACCCATTAACAAATAAAAAACAAAAATCATCGCTTGCGCGGCGTTATCCGGGCATTTGGGTAATACCGCGTATGCTCTGGGGGAATTGCACGCAGTGAAGTAAAGTATTCCCATGCATTTTAACTAAGACTTTATTGTCCACAAAATGCAGGTAATTAAAAAATAATCAATAATCACAAAAAAAAATATCAAAATCAATTGATAGGAACAGTAGTCACACAGGTAAGATTTCCCTTTTTCTTTTCCACCACAAGCGGTATGTGACCACTTGGAGCATGAATTGCAACAATACCAGACCTCGTTGTTCCTTCCGAACTCTCCGCAGACTAAACATGTCGTCTTCATGGGTTGGGGTAAGATCAACTTCGTCTAAGTCATCATCATCACAAATCTCGCTTTCGGATTAACTCTCACGTTCAGTGTCGCCCTCATTAAATTTAATATTGCGAATGTGTTTTGGTTTTTTGATGATCTTTTTTCCTTTCAAAGCTATTTTTTACACTACATTTACTTTTTTCTCCCGTTTCTGTTTTCTCTTTTCTTCCATAGCTTCCAGTTCTGATTTAAGTGGAGTATATTCGAATGTTGTTCAGGGCGTGATTTCATTGACATTTCTTTAGTTTTGAAGCTGGGTAATGGTGCTAACTTTTGCATCATAGACCTTGGTGAAGATGTGGTGCATTTTATATTTGATGGTCCAAGTTGAGGTTCAGCTCGTATATCTTTCGCAATATTCTCTGCAATGTTGTTTTTTGTAGATGTTCTATGTTCGGGCTCCAACGACATGGGATTGTGTATCTGTGAATTTTCGTTTTCATCTTGGAACGTCTCTTCCATAGAAATTGACATCTATATGATATTTCCAGTTTCATCAAGTTGAATAAAATCATCATCAGTAAATTTTTTCGGATGCCAAATTCCCGCTGCTTTGAATCCAGATATCCCCTTTTTTATAGTAGCGGCTCTCATATATGCTTTATTACAAATTGAAGCCAAATCATAATGCGCGATTTTTTGGTGCACATGAATCCGTAAATATAAATCACATTCTTTGTTCAAACCATCCAAAAAAAGTCAGATCGTGTGGCTGCAACATGTGTGATGTATGGGGCGGAAGTGATACCATTATTATACCATTAATTCTACAAAAATGATATCCATCTAGAAATATATGACTTGTGTGATTGTCCAATATGATTAAAATAGGATCATCTAGTGATGGTTTTACACATTTTTGAAGTGGTGCAGCCATTCGTTGATCCATCTCCTTTGCGAACATTTGTAGATTGCCCCAGGAGAACCGTCTTTTTCTAAATGAGGAATCATGCGAGCTCTAGGATAAACGAACATAGGGGACACGTAGTGACCAACTGCACTAACGGCACAAACTACTGTAACGTTCTTTCCCCTCTCCCATGAAATAACTGAACCCGCTTGCTTCTGACCCTTCGGTGCTAAAATCTCTGAAGGGTTTTGAACGGTTGAAATACCCGTTTTGTCAACGTTATAAATACGATTTTCTAAAAACATATTTCTCAAAGACTCTGGTAAGATTTTCAAAGAATTTTGTTACCGCAGCCTTATTGAATGTTTCTACCCTATTTAAACTAGTGCCTTAGGGTTTTCTAAGCGAAATTTGTAGATTTAGATGTAAAAACAGTTCTAGCCAGTCTTCCCCAGCTACTTTTTTGTCTACACGGAATCGATGTTTGATTTTATTCTACTCAGCAAAATCATAAGCTAGGCGGCGAAGTTCTAGAGGTGAAATTCCGTGAAATACATTGGCCAGTCTGATAATATGTTCAGCCAATGCTTTCTCCTGATACTCAGTGAATGTAGCTTTTCGACCAAACTTTTATTATAGTTTTTTCCTCGAATTCTGTCTCTCAGCGTAGATTCAGGAATGTCAAAGAACCTTCCCACTTCTATTACAGCCCTACCTGATTCTACGGCTTCAATGGCAGCTTTAAGTGTCTGCTGACCATTTCCTCTCTCTGAGGTCCGTCGGTATGTTCTGGGCATTACGAACTATAAATATATAAAGGAAACAGAATAACCATACATGGGGTAATACCGCGCAGCGTGGCATTACCCGATTGTTTATGCGCGGTATTCCTCCGAGCAACATCTTCCAATCTAAAAATTTACATCATGAAAAGTACTTACATTTTATTGGTGATCACTTCGGGTAACACTTATTTACAGACTAGCAAGTGGGCAGAAAATGTATGGTCTTTAAATATATACAGTAACTCACTGTTTTCAACCGATTAATTTAAGTAAAAGTTAGATCAGAATCCCATTTGGCACAAACACGCTCACTGTCAACTTACTACTAGCGGCCATTACTCGAAGCTTGTGGCGCACGCATCATATGTCAATTATAACATTTTGCGACGTACGCCGGTGTATTCTTGGTTGAAGTTTTTTCAAAAATGCAATGCGCGGTATTCCCCCGCGCGCGGTATTCCCCCGGCTTCCCCTATATAAAGTAAAGCAAGAAAATGTAGTTACGTATTCATACATTACGATGTTAGGACTCGTTATATAATGACGAAGTACGGCAATCTTTAATTTATTCATATTGTCGTTTATATAAAATGTACAAAGTACGGTCGTATTTAATACTTATATTCACATATTCAATTTAAAGATCTTTAATGTAGTCATACCCAAAGCAAAGGAATCGGTAGTTTTTAAATATATTATAAATACATTAACATCTTTAGTTTAGTTAATTTTTTAAGCTTCATACGATATATTTTGTAAAGAACAATCGTCCAAATTTGAATTATTTTCCAAAAAGGTAAAGTGACTAGTTTTCCAGATAATCATAATAAGTGATTTAGGGTTCGCATAAAGTGGATTTAAGAACTTTTGTCACCTAATGAAAAATGTTCAAGATAACCAAAATTTAAACATCTTAAAAATAGTTTTCCATAAATTTAATTTTCTTTAGAGATATTAGAGATACATAAGAAAATGCGGTTTTTACAAAGTACTCTTATTTGTAAACCAAATTTAACTTGAATTTAATGGATCCAAGGTATGTTAGTAGAAAGTCTAATCATCGACTTTGAAAAATCTGGAATACTGGATCTGTGGCAGGACCTGTAACAAGGGAAATACATCCACATCCATACAAAATTAAAAACAACGAACGCGTTTCAATAGCTAAGCTATCATCAGCAGTCGGCCACTTATGATGATAGTTTGGTTACTAAAACGCGTTGTTTTTTAATTTTTCTGGTACGTGGGTGTATTTTGTTTACCTGAACATAGAGTTTAATTATAATTCGATGCGTACTTTTAGTTATCGTGACTACAGACACACTCACGCACACAGCAATGCACGCACTCACTCACGCACACACACGCACACGCACATACATGACTGGGAAGCAACTTGGTACCCTTAATCTGGTGTATAACGGTGGACTCCGTCAAATATATAGTTAATTTTATTTCAAGATTAAGAGTTGTTTTGGCTAACCTTAATTCAAAATATTAAATGTTCCAAAATATTATAAACAAATTTTAAGAGATCCTTCAAGTACTTTGCAACAAAAATCAAATAATTTAGTTTCAAAATTGGAAAATAAAAATATGATTAATGAAACCTTAGCTAACGATTTAATGATTTACAAATCTGTCTCTGCTAAATTTTATGCATTACCCAAAATTCATAAACCAAACCTTTGTTTTAGACCTATTATTTCAATATTAATACATCAAATAGTAAATTAACTGAATTTATAACGTACTAAACATACTTCTGCACAAATATCTCCCGATGTGAAAACTTACTAAATAATCTTGCATATTGTGGATGCTGCGACACACTGTATTGTAAATTCCTTATATTAAAATAATGTCCTTATATTCTGTTATATATAGCAATGTAAATCAAACAAATTGTAATTTTATTGTTACTGTTAGTTTATGGAACTTCCGTTAGAGGGCGAGGTTAGGACATTCAAACACAATAGCTGATGTATTCAATATCAATCGATAACAAAGAAATCAATTCTAACAATTTTTCGTTTTGAAAAACGTACTACATTTCTCATGTCCTTCTTTACGGTCGCTATGAACAATTTCTCGTCTCTTCTAAAATCGCTAAATCGAAGATTTTTCGGATATTAATTGGAAAAATTAACTGTAACAAAAATTACTTGGGTTTTTCTGAAAATTACTGTTCCAAATTACTTGTTACTCGCAAGAATATTGCGGATATAAAGGAGTTTTTGTCATCAAAGGGGTAAACTGTTCCCTTTATTTGCACTAATTCAATTACGGATCCTCCAATCGACTAACGGAAGGCATTTCGTACCACTTCATTGTGCCCGCCTAAAATCTTAAGGGGTAATTGATGTTAATTTCACCTTATATAATACTTACGTACCTTTCCTTTAGGATCAAATTTTCTTTTCTGTATTACTGCAATCGTGGTTACTTGTCACTATAGAAGTTGTATTACTACTGGATTTAAGGTCAAACCGCACTAGACGGAACTGCACTGCAGCGGAGCGACGCGACGCTACAAAATATTTATAGAGGTGTCGCATTTGAACTGCTGCGACGCGACACCACGCAACACATTTTTGTTCAACAGTGTCTTTTAAGATGGTTGAAATTGACGAGGACGTGATAATAGTGTCTTTGTTATGTGAAGAAGAAGAAGGATTGGAGGAAGCAAGAAAAAAGCGAAAAATATGGCTGCATGACATTTCTAATTCACGGTATGAAGAAGGAGAATATCACACACTTTTGCCAAGGCTTAAAAGGGATCCGAAAAGATTTCATACTTACTTCAGAATGTCTCAACATAAATTCGTCGAATTAGTACATATTATGCAGCCCCATATAGAAAAATTGAACACACGTTTTCGAAAAGCGATAGGGGTAGAGGAAAATCTGATGGTGACAATAAGGTAATTAATTTTAATTTATTAAATTATTAGTACATTTATTATTATTACATCATAGTATTTTTTTGGGGAACTAAAATACCATCCTTGGTCATGACATAGGTGATTTGTGTACCAGGATTGAAGTCTACAACAATATTTGATTCGTTGTTCGTTCGACCAGGAATGCCATTACTTTCTGAATTAGTAATACTGTCGATTTGGTGTTGAACGTTATCAGAGACAATCTGAACTTGTTGGTCTTGAATATTCTGGGCTTGTGTTCTTGAAGTCAAATGGGTGTCAGGTTGTTCTATGAATGAAATTTTCGTATTCTGCATCTGAAACTATTGCATAAACTTTGTTTTTTACTTTCAGTTGCAGATCTGAAGGCAATGCAATGACAGAATCGGCCATAGCTTTAAAAAAGGAGTGGATAGGGTTTCCAGTGTCAATTGATGGTGTAGCTGTAACTGGCCGTGAATCCAAATAGGTTTGTAAAACGTTGGCTACTGATGACTGTTGGGTCAATCGTGTTTGCTTCTTTTTCCTTGCAGTAATATTTGTAAACATTGATGATGTTGCTGATGAAGAAGGTCGAGAAGATTGGGGTGAGTGTACTGACTCAGGCTCTGGAGAGGTTGACATGACATTAGGAACACAATTTTCGTCGTTATCGTTAATATCATCATCATGAATATTTGTTACTGCTACGCTTTTAATGTTAATGTTCGTTGCTCTTTCCTGAAGATGCGGTCGTAAAAACTCCATTTGACTTTCGAATTTCCATTTTTTACACTTAGAAGCACTGTCTCCACTCTTGCCTTTACGTCTTTTCATATTTCTATGATAACCGTCCCTCAAAGATTTCCATTTCTCTTTCCACACAATATCTCAAAAAAAAATCATTATTAATATGGATAATTATGCTTTTTTATTGTTTCAGGTTCCTGGCTACTGGTGATTCATTCAAAACAATCGCAGAATCTTTTCGTTTGGGATATACAACCGTACAAGAAATCGTGCATACTACATGCGCAGCGCTGTGGGAAGTGTTATCCAAGATAGTAATGGTCATGCCAGATAAAGAGAAATGGAAGAAAATTGAAAAAACGTATTCCGAAAAATGGAATTATCCGAACTGTATCGGTGCACTCGATGGAAAACATATCCAAATTATCTCGCCACCAAAAAGTGGCTCATTGTTTTTCAATTATAAGAAGTTTTTTTCTATAGTGCTGCTTGCTCTAGCGGATGCAGATTATAAATTTATTTATGTGAACGTTGGTGATCTGGGAAAAAATAGCGACGCAGGGATCTTCTCACGTTCAGATTTAGCAGCAAGACTGGAAACAAATACATTGAATATACCAGGCGTTAAGGAATTACCAGGAACGAGGGTTCGACCGTATCCTGGCACACAATTAGATGATCAATCCAAAAAAGCTTACTCTTACAGACACAGCCGAGCTCGAAGAGTTGTGGAAAATGCGTTCGGCATATTGTGCCAAAAATTCAGAATTTACTATCGAAAAATCTGTCTCAGTCCAGAGCATGTAGATAATGTGATTCTTGCTACTTGTGTATTGCACAATTTTCTCAGAGACGATAAAGTGTTGTTGGAAAATGATAATACCGGCGAGATACAATTACAAGACCTTCCTCGTATAGGCGGCAATTTCGGGAATGATGCTATCCAGATACGGGATACATTTAAAGATTATTTTAATTCCCCTCAAGGTAGTTTGGCGTGGCAAAATGAAATGGTGAACAGAGGATGTCGTCGAAGAGAAAACGAGTAATACCTACATATTAGTTAAGTATTGTTAACAATAGTTGATATGTACATTTACGATTTGACAAAAAAAATAAATTTTGTACCCGGTGATTGTGTATTGTTATCCCTTTAAATTTTTTGCTTTAGTTAATACTTAATAATAAGTCAAAAATGTTCAATACGCGATGCGATTATGCAACTTTCCCTATTCTTATGGAACGCTCTGTATATTTTTATTTTTTTAACTTTATTATACGAATAATTCTAAATATTTTTTGTGAAGATATAGGTCTATTTTTAATTGGTTGTAAACTATTCGCATTTGAAAAGTGTATAATGTTATCACTTATAGGGTAAAACAAAAATTATGAGTTTGCGGATTTTAAAAATATTTTATCCACCCTGTAAGTGGCATATGGAATGTTAAAGTAAATTTGCTCTTAAGTTAAACCATTTTAAACTCACAATAAAAGATAGAATCTAACAACTCGTTAATATACCTCAATATTATACTCGATCACCCTGTATATTGCAAAAAATATTATATTCACTTACCTTTTTCTCCCATTCCTTTGCCAATTTCTTTCCAAATGTTATTTTTTCTGATACTATTCATGTAATGTTCATTTTGGAGGTCACATATCTCAGGATATTGACTTATTAAATTAATTAATTTTTCCTCGTCAATCGCCATTTTGACAAGCTTCCTCCTTCCGGCAAACACGATTGACGAACAGTGTCGCGCTGCTTGCTAAATCGCACTAGCGGCAGTGGAACTACGAGGTACGCCACGGCGCGACAGAGTTGGTCGAAAAGTCAACTTTGCAGTGCAGTGGCGTGTCGCGCAGCGTAGTGCGGGTTATGCCATATAAATTCAATTTAAACAATATTTGTCTGCGTCGTGTCGCGTCGCTCCGCTGCAGTGCAGTTCCGTCTAGTGCGGTCTTACCTTTAAACCGTGCTTGTTCGAAATTGGTAACCAGGCCGAGAACTTAAATTAACATCCATTCGTTGGACATTCTAGTACTACTGCATCAACGATAGGGTAACACTATCTACGCTACCAAAGGTCAGAACTTCTATTATTCTTCGCATGGACTAAATTACTATATTCTCGCTGTAGGTGTTAGAAGCCTGCTCTACAAGAATTTAAGTAACGTGCGACTCTCTAGAAATTAAAGACTTTGAATCACTTAATATAGCTACAGTATACTTACGATTATTGAACTTTCCCAAGTGAATGTGGTTGTTAAAATTACACACTCCTAAAAGTTACTGTTGCTGCATAGATCTACCTAATTATTAGTCTGATCAGTACTTGAGTGATCTTCAGAACGTTTACTTTATAAATTCCAAATACTATTTGGTAAATTGTGGACCACACTCATATTCACTTCAAGATAGAGTCCATTTTCTATAACGAACAGTAGGTCAACTGCGTACAAACCTGCTTGATTACCGGGTTGCGCGGCAGTAGCTGCTTTTTACTAGTTTCATTACATATTATTTGATTACCTTCCTTTTTGTTTTAAATTAAATTCGCAGTTTAACAATAACCTTACTTAATTTTTGTGTACCTTTAGATTTGCCTAAATTTACTTGTAAATTTAAAAACTATTTACCTCAATTATTGAGTTATTATGTTGGACTATTATATATGTATTTTCACTTAAAATTTTACTTTTACTGTATTTATATTTAACTTTGGTGGGAACGTTCAGTTGTCGGTTTCTCTTTTTCTTTTTTTTTTCTAGTATCTAGTGCAACTGAACAGTCCTTCCAATAACAATTTGGCAATTAATCCATGAATTACGAATATTTTAACTTTGATATAATTTTTGGGGTGTTGTGAAACCACAACAAGTGTATTTTAAATAAGTTTTGGTTATAAAAAAACCTTTGCTAGCGTAGGTGTGTTTTTCTTTCAGCGTAATGAAAGATCTTTAATTTCGGAACGACAAACTTTTAATATAGTTAATTATAAATAATAACTTTCTTTTGGGTTTTGATGAAAAGAAAACCTCTTTACTTGCGAACGTAATTAACTTTATTTTGGGTATATTTGGTGTATATAAACTATTATATTAACTTATTTAAATTGGTATATAAAAAGAAACAAAGATTTTCTTGACCCCCCCCCCACCGAACTGGTCTGAGCTAGACGGTTTCTGTGTTGTCTCTGGTGAGTAGAGAACCCTTTGCTTTTCCTATTAAACACGTGACATAAATTTTGGCGCCCAACGTGGGTCTCGATTAATCTTTGTTAGTCTCATTCCGACAATTCTTCATATCCTTTCATTTTTCTGTTGTTATGTAATTAAAGTTTACCCAGCGATATTGCAGTTGAACTTTTACGCAAGTCAGTACGTAACGCTTTGAAATTAGACGCTAATAAATCTCTTACTATTGTGGACCATGATATAACTTTTGTTGATGATTTTTCTGTTTTAACGCTAGCTGAAAAAAAACTTTCTACTTCAGTTTCTGCCTTTACCAGTGATATCTCTTCTGCCTCATTTTTACGTTTCAGCTCTCTCTTTATTCATGCTCAACGTCATTGTGAGCGCATGAAACCTAGTTCCAATGAAGAAACGAAACAATAGAACCGAATATTATTAACGCTTGAAACTTTTAAGTCCGAAACAGAATCTAAAATTAGAAAAGTTAAAAGATCAACTTATGTAGAGTTTTCCCAATTACGCTCTTTCAGTCCTCATGTTGGCAAACCATGGAATGACAGCGAACCTGAATTCATCTCTTCAGATTCAGATGAATCTCCTGAACAACCAACTCCCTCTATTAATTCTCCTGATATTCCCACTACTTCCTTCAGATATTTCGCGATATCTAAATTAAATCTGGCATTCTCCGAAGATGGAGCTGCTACCTTACTAGCCTTTCTTACTCGCCTAGAGGAATTACGTATGTCTCGTGGTTTATCTTCTCAGGAATTATATTTTTCCTATCTGAAATTGTTGACCGGCAGAACTGTATTACTTTTTTGTGCCGACAAAGCTTCCTTAACGTGTTGGAAAGACGTAGTCTGTTTTCTAAAATCCGAATTTCTTCCAGTGGACTATGATGAACGCCTTATGAATGAAATTAGTAGTCGTACTATTGGAACTTCTGAAACTATTGGTATTTATGTAGCCATTATGCCGACTTTGTTTCAATGCCTACTTCAACCTATTTCTGAAGATCAGCAACTTCAGCTTATTCGTCGTAAACTTAGTACCTTTTACCAAACAGCCTTAGCTTTAACCGATATCACGTCTATCTCATAACTTCTCTCACTTGGCAAATAATTAGAACACAACAAACACAACACAGAAACCTTTTTAAACCTCCTCCTTCTAGAAAAACTTCTAAACTGCTCGAACCTAGTCTCGCATATGTTGACTCTGGTGATGACTCTTCTCGGATCGTCCTCATGGACCTTCTCGTGCAATTTCTCCTATAAACCCCTTCAAACCTACCTCTAAAACTATGCGTTGCTGGAATTGCCCAAAAATGGGTATCTTTCTCCTCAGTGCACAGAGCCACAAAATCGTCACTGTTACGGTTGTGGAAAACCGGGAATAACTAAACCACAATGTCCATCTTGTTCTCCACGTTCGGGAAATTAGCATCTGAGTTCTCTAACCGAGGAAAGGACTCCAGTCTATCTTTAATCTCTGAAGCTCCTTTTGCGCGCTTAGACGATAAACAGCGGTCCGTATTAGAGTTTCCTTTTGCTAGTGTCAGAAATGACGAACGCCCTTATTTTAAAGTGTCCATATTTGATCATACCTTTATGGGTCTTTTATATAGCGGTTTTTCCCGCACAATTCTTGGTGGTCCTGGTTGGCGAATTCTCCATCGCCTCAACCTACCTTTATCTTCCTTGGATATTTCTTCTTATGTTGTTGCTAATGGTAGTAATGCCACATTTTGGATGAAACTTTGTTGCCACTTGCTGGATAATCAAAGACCGTCACTATTAAGACCTTGGTTGTCCCAAAGGTATCTCAACAGCTCATTATTGTAATCGACTTTTGGAAGTCCATTAACATTGTGACAGATTTCCGACATGGCCAATAGTCTTTCGATACTTGTCCTCTGCTGGTCTTACTTTACCACCGAAAAAAATGGAATTTCTGCCGTTCGGAGCTAAAATATCTTGGTTACGTTGTAAACACGGTCTCGTGGTGGATCCCGACAAGCTCAGCGCTATTCTCGGTATTCCTATTCCCTTTAATGTTACTGAGGTACGTCGCCTTGTTGGAATGGCTGGCTGGTATCAACGTTTCATTCCCAATTTCTCGTTCCTTATATCCCCTTTGACTTCAGTCCTATACTTTCTTGCACTGATTTTTCGTCTCCTTTTACTCCTAATACACCAGTTGTACTAAGAATAATTTTGACGTAAGCTATTCCAGTTGCTTCAGCTGAAAGATCGTTTTCTAAACTTAGAATGATCAAGAACCACCTTATGACTGCAATGCTTTAAGAACGTTTAATTGACCCGACAATGACATCTATTGAGTCAGAAATACTGAATTAAATATTCATAATATTGTCCAAAAGTTTTCTGAAATTAAAGCTCGACGTGTAGAACGTTTATGAATCGTGTTCCTTATTGCAATAAATAATTATTTTACCTTCCTTAGATTAATGATTATTAAATTGTTAGTTAACCTTTAATTTGCAGCAATTGTTTTGCTATTATATTTACTAATATTAAAATATTTTTCTATTACCCTCCTATAAACCTGGTACGGGCAGCACAATATATTTTAAACACAGGGGACCTAAGCTCACGGCGGATCCTATTGTAACCGATGATAAAACTTAAAAGTAATGAATGTTTTCATTTAAAACTGTTTCAAATTAACTTCAGATAGTTGCGATATATTTTAGTATTTTCAAATGTAATAAATAGTTTTTGTGTATGACATTAATGCCAATCATTTGTTCACTTTAGGATATAAATGTTGCTTAGTACTGTCACACTGAACTGAAAATAATAAATAATGTTAGCTGAAACATTGATTTACCTTAAGTTAATGAACCAGATCTGCGGCGTATTTTTAAAAATCTAATAATTTTAATTCATTGTGATTAACAGAAATACCAAATAAAATATTCTCAAGATTTTGTAACAACAAATAATTGGCTATTAATTAGAAAAACCCTATATTTACTAAGTATTTTCAATATAACTATATTAAAGATTGGTAACAACATGCCCGCTAGTAAGCCTTCCTTTTTCTTAGTTCGCTCATAGTTATGTTAGTTTTTACTTATTAGCAGGTTATGATGGTGCTTTTGTATCGTGAGGTTGTTAGGGTACCCGAAAGGTAGTCTGTTTATGCGTCTAAATATTCGTCTTTCAAGGAGGGCGGATATATATATATATATATATATATATATATATATATATATATATATATATATATATATATATAGTAGGCATGTTGTGTTGTTTTAGGTGGCAACCTCTAACTCTACCCCATAGGGCGTCCAGTAGTTTTGCTCGGTTTCTTATCCTGTCTACTGTTCTTTGTAAGTCGAGGAGTCAGTTTAATGTTTTGGTGAAAAGGATTAATAAGTGACTTCTTGTTGGAGTGTGAGTCTTTCGTTATTGAAGGTTAAGGAAAGGTTGGAAAATTTGTCATCGTGATAGTTGGAATGTCGGAAAAGAATCGCGTGTGTTTTGTTTGAATTGAAGCAGACTGGCCACCAGTTAGGCCAGTTGGAAAAGTTCCGGAGGGTTATGGATATAAGCCAAACCTTGCGGTTCGCATTATGTGGGTTGGAATGGATCAGAAAAGGTGTTGGCTACTTTGACTCGAACTGGCGGATTAGCCAGATACGAGAGTGGAAGTTTGGAGAAGTGCTCAATGTTGTTTAGGTTGCGGATCTTGTCAAGGAGACCAGCGTGACAGATCCTGTCAAATGCTAGCTTAATATCTAGAAACACAGTCAGATTGAATTGCTCATGCGTTGTCCAAAGGATAGTATTTAGAAAAGAATACAAATTTAACAGGCATCGAAAGTAATACTCTATTTCACTCCAAACATGTAACTTTTGGCATTGCTTACTATTTGAAGTGTTCATACAATGATTCTTTATCCCAATTTAGGATTTACTTAACAAATGATTGCATTCAATGCTTTGTTAAAGAGCTTCAAAGTATTGCACTTTGGACGACCGAAATAATCAGTAAAATAATTCTTATGGATACTTTAAGTCCCAATCACGTTACCCACTTTGAAAGCGCCACGATTTGTCACATTTGCGGAAAACCATTTACTGATTATGATATAAAAGTTAGAGACCATAATCATCTTACAGGAGCATTTCGGGGGGAATCGCATCAGGCATATAACCTAAACTACAAAGACTCCCATACCAGTTGTGTTTCATAATTTATCAGGTTATCATTTACATTTCATTATTAGAGAATTGTCTAGCTCCCGGTTCGATTTCACTGCTGACCATAAACAAAGAAAGATATATCTCCTTCAGTAAAATAATAGCAGGGACTAAAATTAAGTTTAGATTTATTGATTCTTTCAGATTTATGAGTAGTAGTATTGAAAAGTTGTCAAACTATTTGGGAAATAGTAAAAAAATTATTACCAGAGCTAATTATAACAATGATGATGAATTTTCTCTACTAGTTAGTAAAGGTGTGTTTCCTAATGAGTATATTGATACTTGGGATAAATTAACCGAGGCCACGCTCCCTCCCAAGGAAGAGTTTTTCAGTCATCTTATTAATGAGGGAATCCAAAATGAGAGTTTTGCACATGCACATGCGGAATGCATGTGCTAGAACCAAACCTGAAAGTATAGTGTGTAACATTTTACAAAAAGAATCATTAAGCTCCGTACAAAATTAAGAAGCCTTAACCGTAACTCAATTTAAAACGTCAGTGACCATGGTTTATACTACTTGTATAGCCTATTTGGATAAATAGGCAAACAATGGGTCGAGCTTTTTAACCACTTAAGAGTTAAGATTATACCACACAACAACATATTAAAAATTGTTGAAATGTGCATGTGTTTACCGGGATCCAACGCCGCTACGAAAAGGGTTTTTTTATACGAATAAAATTTGGACTAGCCTTACTATAAGAACTTTAAAAGGATTATTAATGACAAAACATAATTTTGAAACCTTGAATTTTTTTAAGTATCTCCAAGATCGCCCTGATATTTTACGAATGGTGCTTTCAATGGAAAAATATACAGATGAGTAACGTTTCGCTCGCCATTTTATTAACTGTGTACTTTTAAAAATCGAAACTAAAATACAGAATTAAATACTTTTTTTTGACAGTATTGCATTATGCCGTGGGACGCCTAAAAACTTAGGTACCATAAACAACCACGTTTGTCTAGACTAGAGAGTATAAAAACTAAAAATGTTGTATCTAATTTGAAAGAAATTTCTCCCTCTCCTTCCCCTTATTGAGGAGTATCTGGTACTCTTTAACTCTTTGGGTATTTTTTCCATTTCCTTTTAATAAAAATATTACCAGAGTAATTTTAACAAATTGTTCTTCAGTAGGTAAGGGTTCATTGTTATTAATTAAAGGTTTCTTCAAGAGGTTTTTTCAAACATTATAGGGCATGGTTTAAACATATGTGCCAAGAAGTGGGGTAATTTTCAGGATCCAACTGTTCCTTGATTTTCCTGACCCATTTTCTCACCATTTTTATTAATATCATTTGCTTATTTAAAATTTGCAAAAATTGGGTCACTTTTAATTTACTAAACTTTAATTTACAATTATTTTAAGTTTTTTTATCCACCTACATTTTTGCCCTTAACTGTTTTTCTTTTCCTATTTCTTCCATCCAATCCCCCCTTTTTTTCCCCCAGTTCTATTACCGTCCTTCCTCCCTTTATTGATTCTTTATCATATGGTTATCTTTTTTTGCATATCATATCGCCTTTTTCCCAATATTTTTTCCCTTTTATTTCAAACCCTAAATTGTATCATTTTTTTCTTTCCTTCCTCCTTCCCTTTAATATCCCGGTACCCTTTCCCTTGATTTCCATTTTTATTTTTTACCTTCCTTCCCTTATCCATTTTTCCTCCTTTGCTCCCTTCTAATTATTCCTCTTTCCACCTCACACCTTCCCTTCTTAATTTCCCTTCTTCTTTCCTACCCTTTCTTTCAAAATTTCTTTCCTGGTTTCTTTATATTTTATTCTTCCTTCTTTTATTTCCTTACATTCTTTAATTCTTCATCACTTCATTATTTTTACTCATTCCTCTTTCCCCTCCACCCTTTTTTTTCTCTTCATCCTCTTTTGTTCCATATTTTTCTTTCCACTTCCCCCTTTCCATTTTTTTCTTATCCTCTACTATTTTTACCACCAATTTCCCCCGTCCACCCATTTTTATTAGTTTTTCAAATAATAATCCTTTTCATTAAGTCCATTCCGAACAGTCTTTCTCCTACACTCCACACTTTCCCTATTAATTTATTCCCTTTTCTCACTCATTCTTTTATATGCTCTCCATCTTTATTGTCTTGTCTCATCGTGTATCCCGGGTGAATTCCTTTACCTGCTCCTCCTTTTTCCTTTTTCCTGTCCCTTTTCTCAATACCATTACCTTTGTTTGGTTCTCATTTACTTCCAAATCTTTTCTTTTTAAATATCTGTCCATAGTTTTTAACATCTCCTTCATTTTTTTCCCTTCGCTATTAACAATTCATCGTATGCCAGCGACCACACTTTCCTGTTCCCACCACCACCCTCCTTCTTGTTGCCCCTTTAATGTCTCCTCTAGATCTCCTGTGTATATCCGGAACAGGTTGCTCAGTGGAATCCTTGCCTCAGTCCCTTCCTTGTTACAAATCCTTCACTGAATTCCCCATTCACCCTCACCCTATTCCTCGTTTCTTCAATATATTTCTTCCATTTTCTATTAATCTTTCGTTATCTTTTTTTCCTCAAGTATTAAATTTTTGCCTGTTCACCCTGTCAAATGGGCTACTAGGTCCACAAATACCGCTACCATTTTCCCCCCTTTCTTTTCTAATTCCTTATTTGCCATGTGTTTCAGAATGTATATGTTGTCTATCGTACTTCTTCCTTTCCTAAATCCTGCCTGTCCGTCTAGTAGCAATTTCTTTTCTTCTGCTTCCACCTTCAACCGATCTTCCAGTACCGTTATATTTTATATGCAGTGTTTAGTAAAGTGATTCCTTGTTTTTGTCCCTTTTTTTGCACCGGACATTTCCTTCTCTGGGAATCCTTCCCTCTCCATATTTTATTTACTATTTCCATCCTTTTTACCTTTTCTCCTCCATATATCCACCTCACCTTGTATCCGTCTTCTCCCCGCTTTACCTTTTTACCTTCTGTATTGCCTCTATTACTTCCCTTTCTTTAATTCCTTGTCCTGCTTCATGTGTTTATATGTCTTCTTGTTTGTCCTTTCTCCTTCCTGTATATCCTCCCCCTCCAGTACCTTTTGAAATATCTCCCATTCGTTTATCTATATTCCTCTTGCGTCCTTCTTCTCCTCTTTACTTTCTTTAGATATTTCCATGCGTCCTCTTCACTTTTTATATTCCTTATCTGTTCTTCATTTTTCTTTTTATTTTCTTCCTTTTTCCTCTAGCATGTTTTCTTGTATTTATATACTGCTTCTTTATATTACTCCTTTTCTACGTTCCCTTTCCTCCACTGTCTTAGTGTTCTTCTTGCCCTCTTCTAGGCTTCCTTGCATTCTCTGTCCCACCATTGCTTCCAACCCGTTATCTCCTCTTTCCATCTTTTAAACTGTACTTTCTCCGCTGATTCCTCCATTCTCACTCTCATTTCTTCCATTTTTCTTTCTTTTCCCCATATTTCTTTCCCATTCTCTTTGTCCTCTTTTTCTCTTCTGTCCATACCTTCTTGGTCGAGAATTTCTACTTTTCTTTCTCTTTTTTCCCTTCATTATCATTTCCAATGGCTGATTCCGATTCGATCCTCTCCCACCCTAAATTTTTCACCTTTTCCTCCGCCTCTGCATTCGTTATGATGTAGTCAATTATTGATTCCCCTTGCTCCTATATACTCTCCCTCTCACTTTCTTCTCCCCATTTATTACTTCCCACTTTCATTAACACTTCTAACAGCTCTTTTCCTTCCATATTTAACATTTTGTCTTTTGTCTGTCCTTTTCCGTCCCTCTTCTTGTATTCCTCCTTCCACCTATTCTCGTTAAATCCCTCCTATTATTATCATATCTTCCTCTCTCCCTATCAACACCTCTAAATTTTCCCTTGTCTCTTTCATATTTCTACCCGTCACTATTTTTATATTTTCCCCACTGTATGTTCCTTTCTACCATCCCTCTTTTTGTCGCACTTTCTTTTCTTCTTTTTCCAAATTTCCCCCTATTATCCCTCCTTTCTCTTCCTTTTGTTTCCTTTCTCGTACACCCATGAGAAATCACGGCATTTCCTTTCCCACCACCCACGTCCTCCCTTAACAAACTCCCAGAAATCTTGATCTTTATTCTTTAATCCCTACGTTCCAGAACATTATCTTTAGTTCGTTCCTCCATGCTTGTTTTATTTCCCTACTTTCTCTTTGTTTGCTTTGTTTTCCTTTTTTATTTCCTTTACTCATTTTTTTGTTGCCCAGCCGTTTGCCCTCCTTTCTTTCTCCTCCCTTCTTTTAGTTTTTGACCTTTGTATGTCCCTTTTCTCCCCCCTCTCTATGCTTAGCTCCTTCGTTCTCTCGTACCATACATATCTTACTCTGTCTATCTCCATTTTTCTATATCCTACCCATACTTTTTTCCCTCCGCTCATCTTTCCGCCGCTCTATTCCGTAATTCTTTTTGTACTTCTCTTTCTTCCCTTGTTAGGTCATGATCTATATAAATTCCTGTGTTCCTCAGTTTTTTCTTCTCCATCATAATCTTCTGCTTCTTCTCCCAGGTCTCCACTTCCGCCACCACCATCTCATTTTCCCCCTTCCTGTTTATCACCATCACTTTCCTAACTTCCGGTCTTACATTTAGCTTCTCTTCCATCAACGCTCTTAATTCTTTATGAGGTTCCTTGCTTCTCAACCCCTTTATTACGAATTCCTTTTCTTTCTTTCCTCTTCGTCTGCTTTTTTTTATAATTTTTCTATCCTTTCTAACAATTCTTGTTTTCCCCCATCCATTCTTTTTCTCTTTCTTCCATTTATTCTTTCATTTTTTGATTTCTTTCCTTATCCCTTCATATTTTCTTCCATCAGCTTTCAACTCACAAAAATCTTTATTTCCCCATTTCTTTCTCCCTCCTTGTTTTATTTGCCAACTCTGTTACCACCTTTATTCTCCTGTCTTTTTATGTCAGGTGACCTTATTACCTTCTTCCCTTTTTCTAAAACTTTGCCTTTCCGCCCCTCCTTCCTTCTCCTTTTATCATCCCTTTCTTGCCTTTCTGTCCTTTTTGTTCCCCAATGCACGAATTTTGTATCTATTTTAAAAGAAATTTTTCCTCTCCTTTTGATTAGTATCTTTTTAGACTCTTTGGGATGTGTCCACGTCCGTTTTTTTTTACAAAACGGTCACCTTATCTTTGATTACAGAGCTAGAAATTTACTGTTTAGCATTCGGTAGGTAATGGGTTCAATTCCTGTTACTCGTCTAACGTGAATGAGGTTTTTTCAGAGGATTTCCTCAAACATATATAGCGGCATGGTGACTATGTTTTATCTTTCAGGATAAGTTCCTTCCAATCCTTTTAGCTACATCTATCCTTTACCCTGGATACATACAATGTATGTATGTTAACCAATTAAAAGGAGCTTGGTTCAAACAGTTTTTAAAAAAAACACGTGGCCTTTTCCTTTTTCCTGTACCGATTGTCTCGTAATAATTTCATGCGCAGTCGTGTGCGATTTTCGTACTGCAACTGATATTATCTCTAAGAATTATAGTTCTATTATGGGATTTTCCCCAATCTATATATTTTAAGGTCTCTCAAAACGGTCTATACACTTCACTGGAATTGGGTTATAAGATATAGTTTTTGTGGTACGCCAATGGAATTTTAAATTAGCCAATGAAAAACGTGTTTTTTGTAATCCACAATGTCAAATCTACATTAATAATTTAGATAGCACAAATATTTATTTTACAGTATTATTGTTATAAAATGATAAAATATAAAGATAATGAAAAACACTAATTAGGAGTCCATAGATCAAGAGTGAATTAAAAATTGATGTCCACAATTTTTGTCTGAGGTGTAACTTAAGTATGGCAACCATGCAAATATCACCTTGACATTAAGTTATGTTTGACGTTTTGCGAAAAATTTGCTATCGCATCAAATTTATGGTAAATAAAATGATAAATTGTATACGTGTAATTGACTGATTAAAATTTGTTTAATAAATATTGGTGCAGTCATTCTATTGTAGTCTCATGTAATATGAAACTAAGGTTAGTATTTTTTTATTATATTTCATAATTAATGGTCATTTTACAGTAAGCATTTAAATAATAAAGTTATCAGAAATGGAAACGAGATTTCGTGGCAAGCAAGTATCTCCTAAAAGAACTTCTACCATGACTCCAAAATCGAATAAGAATGTAATTAACGAAATATCTGTAAGAATGATCTTTTTTATATTTTGTGATTTATAAATGTTTTTAGGAGGATATAGAATTAGCAACAACTGATTCTTGTTCACTTCTACCGCAAACTGAGGGCGAAAAGGAAGCAAATGAGCAGAAACATGAATCGGTGTGGGCTACATCGTTGCAAACATTTATACCATTCCTGTTGGCAGGTTTTGGAATGGTAACCGCAAGTTTATTATTAGATTTAGTACAACATTGGCCAGTTTATCAAAATGTATCGGAAGTCTACATTCTGGTTCCTGCTCTTTTAGGATTAAAAGGCAACTTAGAAATGACATTAGCATCTCGTTTATCGACACATGCCAATTTAGGAAATATGGATACGTCTCATCAACAATGGAGCTTAATTTTTGGCAACCTTTCCCTAATTCAATGTCAAGCTCTTGTCGTAGGCTTTCTTGCGTCATTCGCAGCAGTGATACTAGGATGGGTGCCAAATGGAAACTTTAATCTTCAACACGGCCTTTTACTTTGTGCAAGTAGTGTTGTAACTGCATCAGGAGCTAGTTTTATTCTCGGTTTAGTAATGGTAGGTGTTATTTTATTTTCTCGTAGGTTTAATATAAATCCTGATAATGTTGCAACACCAATTGCTGCTAGCCTAGGTGATTTAACAACATTAGCGTGCCTCTCGTGGCTTGCATCCTTATTTTACGGTAGTTTAAATATTTTTCCATGGTTATCAACAGTTGTTATCGTGTTATCTATGTTTTTAATACCCATTTGGGCTTGGTTAGCTAGCCGGAATGTCTACAGTAGACAAGTACTTGATAGCGGATGGACCCCTGTGATTTCAGCGATGTTAATTAGTAGTGTAGGTGGTTTAATATTAGATTTTACAGTATCTCAATATAAAGGTGTAGCCGTATTTCAGTTAATTATAAATGGTGTTGGTGGAAATTTAGTTGCTGTGCAGGCCAGTCGTATCTCTACAGAGTTACATAGTAAAGCAACTTTAGGTCACCTTCCTAAAGGTATGGTGGTTTGTTTAAATCCTTGTGCTACATTTTGTGATAGAAGTAAATCCAGTCATGCCAGTACCGCACGCATGTTAATGTTGATGGTTATCCCAGGCCATTTAATATTTGCTTATACAATTAGTTACTTACAAGCGGGGCATACTTCGTTAACACTTATTTTTATGCTAGTTTATTTAACAGCGGCAACATTACAAGTGTTTTTATTATTATATATAGCTCAAATCATGATTGCGTGGATGTGGAAAGCGGGAATTGATCCAGATAACTCGGCTATTCCATATTTAACTGCAATAGGAGATTTATTAGGAACATTTCTTTTAGGTGTTGCATTTCAGGTACTATTCCTTATTGGAGATCGTGATAGCGATGTTGGTGACTAGCTTAGTTTTACCTAATCATAGGTATACAGGGTAAACATTATTTGCATTCTTTTCCCTTCAATTTTTAAGTTTGCAGTTTTATTGGAATATTCTAGTCTTAATTTTAACTACAAAGCATGAAAACACATTAATTTCATACTGTGCCATTTAAGTTTGTCAATGCATCCTTGCCTTATCTTGTTAACTGAAAAAATATATTGCCTTACTGGTTTAGATTGTTTTTTTTATTGACTTGATTATGTTTGAAGAATTGGAATAGTTTAGTTTCTAACTAATTGTAAAAAACTGTTTTATACCTATTGGGAGATAGACAATTTATTTTTTGTTTTTTAATGACGTGTGATATGTATATAATGTTGCTCTATGTTAAGAAGCCATTAGTTAAAAAATGGTGCTATTTTATATGTAAGATTAAATTAATATATAGTACTTATAATAATGTGTGTTATTTCTACAGTTATCTGTTAATTATAATAGTTATATTAATAATCTAGGAATCTAAATGGATCTAAATCACAGAAAGATTACGAAACCTTTCCATATACATTCAAGGGCACCTTGGATGCCCTAATTTATTAATTTTCAAAATAAAAAATAAAATTGTGTTCTTCTTAAAAGAACATAGTAGTAATTATTTATTATTTTATAATAATTACATTTTGCAAATTTAAGTTTTATTTTGTTCAAAAAATAATAAAATAGATAAATCATTTTTATTTATAATAAAGGTTAGTCATTTGTTGTTCAATTTTTAAATATAAATTATTGTTGTACTTTATTTCAATTACATAAAAAAAGTACTGATTTGTTTTTTATTTAGTATATTATTCCATTTGATAAAATTAAAGAAGAAATAATTTTAATAGTGATATTTATTTACCTAATGAATGTTGTGTTTGTTTAATCGTTTGTTAGTTATTAGTTCGAATTGATTACTTAACACTGCCGGCTATTGTAAATACTTAAAACTGCGGTAGCCGGTCATTTTGACCTCCGGACAAGAAAGGTAATTTTGAAATGTATTCTTTATATATTTTACACTTAATTGAGAAAGAAACATAAAAAAACACATTTTAGGTAAATATTCATTTTAATTAAATAAAAATCAAATTGATACCAAATACATTTAGAATTCGGTACAGTTTTACATGCTGTATTACGCTCTACTGTTCAAGCAAATAACAGTCTTTGTTACACGTCCACAAACATATTTGTTACACACTGAACAAATGTCAGCAGTTTTATTTTTGTCACATTTTTTAGTTTGGCACTGATGACGTTTTTTAGGTTTCGTTGCACCAGAATCTTGTTTCGAATTGAAATACTCTTTTTTTCTTAGTTCCTCAGCTAGAGTGAAAATAAAGTCTCTTCTTTTATTTTACTGCCTACACTTTTATAAACTATCCAGGTGTTGATTGTGGCAAGATCTAGACATTTAAAACACATGAATGGCTATCACGTAACCAGCTTTCGAGAATATTTTCAGCATTAGTCCAACACATCTATAAACTTTGTTTCATTGTAATACAACACTGTCTCAGGTTTCTTCTTTTTCCCATCATCTGTAGACAGTGGATGTCGTACTTAGCAATATGACATTTTTATTGGGTAACAGACCATAAACTGTCAGTATAATGTTTTTGCGAAGCACCACGAGCTACAAATTGCAAGAAACTCAAGTTCTTGAAGAGACAATGACCAGTTTGTATCTTCTAGTTGTCATTTATCTTCAATTTAGTACATTTCTGAATGTGTTTTGTTGTATCTATAAACAATCGAAATTCACTTAGCACAGAGTTAGCAAACATATTTCTTTTGCATAGAGTTGGTTGTTTGAACTATACTACATAAGGTCATTGCTTACAACTTCCCATATATCTACGGTGACCATACGTACTTATTTTAGTAGGACAGTACTTTCTGTTCTGCCAGTGTCCTAAGGTCCTTAATAGAAGCATGAAGTACACTAAAATGTACTTTCTTTTCCTTGAAGGTGCAAATATCGCAAATAGGTATACCAAAATATTTATTTTTATTTAAAAGAATGCTTATCGGTGATTCACTGATCATGATGCAATAACGACGTTAAGAATTGTTGAGAATGTTCGCGTAGTTTGTTTCGAATTCCAGTCCGCCCTCGATTATCCTAGACGCACAGCCCAGAATGCTGATTGGAACGTGCGAGAATCGAAAAGTTTAGCGAGCCGCATATAAATAGCGACAGCGCTCGGACTAAGACTAAACAAGTTCAATTTACAGTTCTACCGTTCGACAGCAAGCGAACGTATTATTTGTTAATTGTTTTGTTGAATGCAGTCTGGTTTTCTGTGCTGGTTTCGCTTACTAAAAGCAACGTCGTTTGATTTCAGTTACCTACTTGTGCATTATTTGCGTAAACATGGCACCGCCTCGAAGAAAGTGTCATTTTAATTTGGAGTTACAGAAAGAATATCCGTTTATGAAAATAAAATAAATTGAGTCCGCATATTCTGTACTGTGAAATTTGTAAGTGATGTTGATATTTCCAACAGTGGTCGCAGCAATATTAAGGCTCATCTAACCAAGAAAAAGTATACATTAGCTGCGAAGTCTAAAAGTTACACTAAACACTTTTTCAAAAGTGAAAACTTCAGCTCTGAAAATATGTTAATTGCAGCCAAGAAGGTACTTTCGCGTATCATACGATCAAGCATCAGCAGAGTTTTAGATCTTTGGATTGCACATCAAAGCTAATAGTGAACATGTTTGAGCCCAAATTTATGGCAGCTCGAACCAAAACTGAAGCCATTATAAAAATGTTTTTGCTAAAGAATCCAGTTGATTGGAACTTGATCTACACAAAGCACATTTTGTTAGCATCATGATCGATTCGTCCAACCACAAAGAAATTAAAATAGTACCTTTGTTGGTGAGATACTTTAATTGAAAAGGTATTCAAGTGAAATTACTTCAGTTGCAAGACTTACCTGGTGAAACATCAGAACAGTTAAATAGTTATGTGTTTAATACTTAAAACCCACAATTTAGTGGACAAGTGTATTGGATTAGCTGCTGATAATACCAATACAAATTTTAGGAATGAAAAGAAAGGAGTGAACAACCTATTTGCAAAATTGAATGCTTCTCGTGGCAAACCTCTGGTTGGCATTGGTTGTGTTCACACATTTTGAACAATTGCTAAAAATGCTACGGACGTCTTACCAATTGACGTTGAGGTTATTGTTGTTAAGTTATTTAAGCATTTTATATTTATACAGTGAGAGTAAATCAACTTAACATTTTGTTAATGTTGAATACAAAAGATGTTATCATTTTCTAAAACAAGATTTTAAGTCTGATGCAATTGAACAATTCTACAAATGTAACCGTTGAAAGCATACTTTTGTCTATTGAAAATTGTCCAATGATTTTGAAGCAATTTTTGAGTGTACGCAGCGAAATTTGGATGTGGTTTGTACACAACATTGCTTCTATGTTTCACAAAGTCATATTAAAGGTAGAGGGTGACAAAATATGTCAACAGAGGCTTAGAGTATTTCGATCTTCAAAATAAGCTTGAAAATCATTTGAATGAATTATTTTGCCGCTTAAAGTAAGAGAATCTTTACAACTGACAATTGGGAAGGTAGTTTAAACTATTGAGATGACTTCATCTCACAGGTTAGATTATTTTATTCAAATTGTGAGTTACTTGAAGAATTGAGTACAAATTTAAATGAATTAAGGCTCTTTGAATGGATAAATTTGAGAAACCAAGTTTCATGGAATCAAATTTTGTGTTCATGTGCTGCTTTTAAAGACTACTTGGGTTCGACACTGAATGAGGACGAACTCTTCATGAAGTTAGTCTATTAAGCTAAACTGTCAGAAGATAAAATTGCCGAGTGGAACTCGAAAAATATAGCTACCAAGATCGATGGGTTGAAGTATTTAAATGGAATCAAGGGTCTGGATCAAGTGAAGATTTCAAAATTGTGAGATTTTGTCAGTTTATTTTTGTCTTCCTGGAACAAGTGCTCAATTGAGCGACTATTCTCTAATATTAATAACTACTGGAGTGCAGAAAATCGCAAATGAAAATATCGACACTAGAAGCTGTGATGTACACAAACTTCGATGAGACTTGCAGTGAAATGTTCCAGTTTTTGAAGACCAGAAAGCAAATTTGAATCTATCCTAAGCTCTCAAAAATACGATTGGCACAGGTGACCCACTGATGGCGTTGCAGGCACGTCAAAATAATTAATAACATTACACATTTCTGCCAGAGTATTTTATGTGTTTGTATTTTTCTAATATAGGAATATAGGTACATATATTATGTATATGCATGTGTCATTAAAAATTATTTTATTTTTTATTCTCATTTTAATGCTTGGCTATGTCACTCTACATTTAGTTCTTTGATTTGTCCGTTTTTATCTGTTCCTAATACAACTTTTTGTTACTTTTTATTTCTGTACTTATTTTTCTGAAAATAAATATGGTCACCCTACATATATCATTAGATTTGGATGATTGTTTACTCCCCACAGGTAAATGCATGTAATTTTTTCGTTTTGGATGGTGTTCAATGTCATCACTAATTTCATTAGATTTACAAGGATCAGAAGTGACATTATTTACGCTGACATCTGATTTTTCACTTTGTTCACTACTTTTGCCATCAACAGGAACAGCTTCATCACTTTCACCATCTTCGGAGTGGTTATTTGCTTTTTCAGAGTCGTATTCAGATAATTTTCCAACTCTGCAAGATAATCTAAAGCCTGGTGTTGTGTAACGCCACGAGACGACCACATTTTTTTTACTACTTGCATTTTTCATATCTCGGGCGCGTAGGTAAAAATAGCGAAGATTCTGACTTACAGTAAACTCCCTAAAAATGACCACAATAATAGTAAAATACATTGTTTTATCTCAACGTTGTAATTATTTTTGTTATACAACCTCGAAACTGATTATGAATATATGAACGGTCAAAATGACGGTTCCGGCAGTTACAAAACTACAAAAAAACTCAAACGGCTTAATTTTCTTAATATATTTTTATCTTGAAAGTACATAAAAATCTAGAAAGTTATAATACTCAACACCGTAACTCCAAGCACAACGGAGAAACAACATTTTAAGAAGATAGCGGTCAAATTGACTGGGCAGTTCTAGTGTTATTAAAAGCTTCTATCTAAGGTGTTAAATAAGTTTTGTAATCAATTTGTGGAAAAGTAACTGTTTATAATTATTTTTGTTTCAAGTTTAAGCACTAAATTTTTTTAATTGTTACCCATCTTGTTTTAAAGAAACTACTTTAAAGTTTTCCCGCAACCTCAGGAATACTGAAAAATTTAAACTGTTTTTTTTTTATTTATTTTGACGATGGAATTCTTTTTGCCAGTAATACAATATGAAGCGAATTAATTTGGATTTATATACAGGGTCCGCCTTTGGGAGCTGATCCTATGAGTATCTGCTAAACCAAACTTACTGTAATTTTGAAAATTTGGTGACAGGGTAATGATGTTAGGGCTAAATCATCTAAAATATTTTCACGTTCGTACCACTTCGGTTATACCGGAAGTCGGTACTTAGTCGCTTATTTTAAATAGAACACCCCGTATATAGATACGAAATTTCAGTCGTTTTGAAAAAAAAACATTTTTCTAAAAAAATTGACAGATGCGGTCTTAGTAATAACTCGTTAATTGTTCAGTTCCTGTCAAACAATTTGAATAAAACTTTGAGGTGTTGTAGGCAAAGGTTTATATTTGTATTTTCATAAAAATAAAATTATGAATGTCTAAACTTGACTATCAAAAATGCAAGTTACTCAAAAATTAAATGGAAACCTATTTTTATTACTCAGATCGATTTAACGTCAAAATTAAGGTAAGTTTGTTTAAAACTTTATTTGCCTAAAGTGTTTCATACTTATTATCAAAAAGTCCCAATTTTAAAATTTGTGATAAAATGAGCTACATACTTAAATCTAGTATTCCTTGTTCGTGGTCACCATGGAAACCAAATAATTGAGAATTGAAATAAAGAAAATATTTGAAAAGTTACTGCAAAAATTATAAAATTGATAATTTTGTGATTCAAAAGTCATTTTGCCAAATAGAAATTTTCTAAGTCATTTTTTCAAATTCGATATACAACATAAGTGTAAAATTTAATACTTTATGAGTAAATCGAAAAACTACTTTTACTGCGGAGGTAATACATACTTATCAGCGCATCATTACATGATAAAGATGTTTATTTATTTTGTATTTCTTTGTAGTCAATAATTTAATAAAATTGTTGACAGTTTGTGTTTTCTTGATAAATGGCTCGACTTGAATATTCTAATACAGATTATTTCAATTTAATTTTAATTCACGGAGAATGTCATCGAGTTGTAAACGAACAGTAAGAACATTATCGAACGCTATCCTGAGCGCCCCGACCATCAGCAGATACAATAAGACGTGTGTTCAAAATTTGGAACAGTTTGGAACATTTAAACACTCTGCGCCTCGCAAAGAACTGCTATTGATAACGAAAGAATGAAGTTATAACTTTAGGATATTTCCGTGCCTATCCTTGTAATTCCATAAACGACGCGAAAACAGATATTGGCTTAACACCAACAACTATCGAAGAATTCTTAAGAAACATAAGTTTAGACCATACTGTTTACAATTAGTTCAACATTTGAAAGAAGATTTCTTGAAACGTATCGAATTTTGAAACAATTTTGCTCAAAATACAAGAAATTCCTAATTTTTGACTAATATCATATGGACGGGCGAATCTAAATTTACGAAAATGGCATATTTAATCGCCGAAACTCGCATTACTGAATAACGAAAATAGCAATCCAATTCGCGAATGCCATTTTCAGGAAATTTGGAATTTTAACGTGTTTTGTGCTATTCGAATAACGAAATCTTTGACGTGTATTTTTACAACAAAATTTGAGAGGTTTAAAATAGTTGATTGTTGCGATTTATGATTACAAATTTAATTTCTAGGAGAAAATTATCTGAGATATTAAACACTGAATTCAACCCGATTAAATCTAGAAAGGAAAATTTATGGTACCAACAAGACGGTGCGCCCTCACAACACCAACGCTGTTTCCATGAAACTTTATGAAATTTTTGAAGATCGTTGGTTTGCCAATAATGGTCCCTTTCCATGACCACCTAGGTCACCTGATCTTACGCCAATGGATTTTTATCTTTGGGGTCCAATTAAAAATATTGTTTATGGTACACCACTAACGACTAAAGAAGACTGCATTGCAAGAGTGCAAAATGTCCTCAATTCTCTTTCTCCACAAGAAATTCAAAGGGCTACAAATGAAGCCGTTATAAGCAACATTTTGAACATTTATTGTAAATTAATTTACATTTGATCACGAGCAAGAAATACTAAATAAGCGACTTTATCGTGTAAGAATGCACTGATAAGTATGTAGTTACTACTCCGCAGTAAAAGTAGTTTTTCGATTTACTCATAAAGTATTAAATTTTTACACTTATGTTGTATATCGAATTTGAAAAAATGACTTAGAAAATTTCTATTTGGCAAAATGACTTTTGAATCACAAAATTATCAATTTTTGCAGTAACTTATTCAAATATTTTTCTTTATTTCAATTCTCAATTATTTGGTTTCCATGGTGACCACGAACAAGGAATACTAGATTTAAGTATGTAGCTCATTTTTATCACAAATTTTAAAATTGGGACTTTTTGATAATAAGTATGAAACTGTTACGTTTAGGCAAATAAAGTTTTAAACAAACTTACCTTAATTTTTGACGTTAAATCGATCTGAGTAATAAAAATAGGGTTTCCATTTGATTTTTTGAGTAACTTGCATTTTTGATAGTCAAGTTTAGACATTCATAATTTTATTTTTATGAAAATACAAATGTCATTTTTGCAGACTGTTGCAATAAACCTTTGCCTACAACACCTCAAAGTTTTATTCAAATTGTTTTACAGGAACAGAACAATTAACGAGTTATTACTAAGACCGCATCTGACAATTTTTTTAGAAAATGTTTTTTTTTAAACGACTGAATTTTCGTATCTGGTTTATTTAACAAACTTACCTTAAAATTCGACATAGAATCCAAAAATGTATTAATATACGGGGTGTTCCATTTAAAAAAAGCGACTAAGTACCAACTTCCGGTATAACTGAAAGTGGTACGAACGTGAAAATATTATAGATGAGTTAGCCCTAACATCATTACCCTGTCACCAAATTTCAAATTATAGTAAGTTTGGTTTAGCAGATACTCATAGGATTAGCTCCCAAACGCGGACCCGGTATAGATGTCTAAAGAGGAAAAAGGAAACTTTCCTGACCTGAAAACTTATTAAACAAACGAAAACGAGAAGAAAACTAAAGCAAAAATAACAAGGTTTTTTTCAAAAACCAACCATTTCTCAAGAAAACAAAGACCTTCTGTCTACATCAACTGCGAAATTAGAAACTGAACCAAGTAACAGCCAAATGTTGTCCAATTTCTTGATTCCTACAGTATGCTCAACTACTGATGAATAACTGCTGGAGAAGGAATTTGAAGGCAGTGTCAATATTCAGCTACAATCAACTTCTAGCAAAGATTGTAAACTTGATGACGGTGAAAGAAATTTTTGCCACTTTCTGAGGATCCAGTGTGATGGTCAAAAGTTTTATTCCCCAACATGTTTAATTATTAGTAGATACTGGATTTTTCTGGAGTTTTCTGACACGTATTTTACTAGAATTGTGCATAAAGAAAAAGTTAAACGAGAATGGTTGCTATATGCTAAAGAAAAGAATTCTGTATATCGTTTTTATTGCAAAATCTTTAATGTTGCAAATTATGCGAAAACTGTAAAATTAAGTAAAGATAACGAGTTTAATGATTGGCATAATTTAAGCGAACGTTTAAGTTACTACGAAAAAAGTAAGTTACATTTCCAGTATTTGAAGTAATGGACAGATCTTTTAAATCGAATGAAACACAAGAGATATTCAATAAAGAAACAAAATATTGGCATGCCGTTATTGAGCGTATTTTTTTTTACGGTTCAATTTTTGGCTGACAGAACTTAGCCTTTCGAGGTACTACTAATAAATGATATGAAAAAAATAATGGTTACTTTTTGAAATGTATCGAAATGATCGCAAAATTCGATCTTATTATGTCTGAACATGTCAACCGGTGTCAAATGAAGGTGCACAAAAATATGCCTCATTATCTTGGGGACAAAATCCAAAACAAAGTTATAACTTTATTAGGAAGTAACGTTAGTTCTAAAATTTATAAATGGCGAAAAAAGCTAAATATTTTTCTATCATCCTCGACTGTACACTCGATGTCAGCCACCAAGAACAGATTTCAGTATGTAGGTATCAGACTCGTCAATGTAAACGATTCGCGAATTAGTATTGAAGAACACTTTCTACCTTTTTGTTCTGTTACAAATGTTATCGGTGAAGGTTTAACAATTTTTTTGTTATCGACGTTAGAAAATTATGGATTAGATATTTTTAATTTACGCGGCCAAGGTTACGACAACGGGGCAAACATGAAGGGTAATCATAATGGTTTACAAAAACAAATTTTAAACATCAATCCAAGAGCGTTCTTTGTGCCCTGTTCTAACCATAGTTTGAACCTTGGCGTTAACGATGGCACAAAGTCAAATATATTATTTGTAAATTTTTTTTCTATAGTTCAAGCACTTTATAACTTGCTCTATCGATGAGCGATTTTGAAAAAAAACATATATCAAGTTTGACTTTAAAACCGTTGTCAGATACCGGATGGTCGAGCCGAATTGATGCTATAACACCTTTAAGGTATCAACTAGGCCAAATATAAGATTCTTTTTTTGAAATTACTTCTACACAAAATTTTGACGATGCTGTAAAGAATGTAGCTATAGCACTCGCTAAAATGTTTATTTGAATTTGTATGCATGATGATTTTATGGTTTAATATATAAAGCAAAGTTAATATAGTGTCCAAAATTTTACAAACTCAAATTTTTAATATTGTGCAAGCGTGTACTGGTTTAAGTAATTTAATTGATTTTTTAAAAAACTGTCGTTCATATAACAGTTTTAATGATTTATTAGAAGAAGCTAAGAAAGTCGCGATTTTATTAGGTATCGATCCAAAACTTAAAGATGAAGGCATTTTAAGACCTCGAAAAGTTACAAAACAATTTAGTGACGAAAGTGACCATGAACCAAAACAAAATGAAGAATTAAAATTTAAAGTACATTATTTTTTTAATTTGACAGATATTACTACAATATCTTGTAACGATAGATTCGAACATGCGGCAATTTTCAAATTTTTATGGAATATTTCGGAATTTAACAGAACTTGAGGGTATATTGAGTGATAAAAATCGAAATGAATTTGATATAAATGGGAACTTATGCAAGAATTGCAGTTTTTGCAGAATTTTGAGAAAAGGGTTACTTGTTCGCCAATTACTACCCTAAATTACATTGTAACCAATAATTTACATTACTCTTACCCAAACGTTTTTGTGGCATTACGAATTTTATTGGCAATGCCAGTTTCCATAGCCACAGCGGAAAGATAGTTTTCCAAATTAAAAATCATTTAAAACTATTTACGTTCTACTATGGTACAAGAACGATTGGAAAATCTTGCCATCATTTCAATCGAGTCTACTTTAATTCAAGAGTTAGACATTGAAACGTTAATACAACAATTTTCAAAAAACAAAGCTCGTAAAGTTCAGTATTGTTAAAATATGTTCAACGTTCCAATACTTTTGTTTAAAATTTTTGCATTTATGAATAACATTTTTTTAATTTAAAATTACTGTATAATGTTTTAAAAATAATTTTATCCATTGTCTAACATCTCATGTTATTATTAACAGTTTTTGATCATTTCAGTAAGTATTCGTATGAGTTTAACTTGAAAAATTCTAAACTGAATGTGTGCAAGATAGAAGTTAAAACAAAAATAAATTCTATTTTATAACAAGGTTTGTTAATTTTTTTATAACAATGTATAGAGGCGCACTTTTTGTTTTTTCACGACGGCGCTCGTATGTATGTATGTAACATATAGCGCCTTGAATTAGGACTGTTTTTTTCGTTGCATTCGGATGCATTCAGTGCATTGAAAAATGAAAATGTAATAGTACAAGCAAAAATTATTACCAATTTCTATTTAGTATACAATAATATAAAAAAAAACCTGATGATAGCATGAACTATCTACATTTAATAATAATCTTACATTTTGTTTAAATATATCAGTGGCCGCTCTAGAGGCGGCAACCTGGATAAAGTCCAGGATACCAAAATTTGGGGGCGGCATTTTGGGTGTAAGTGCCCAACCCGCCTTAGGGTTCGACGCCATATTGGGCCTCCTCGGAGGTCTCGATATGGAGAAGGCCCTACCTGTCATCCGTAAGGTGGCAGCGGTGCTCGTTCAGGCGCAAACTGCGATGGACCTGTGGGGAGTGATCCTCACGCACGGTTCAGAGGTGGTTGCCCTTTTCGGGTAAGCATACAAAGGTCCGGAGCGAAGTCTGGTGCCCCAGATAAGTATATAGTATCGACAATTTAATTTATTCTGTTCTATTAAAACCGACAATGTTTCGCACAACTAACACATGTTTCTATTTATTTCAGATACGCACGGCATCAGCAACCAGCCACAACCGAGCGACAACAGGACAGTCCACACAACATACTCCAACAACACCACATCTCCACAACACATCTTTTTTTTTTACGAACGACCAACAATGCTAAGCACAACACTGTCAACAGGCAATCCATACGAACCACAACCCAACAACTCTACAACCCACGCGCTGAAGAGGAAGAAGCTTCATAAGCAGCGCACCACCAATACAACAATGTACACATTTATTATTATATTTAGTATTAAGTGTGATATGTATTATTATAAAATGAATTGTTATATTTCTAAAAATTTTAATAAACTTTGTTGAAATTGAAATGAAATTTGAAATTGGCTGTAAGTGTAAAAAAAAATATTGATGTGTTAAATAGAAAATTTTACTTTTTACGTATAAAACCTAAAAGTATTTACAATTCCTGTTGATTGAAAAACGAATTCAACAGAGTTTTATTAAAATATTTGAAATTTAACAATATATGGGTTTTATACAAGGTGTTTGTAAATAAGTGCGAGAGATAATAGGGGTTGGTTGCCGAAGTTATTTTGTGAAAAACAGTTGTTATAAACGTAGCTCAAAATATGTTTAGTTTCCGAGATACAGAGTGTTATATTTTTATTTTTTATTTATTTTTACTAATTATTTCAAAGAGTTTTAAAAATATTGACTCGAAATTTGCAAAACGCTTTGGATAGGTTGCTGTCAATATTTCTAAAATGTTTTATTGTCTAATACAGTAACGTTAAACCAAAACAATAACAACACAACAGTAATAAAAACAATCTTAAATAGGTGCAAACCTACAACAGATGTTCAAAATCACCTCCCTCGCACGTAATGCAAGAGTCGACTCTTTGTCTCATTGTCGTATTCGCTGAAATATTACTGTATTTCTTTTGTCTCACAGCCTATAATTATTCTAAGGTCCATTTTGTTTAAAACTAATGCCCTGAGAAACCCCAAATGCAGAATCTAATTTAATTCAGGAGATCGAGCTGGCCAATGCTGTATACCTCTAACAATTTGGATATACTGTATCTAAGCGACGACGCACATTAATGCTAAAATGGGCTCACCATCGTGCATAAACCATACATTTTATCTGAGGTTAATAGGAATTTCTTCAAGTGCAGGTAACTCTTCCTGTATGAAGAGATGATAAGATTTGCCATTTAATGTTAATAGGAGGAAATATGAGCCAATTAAATGATCATCAAGTACTCCAAGCCACACGTTTACAGAAAATTGATGTTGAAAATGAGCTCGAAAGGTTTTATGTCGATTTTCATCAGCTCATAAATGATTGTTATGACAATTTCGTATAAAATATCTGGAAAAATTTGCCTCGTCAGTAAACAAAACGCTATTTAAAAAAAATTAGGATTTTAAGCACTTACATTGAGAATCCATTGGTAAAAAACTAGGCGCGGTACACGTTGAATATGAAACTGATATAATTGCTGCTCATTTAGAATTTTAAATGCCGTAAAGTTGCTTACATTCAATACATTGTCAATTTTTCGAGTACTTGTTTCAGGTGACTCCGGAATTATATCGAGAACTGCTTCTTCTACCTGCACAGTTCGTACCTCCCGAGGTCGTCCACAGTCAGCAGTACGTTTCATAAATGTACCATTTTCGCGTAAAGGTTGCTGAAGGCGTTCAAATCTGCCATTTCCGCATTTGTAAAATTTTCCATTTTTTTTTTGAAGAGACGAAAATTATTCACTCATTGACATTAATTTTTATCAAACCAATAAGCAAAAAATACTAATTTGACATTTTGAAGATATGGTTGTATTTTATTTAAACTTCAGGCATTACATCCGAATATAGGTAGTACACAATAATAGTAGCAACAAAAATAATGGCATTGTGCACAGGCAACACAAATTACAATTTTGGAGAGCATCATGACCTGGCCAAAATAACGTCTTTCGTAAAGATCAGCAGTTACTTAAAAGAGCCTTGGTTGGGGTGAACTGTGCTGCTCACATCCTTCATAACTGTATTCAAACATCAGCAGACTGCTTGGCTATTGGCATCAAAGCTATTATTGTGAAAATCTGTGGCTATTTCTACATTTATACTGTTCGAGTTGAACAATTAAAAGAATTTTGAGAGTTTGTTAATGTTAAATACCAAAAACCGCTAGGATACAGTAAAACCAGATAGTTAGCGTTGTTACCTTCGATAGAAAGAATATTAAAAATGTTCAAACCGTTACAAAGAAGAAAGTCCTACATTGATTCTTAATAGTTTAGTTATGATTTTTTCACTCAGAAGCTTCTGCATTTCATGAATGTGTGTTGCAAGTGGAATATGAAAAATCTTCAATGGTAGAAGTATACAGGTTCTATAAAATTTAATGCAACAATTAATAGAACGGAAAATGAAGTTTTTTTTCCAAATCACACAGACACAAACACCCACGCGCACGCGCACGCACCCACCCACACACACACACATGCACGCACGCACGCACGCGCACACACACACATACACACACAGACACACACACACACACACACACACACACACACACACACAACACACACATAGACAACATACGCACAATATACACACAAGACACACGATACACGACCATACACATACACACATATACACAACACGACATACACACATACACATACACATACACACATACATATATACACATATATATCACACACACAACACATATATCATAGACACACACACATACACATATAAATACACACAGATATACACACAAGACATACAATCATAATATATCACACACACACACAATATACTACACTATAGATACACACACACATACACATACACACACACACATAGACATATCACACATACATACGACACACATACAATAACACACATATATACATACACAACACACACACATAGACACATACACACACAGACAATAACAAATATACATACATATACATCACACAATATACACATAAGAATACACAACACAACATACATACTACTATATACATATACATATATCATACACAACACACACAACATACATACACACACACACACATAACACACACAACACACACACACAACACACAGACACACACATACACACACACACACAGACACACACACAACAACACACACACACAGACATACACACACATAGACACATCATACTATACACACACACACACGACACTAGCAACACACACACACACACACACACAGACACATACACACAGACATACACTACACACACGCACACATACACACACGCATATAGCAACGACATACACATGATCACACACATACACACATAACACATACACACAACATAACACACACATACACACACACACATATATAGACATATACATACTACATACACATACACACACACAGACATATAACACATAGACACAATACACAACATGACACACACACACACATATACACGCATACACATACACACAGACATCAGACAACCACACACACACACATCACACACACACACACATACACACTACACATACACATCACACACACACACACATACACATACATACACACACACACACATCGACACACATACACAGCATAACACACTACACGCACACACATACACACACACACACATACGACATGTACACATACACACACATAAACACACACACACACACACGACACAATATACACACGACACATACACTAACGCACATACAAACATGCACACATCACAACAACACAACATACACACACTACAAACATACATCACATCACACATATAACATAACACAGTATACACATACACACACACATACAGACAACACACACAACACAACACACACACAAACACACAGACATACAAACACACACATAATACAACATAATACACACACATATATACAACACACACACATACACATACACACACACAAGACATACAACACACAATAAATACAGACATACATACACACACACACACAACACACACAAACACACACACACACACACACACACACACACACACACACAAGACACACAACATAAAGACACACACACGAGCACACATGCACGCGCACGCACGCACACGCAAGCACACGCACGCACACACGCACACCCACACACGCACACACGCACACACGCACACACAAACACGCACACACGCACACACACAAACACGCACACACACACACACACACAGACACACACACACACACACGCGCGCGCACACGCGCACATGCGCACACGCAGACACAGACACAGACACAGACACTCACTGACAATTTACATGAAAATTCGACATATTCTCTATATACAAAGCAATAGCCGAGTGACCTTGATCCAGAAACTACCCTATATCACTACTCATCAGCCTGTCTCACTCCTGGAGTGAAGCAGGCTGGATCCGGATTTCCTCGCTGAAGGCCTTGGCTCTCGTAAAGGTATCCGTTGTCGGGCTATTTCTCGTGATAACGTGACCCAGTCCTCCTTCTGACGAAGGATTACTGGAGGCACTTTCTCCCTGGTGTCCTCTCGTGTCGTCTGCTCCATCGCTGCAGGGTTGTCCGTGAAGGGTTCAAGGGCCTGGAACTCGTCTCTTGTGCGCGGCGGTGTAGGCGTGTGAACCTTCGGTGGCTTCTTCTTCTGTGTCTTGAAGTCTTCGTTGGTGGATCCCTGGCTAGTTTCTTCTCTCTGGATCGGCAAGGGGGCGGCGACCAGCATCGACGGAGCCATTAGTGGGGCATCCATTAACAGGGCGATGTCAGAAGGCTGCGTCTTCTAGTGTCGTTTCTTCTTCTGTCGTGGTAGTGATGGCAGGCTTCCGGCTTAAAACTATACCTACTATGTCGGTGCTCGGTATCCCTCCGATGTCCCCGAAGTCGTGTCAGACCGGGTCGACGAACTCTTCATACAATCTGCGCAACATGGTGATAACAACGCGAGCAGATTGTCCTTTTTTGTAAATTTTTTAAATTAGCTTATGCTCAATTATCGATGTTATTCGATTGGATCCTAACTTTGGTCTTGATTTACACAATGTATATTTTCTCTTGATAAAGGTAAATGTTGCATTGAACGCGTAGAGAAAGAAATAATTATATATAAGATATCTTGGAGTTATATGTTATATTTTAAAACGTTAGTGCTATTAAAATATTGGTTCTCGTAAAATTTGTATCGTTTGCTTCTATGTTTTATCAAAAATCCATCAACTAATCGCTTGTATTAATATCATTGTTTATACTTAAACAATGTTAACAATTTGTTGAATTGCGATATTTCATTAAATAAACTATCATACAATCACAATACGATTAGTGAATCACGCAATAATAGTAACATAATAGAATTATGATAGTAGAATTAACTCATATTTCATGTTGAACATTAAAGTTTGCGTAACGTATTTTAATAATCAGTTTCAAATAGTTTATGCCTAATGTCATTCCGATTTATACACATAATCTTTATATAAAATCATATACAAATCCGAGCGAAATAGTATATTTTGATTTGCAACGGTTTGTAGTCTTGCTTTGATCCGCATCCGAAGTGAAAATTTCCGTTATATAGTTTTTTTCAGAGATCATTTCTCTGTATTTAAGATTATTTATATATCACTTGACAGCAATAAATATATTTTAAACAGTAAATTTGCGCAATTTTGAGATGTGTTGTTACAGTTTAAAGTTTGCGCCATCTATACACAATAAAAAGATGTATAATAAATAGACAGATCATTCACCCCCCACCCTTCATAACACCATGGTGTGTAGCGACAGTGATGTGGTTAGGTTTAGAAAATATATCAAAAATAATATATAATCGTGTGAAATTATGACAATGGAAAGAAGAATTAAGTTAAAAACATTAAATAGTCATATAACATGTAAAATTTGTCGTGGATACTTAATAGATGCAACAACAGTCACTGAATGTTTACATACCTGTAAGTACTACACTACTTGTTTGAATAACATTTTATTTAAAAGTATTAAAAACACTTTATTTCAGTTTGTAAAAGTTGCTTAGTTAAACATTTAGAAGAAAATAATACCTGTCCAACATGCAATATTGTCATACATCAATCACATCCGCTACAGTACATCAGTTTCGATCGTACTATGCAAGATATAGTTTACAAATTAGTTCCAGACCTTCAAAAAAGTAAGTAAATATTGCACACTGACAAAGTAACTTTCGGAAAAATAATTTTAACATTTTAAGTGGTTGTGTTATTATGCAATAGGAACAGAATCACTCAAGTAAAATAGTACACCTGTGTGTGATCATTAAATTAACCGACATTGATTAATAAAACAAATCTATATGGAAAATTTATTGATATATACTTTTAGTTGTTTATTAGTGAAAGTAGTTTTATTTACTGAAATTGAAAGACATGGAATAATGCCAAAGCTTAATAATAATCATTTCTTTGTAATTTGCAGCATAATTCCCGAATTTGCTGGAAAGAAAGTGCATGAGAAATTTCAAAATATCACATAGAGCCTGGAGAAAATTAAGTAATATTTGTAATCGATAGTAAGTGAACAGTTAATGCAAGATAAATCAAGTTATGCTGTATAAGCTCTCTTTTTTTATATGAGAGAGATAAGCAAGTTGTATCATTATTTATGTTTCAGTAATAATAGCAGTTATTAAATTAAATTCATTTATGTTGTTAAATTCTACCAAATGACACCAGAGCCTCTTTTAAGTTTGAAATAAAATCCTATATTACGGCACCCACTTTTATGTGACATCACTTGGCAGAGGTGTCAGACTCAGATGAATCTTCCTAAACATATTTAAAATAATATTTTTTAACGGTGTGATAGTTTGTGAGCATTTCGTAATTATTTATATGAAAGTAATATAGAGCATATATTTTAAGCAAAGTTTTTTTACAGGATGCCAATTCTATAATTTTGAAAATGTACCATTAACTCTGGTGCGACTGTCCTGCAAAACTTGGTACAATTTTATACACTAAGAATTTCACAACCAACTAGTAAAAATTTCCCACTTTCATGTATTTCAAATGATTATTGGGGCCTATAATTTTGTGTGAATCTATGTTTGGGGACAGTAAACTTTTGTGACCCATTCAAAATGAAAGATTTTCTATACAAAAGTAATTACTTTATCTTCTTTTTAGATGGTACGTATGTTTGTCAAATATTCGAAGTTTCTTCTTCGACACAAAAATATTCATGTTTACTTATATTTAATGTCAGGTTTTTAATAAACTATTAAAAGTAATATAATATGATACAATTTAAGCTTCTATAAGCATATTAAATTTTACTTTTATATAATTTATTTATTTTAAGTGTTTTTGGAGAAAACTAATGGATTTGGCAACTTTTTTGTAGAGTTCTTTATTATCAACTTGCAAAGATATTGGTAATTGAGCGAAAGTTTAGCCTTTTTGCAATGATTATACACTACCATGACTTACTAAAATGGATGGGAAAATTTTAACACCAATGAACCATGATTTTATTCACCAATTGCGATTGCTCTTATCAACCACTAAGAGTATGTAAAATTTAAATCGTATTTTTACACATATGCGCTGATCGCATATAAAACCATCAACTTAAATCTGATTTTTACTTTTTTTATGTGCAAAACACAAAAGAAAACAAACTTTTTTCCAACCACTTAAATAAGATTCTATATTGTGACAGTATTTCGTACCAAGAGTGGCCGATTTCGGGATTCTTAGGTGTCTCTATGGCAACTGTACCAAAAGTAATTTACAGTTTGTCGTAGTACAAAAAGTAATTTGACTTTTACTAAACTTCAACTTCGTGTGAATAACGTTCATGGGATGTTATTACTTCAATAACTACAATTTTAAAATTTTACAAACGTTTTCAGTTATAAAAAAGTATTGATATTTAATACAATTTTGCTTTTTATTTTCGTTTTAAGTAAGTGTAAGTTTATTTAAATGTTTTGAGTGAATGTCTTCTATAAACAGAAATCGACATTTGCTGTCGTCGGTGGCGTCATCTAGCTTCACTAACATCTGTCACGTTTAAATTAAATTTATAGAGGCCAAATCCAATGTATATTAATTAAAAACTACACGGGAGGTTTTTTATTTCACTAAAAAGTAGAATAATATTCATTTTGTATACAATACAATGTCTTATACTGATAGCGACGTAATTGAGGGGTTCCCAAACAAGCAGTGAACCGCAGGAACTTTCTTTCTCGTCCCGAAAATTGATTTGTACTAATGAAACAAATAACTATTTTCTCCAACTACCTGAATAAGACGCTATATTGTGACAGTATTTCGTACCAAAAGTGGCTGATTTCAGAATTCTTCTGTGTTTCCATGGCAATGGTACAGGGTGGTTCATTTTGATGTTTTTTTTATGGGAAGTACCCTTTCTATTACAGATAGACAAAAAGTAATATGGGGTCCTTGTGCTCGATTTTGATGTTAATTAGGATCCAATGGTCATAATCAAGATATCTCTGACCGTTATTGCGCAATTAGCCAAAATTGAAAAAATGGCGATTTTGAACAACTTGAATAACTTTTTTATTTCTAAATGTATCAACAAACTGTAAAAAGATTCTTGCGGCACTTTTTTATGTAGAATCTGTTAGTGCATTCACATATTTAATTCCTCCTTAATTTAAAAAGATGTGACATAAAGTTGTATTTTTTTATATGGAAACCATAGTTGGTTGACATTTTTAACCCTAGAATCACAACGTGGGATAACTGAAACACCAACTACAACGTGGGGTCGCCGGTGACCCATTTTTGAAATCGCTTCCAATGTCACTTTATTGAAATATGTGTGTTACAATTAAGTTTCCAAGTAATTTATTATATATCTAGCACGCATTTTTCCAGATATAACAATATTAAGCCATATTTAACATATACACGATAAAATAAAAAGTTAACATTTTTGATACATAAAAAAAAAATGAAAATCAAATTATAAATATAAAAATTGAAAATAGGTGTTATTAAAATTTACATTTTAGACAAATACTAAGTTGATGTTCTACACAAATATTTTTTCTACAACGAACGCAAATATGACGTCCGTTTCGGTCACAAGATCTTGGGCAAAGGTCACAACGACGTGTAGGAAATGCAAGATAGTCGTTTATAGATTGGCTTAGTTTTGTTGACAATCTTTTATTTCCTGTTCTTTGCTTCATATGGTCAGTTACCAAAACATCAGCTAATTTTTTAAAAGAAATCGGATCGAGTAAAACCATCGTTAAATTTTTGGAGTCGATACAATACAAACGAATTGATTCCAGCAACGTCTATCATACCATATAAAATTCTTAAGGGTCATCTCCTCTTTTTTCGGGCAACTGCTTTGGAATGACCAAGCTGCTCAAATGTACCGACTCCTCCTTTAGTCGAATTGTAGAACATCGGGATTTCTGTTTTTTTGTTTCTAAATTTATATCATCTTAAAAATGCATAGAACTAATTAAAACTAGGCATTTTTTTTTATCTGTTACATGCGAACTAAGGTAATGTGTTTTGAAAAAGCAAAAGCTGTTGAAGGGACCTCTTTGCGTTTTACATCCAAAAATTGTATCGGTATTTCTCTTCTGTTTTTTCGAAGAGTTCCTACCATGGTAAGTTTATTTTCAAGTAGCCTTTGTGCTAGGTCAATAGATGAAAACCAATTATCCATGGTAATGTTGCGATTTGTGCCTGCTATTGTATTCGTTAATTTCATTACATATTGCGTTGGAATGGAACCGTCCTGAGGGTTTCTGTTGGGATCTTTTCCAAGATATTGAATAGCAGAACACATATAGCAGGTTTTTACGTCGCACATCATAATTATCTTCAGACCATATTTGTCTGGCTTGCTGGGTAAATAGATTTTGAATCGACATCGTCCTCTAAAATTTAATAGTTGCTCATCGATAGTTAGGTATTCGTGTGGAGTATAGTTACTTTTGCAGTTTGTTATAAATAAGTCCCATATTTCTCTTATCGGTGCTTTTCTCTCAACACGCGTTGTTTTATTGTCAAAACGTAAACAATTTAAAAGAAACTCAATAGGTTTTTTTGTCATCGTGTTATGAAATATTGCTACACCAAATTTTTCTGACCACATGTCTTGTTGGGAAAGATGCGCATCTTTTAAAACTCCAAACAAAGCCATAAGTTCAGTTTTATTTATTTCTTGTAGATATCGTTGTTCCGAAGTATATTTGGATTTACGAACTTCTATTTCTTTATTTGTATTGTTAACAATTATCCCTAGGATCTCGTTACTAAAAAAAAGCTTCCAAATTTCTATTAAATTCTTTGCGTCTTTAGCTCTTCCTCTTGGACCAGGTAAAGGCAAAATAATATTTTTTGCCGAAGACCTTGTTTTTTTTAGAAAATAATGGCTGCGGTACCATTTGAAACCATTACGGCCCCAAAAAATCCTGCTTGATCCTTTATAGGTTTAATGTTTATAACGTCTTTATCATTTTCTATTTCTCCATCTAGATCTTGCCGTGTGTGATCATCTGGTACAGAATTGTTGACTTAATACAGCATCCTCGTCCTCGAGATCTTGTCCATCTAAGGACTCATGGCCTCGCATATCCTCACTCGCTTCGTTATCGTAAAGTTCATCCCAAAGTTCATTTTCCGTAAGAGGGCGCCTTCTTTCGCGCAATGCCTGTCTTTCGTCAAATCTGTAGGTTTGTAGCAACCATTTTTCTAAAATAATAATGATTAGAACAGAAAAAAAGATATTACGTATCTAAACTTACCGAAAAAAAAATTAGAACGTAAACCACAACGTGGGGTCAAAACACTTAAAATGATGTATTACCGGTAAATATGAAAATCTAGACAAGAAACAAATACGCGTACCTCAAACAATCAATAATTACTGAAGCCAAATGGATGCACAGCTCAGTGTCTAAATCGCGCACAAGCGTATTGAAGAAAAACTTAACGGCTGTGTCACGGGCGACCCCACGTTGTGGTTGTAAGGTTAAATAACATGTTTTTTGTGCTTTTCAAAAACATATAACACTTCTATGCTATTTTAATATTTAATTGATTTTTTAAGTTTTTCTTACTTACGTTTTATATTAAGAATACACATTAGGCATAGGATACAAATGATGCCTATATGTCAAATAATAAATTAAAAATTAGAAGTGTGCAACAAAGTGATCTTGGAATTTAGTTCTTAACATTAAATTATTATAAGTTTTGTTATGAACGAATAAGTTCAAAGTTAATATGTAATTAATTATTATATTATTAAATACATAATAAAGTTTATGATTTGACATGACTGTACTGCTAGAGTACTCTAGCAAAGTACAGGTCGTAGGTTCAAATTACTGAGGTAAACTTTTATTTATGTATTTAATAAAATTAATAATAATTAGTTCTTAACATGTCTAATTATACAAATTCAGAAAAATTTTGCATGTTAAAGTGTTTTATATTATCCGAAGGTGATAAGAAATTTTCCTGAAAGGCAGCAGCCAAATAAACATATTTTTGAACGGTATAGTTAATAGAAATTAAAATTTTTGCTAGCTCGAAACAATATCTTAATTAATTTTAGGTTACAGAAAAATTTTATTGAATTCGGTTCTTTTAAAAATCCCAGGCCAAAAACTTACTTTGAACTAAATTCTGAAGAAAATTCAATGGTCGTCTTAGAACAAGTCGAAGCAGAGCCAACATCTTCATCTAGACCATTGGTTCCCAACGGGGACGGTCAGGCCCGCGGTTAGCATGTGACGCGCTATGGGCCCAAGAGACACTCGTGTCCCCTTTCCCTCACCCCCTTCCACCGGCGCCATCCAAGCAAAAGTTAAAGGCATTTTCGAGAGACGCATTCGCAGCGTAAACTCTACAGGAACTTTTTCATTGATTATTTAGATGGTTTGACGTTTAAAAGATTGCTGTCCTGATGCTGTGCAGGAATGGTATATAATTTTTGAAATTAGCGTAAACTGTAAAATATTTTTAATAGTTTCATCTGATAGAGAATTTAATTCCTTAAAGAAAAGTTACTGTAGAGTTTCTACATAAAATAATTAGGGATGCAGAAATTCGAGTGTTTATGATTTCCTATGGTGCGTCCGCCCATTCACCACTCGGTATATACAAATATATAGGAATTTTGCATTAAATTAGCGATAATAGGTTAGGACAGTTGTGAATAAGTTTATAAAGAAAAATTACACTACCAAAAAACAGTAAGAGGCCATATAACTTGTGAAAATGTATTTTTTCTGTATCGTTCGATGGAGAAGTAGACGTACAGAACAGTACATGGGCATTTTGGCTGAATTAAGCCTAATTATTAACTTAAAACAAACTTTAAAATTACTTACAAAGTGACAAAAATTAAATGACACCACTAAACTTCATAAGCGTACTTGTGTAATACAAGCGAAGAAATACAGACATTACTATGTGCCTCTTTCCAAGACGGTGACTTCAAAGCGTCTCTCCTAAACAAACGTAGAGCGCGCATTCCATTTCGTACATCGAGTTGAATGGATTGCACTATTCGAATGAAGCGCTCACACAACTATGGATATTATTGTGTCTTCGTCTTATCAAACACAACCATGCACAAACCTTGTTATAATTAAAGTTTATAATGACACGTTTTGCATATAATAAAATAGTAGTTGAGGTTCAACTGACCGCCTGCACTTTTTTCCATTTGCGCCGCGCCTTGAAATCTAATCGCTTTCTTGCGCCCCAAAACCTATGCGCCCTGGGCCTGGGCCCACCGGGCCCATTTACTAAAGAGGCCCTGGGGACGGTACCGCCACCTAGTGTGCGCTGGAGCTTTTCATGGGGGCGGTAGCGAGCGCCAAGTCAAATGGGGGGCGTTATGACAGTCAAGGAGGCGGACGCGGCGTACCTACCTAATTATAAATTTAACCTTTAAGTACTCGCGTCAACTTTATATACATAACTGCTCGCATGGCGCCTCCTAGGCACCAATGTGATTTATGGTTGTTTACATTTTTTTACAAGCATACTTAAAAAGCACTGCATTCAAAATAATAAATTGTGGTTTTGTAGTCATCTCTAAGAAAAGTAAAACCATCTAAACATGTTTAAAAAGTTTATTAACCATTAAAAATATAGATTAGAATAGTAAAAACTAATTGATTCGGTTTAGGACTGTCTGTAACAAGTCTATGCAAGTTGGTAAGCAAAGACGTGATTTATGCGATCAAGCATGTTTCGACAAAAATACGGGAACTTGAATTACCTGTTTGCAGAGCAAGTGCACCGGGGCACCGCAAACAAACAAAGGCATATAAGTTGTTGTGTGCTCGAAATCAAATCTTTATAATTCAGGGATAGCTCTTCTAATGTCTTACTGTTTTTGTGTGCTTCGTCAGTGATCCATACTCGTGCGTGACTGATAAAGTAAAGAAGTCATTATAGCCATTAGTTTTATAACTTTCTATAAATCGGTTGAAAAGTTAATGTATTGAAATCGTAACAAATTGTGAATTCAAAATGTCAGAAACTAAGAAGAAATGTCAAGTACAATATTGAGTATTTGAAATATGGATTTACGCAATCTCCAACAAACCAATTATTACCTATGGGTTTAATTTGCCAAAAAGTTTTTTCAAATGAAGCCACGAAGCCTTCTAGGCTCCAAGCGCATTTGAATAAAATACATGCCGATAAAAAGGACAAAGATTTATCCTATTTTCAAGGACTTGAAAATAAATATTTAAAACAGCCAACTATATCAAACCTTTTTGCATCGTGTTCTAAACAAGAAGATAATGGACTACGAGCTTCATATAATATTTCATTATTAATCGCAAAAGCGGGAAAACCACACAATTGGTGAGAAATTTATTATGCCGACAGTCAAAGAGGTAATCGAAACTGTCTTCGTCATAACACGCCATCAGATATAAAAAAAATTTCTTTGAGTAATAATACAGTGCAAAGGAGAATAGATGATATGGCTAAAGACGTTGAACTCTCGTTATGTGATTAGTTAAAAACTTCCAAATTTTCCATTCAACTCGATGAATTAACTTTAACAAATAACGAAACGCTAGTCTTGGCTTACGTCCGATTCATAAAAGAAGAAAAAATTTGTCAAGAGTTATTATTTGCAAAAAAATTGGAAACCGATACAAAAGGAGAATCCATATTTAATACCATGCACGTTTTTTTTTCAACAGAAGGAAATTCCTATTCGAAATATTTTATCATTTGCTACAGATGGTGTTCCAGCAATGACGGGGCATCATAGGGGTTTCATAGCGCATTTAAAACGAACAGTACCAAATGTACTCGCTATACATTGTGTTATTCATCGTCAGCACTAGGTTGCAAAAAATCTTAATGAACGCCTGCATACTTCGCTCCATTACGTTGTTAGAGCAGTCAACAAGATAAGAAGCAATTCATTAAATGACAGATTATTTGGGCAACTTTGAATGAAATGATGAAGACTATAATCGCTTGTGCTGCACACAGAAATACGATGGCTCTCGAAAGGTGTTTGTCTGAATCGCTTTTTCAATCTATTTGACTCAGTACGTGACTTCGAAAACAGAGACGATGAACGCAAACTTGATTGCGTCCAAAATGACACTTTTTGCCACTTAGAAATTTATATTTTGCGTATTTTGTATGTCATATTCGATATGGTATTCTCTTTTTGGGAAATATACCCTATGTAAAAGCTACATTGAAAACACAAAAATGTGCAATTCGTACGTTGATGGGTTTAGGAAGGCGAGATTCATGCAGGCATGCTTTTAAATCCTGCCAAATAATGACGGTCATCAACTAGTACATATATGAATGTCTGGTATTTGTGTTTAGAAACCTCAATCAGTTTAGTTTTAACTCGCAATTGCATTCTTACAATACAAGGTCCAATGCGAACATTCACATATCAACAGCAAAAAATAATAAAATTTTTAAATCTTATATCTACACATCACCTCTTTTTTACAATAAACTTCAAGCTGAGTATAAAGGTATAACCGATGAAAAGCTGTTCAAATCTAAAATAAAATGTCTGTTGACAAACAATCCATTTTACTCGGTAGAGGAATTCTTTGAATTTTTAAATCGCCCAACATATTAAGGAAATTTTACTCGTATTATAAAATATTTATTACTATCTAGGCGGTATTGTTTGTAAATTGTATTTGTGTTTGTTATATTATGATTATACCGAAAGGTCCAATAAACCACTACTACTATAGATTTCGGAAAGAACATTTTTTGACTATACACAACAGAAGGCGGCGTACTGAGTTTTGTGACTGGTATCTAAGTCAGTGCCAAAATATACCTAATTTTTCAAACTCTATTGCATGGTCAGACGAGGCGCATATCAGTAGTGATGGTATTTTTAATAATCACAATTTACTATACTGGGCAGACGCTAACGCGCATGTCAGTGTTGTCCACAGGAGGCAAGGGAAATTCGGAATAAATATGTAGTGCTGCATCAAAAACGGACGTTTTTATTATCACATGTATGAAGGAACATTAAACTCAATGAAATATCTCGATATTCTACGAATTCATTTGGAGGGATTTCTAGAGAATCTTCCTTAGCACAATATTGCAATGTCTTATTTCAGCAAGATGGAGCTCCCGGACATAATTCCCGTGTAGTTGGTGACTACTTAAATTTACGTTTTCCTAATAGCTGGATGGGAACGACAGCACTAATTTTGTGGCCTGCTCGTTCACCCGATCTTTCGCCTCTAGATTTCTGAAAACATTATATACAAAAGAACTAATAATACTGTGAATGAGTTAAAGTGTTCGTGTGGCTTTTACACATTTAACACCATTATCTATATATAACTCTATAAATTCAATTAGAAGACGATGCGAAGTCTGCATCCAAAAAGAGGACGCACAGATTGAAAAATATTTGTAGTTTTAGTGTGTTTTTTATATTGATATTTTGTATTCATATTTTTGTTCATTTATAGAATTAGATGTTTGCATACGTATAAACATTGATTTGCCGTTATCTTTTCATAATTTTTGATGATGTTATATTGTTTATTTTCATTTCAATTTGGTTTGAGGTTTTTTGATACGGTGTGATTAGCCTCCCGGCTCCGGTATTCATACCAATCCCGGCTACATTCTATTTATGTTTTGCATTCCATGCATATCCATTTACTACAATACTTTGGCTTTCTCTTTAAAGTCGTACATTTAATGTGCCTCCAAAGAAGACACGAAATACACATTATGGTATCAGCCTCATTTTTCTTCAGTTCTACAAGTTGCGCATAAGCACAGATTTTCTCGTTCCTTGGTTGATATTATGTTACGTATAACTTTCCAAGCATCATCTGAGAAAAAGTTTCTAAAACAAATGTTTCATGATATAGGTATTTTCTATAACTTAGGTATTAAGTAGTCATTCTCACCGAACAATGTGTAAGTCAATACTTTCGTATAATACAGAATGAGGAATTTTTTCTAGACTTGTTTTAATTGTTATTTCCTCAATTTTTATTCCACTAAGAGCCGCCGATACAACTTCATCTTCATCAACAAACCATCTTAGCATTCTTTTTAGATGATCTTGAAACGGCAGTTTAAAAAATGGAACAATGGTGCCTCGTTTTTTCTTTGGTAAGCCAACTGCTGTTAGTTCGCTACCTTTTGGACGTCCTCGTTTTTTTTACCTTTGGAGGCATTTTAATATCTTTTACGTTATCTTCTCTACCAGATGTTGCTATTTGTTTTATGTCTTGATGAGACGAAACATTTTTGTTAGAACTATAAATTATTGTAGAACTACATTCATTTATTGATTCTATTTCTGAATCGATAGGTGGTTTTCTATTTGTTAGTGTTGTGTCTAAAATTACCAAATAATAATATAAAGTGTTAATAAAGGCAAAAGTAATAAACACCTTGTAATTGTTGGTTATTTAAAGGTTCCTCCATGTTGTCTAGATCATCAAAAATAATTGGCATACTTTCTATGTCCAGATCAGAATTTTCTGCAGTGACTAATACTGTAGTTCCTAAAATAGTATAACATCTTAATAAACTAAAACAAGGTATTATTATCTTGTTTTTACCTGGCTATTGTTGGTTATTTAACGGTTCTTCCATATCTTCTGGACAATCAAAAATAATTGGCATATTTGATATGCCGAGGTCAGAGTTTTCTACAGCGACTACTGTAGTGTCTAAAAGAGTGTAGCATTTTAATAAACTGAAACAAGATATGATCATCTTACTTTTACCTGGTCATTCTTCATCTTCGTTGATCATCAGTGCTCTTGCCTTTTCACCCCGTTTCCACAGCAGTTTTTAAGGTATCCATTTTTTGATCAAATGATTCATAGCTTGACATTGCAACCAAATTAGCTAGTGAATCAGTTGTTGCGTTTTTTTGTAGTACTCCAAAGTCCATCGTTTATTCACAATTTCTTTAGAAAACAAAGACATATATTTACGAACAGCAAATATATGTCTGCAAGGAAGTAACATACCAGCATTAAAATTGCAACTACATTTATTTGAATTACATTGCAATTGTCCTTCTGTACTGCTAGTAACAATAAAAGTACAGGGTGTCCCAACGATAGAGTAAAGTAAGTTTATGCTTAACTAGAATTATTTGTGTAAATATTGTATGGACCATGGGGTAGAGGTAAGAAGTGTGCATTTTTTTAAAATATTGGAAGTTATACAGGGTGTGCCAGAAAAGCAGGACGTGAAAAAGTATGATTTTTTTAAATAGAACACCCCGTATTTGATTTTAGTTTTAATTCTACGTGTCCATACAAACATATTTTGTCATACAAAAGATTGGCTGAAAGTTTTAGTTCTTGAGATATTCGCGTTTAAAGATTATTATGGTCATTTTCGTGGGGTTGATGAATGGGCAATTGTTCCGTTATTTCACAATAAAAAAATTGATATTTCGTGTGAAAAATGAGTGATATTATACTAACGTTTAGACCGAGTAGTATTTCTAATTTTCTCAACAGGGTGTTTGTTATAACCATTCAAATTTGAAAATTCTCAAATTAAAAAAATCAGTTTTTTTAATTGCACACCCTATATATTTTTATTTCATTTTATTCGGGATTAAAAAATCTATCATTTTTGTCAAATATATCCTATATCTATCTTTGATAGTTTTCGAGGAATTTCGATTTTTCTCACTAGCTACGTTACATACGATACTATAACATTATTGTGGATCGTGGTAGCCATGGAAAACAATTGCGACGAAATAAAACAAACCACCTAAGCGAGAATATTAACAGTTTTTATTAATGAGAAACAGTAATTCAATAATTATTCAACATTGCGTCTTAGTAAATGCTCAAATAGACGGCCTTCTTGCTGAATACACATATTGAGCCTTTTTCTCATGTTCTGTCTCACTTCGGATAACATAAGAGGGTCACTGTGCGACAAGCTTCGCGAATTCTATTTTCATGTCCTCCCTTGTTGTAGGTTTAATAATATACACCCGATCTTTTATGTATCCCCATAGGAAAAATCCAGTGGAGTTAAATCGCATGACCTGGGTGGCCATAATATAAAGCCATTACGTCCTATCCATTTCTCCGGGTATTGCTGGTTCAAGAATTCCTTACGTCCCGATAAAATGTGGAGGTGCACCATCTGTTGCAACCCATATTTAGTCGTCCTTCTAAATTGATATCCTCAAGTAACACAGGCAATTCTTCACGTAAGAAATGCAAATAGCTGCGGCCCGTTAATGGATCATCAAAAAATAGGGACCGATAATTTGGTCATTAAGTATACCACACCACACATTTAGTGACCAATAATTTTGGTTTTGAACTTCGTAGCCAAAATGGATTATCAATGGCGTAATAGTGCATATTATGCCGATTTACAGCCCCATTACTTTTAAACGTCGCCTCATCGGAAAACATTATGGAGCACAAAAGTTGTTATTTAATTGCAGCCGTTGATTAATGATATTGCAGAATTCAATTCGTCTTGCAAAATCCTCTTCTCGCAATTCTTGATGAAGCTCAATGTGATAGGGATGGTACTTATACTTCAGCGTTGTTCGATTCACGTTTGATTTGGAGGTATCGCATATCGTCGCTAATGTTCTAGAACTCACTTGGGGATTTTCTTGAATATTTAATAATATTTCAAGTTCTTTTTCTTCATTAGCTGCCCTTTTATTAACAACTTTACGTTTGAAGTATTTAACACTACCGCTAGAATCAAATCTATCCATCAAATTTTCCAAGCCAACAGTAGTAGGTATTCGACGTTCAGGATATTTCATTTTGTAGATTCGTTGTGCCAATAAAGGGTTTTTTTTCAGCTTCGCCCTACACGTATATCATATCAATTAATTCATTTGTCGAATAATCCATAATTGATACAAGAATTGATAACAAGTTAAATGCGAAAAGGACAAATTTAATGTGTTTATTTTGACAAGTAGGAAACCTTTGTATCTTAGTAACGCAATTATTATTTTCCATGGCTACCAAGATCCATGCAATGCAATGTTATCGAAAATAAAGTAGCTAGTGTGAAAAATCGAAATTACTCGAAAACTATCAAAGATAGATATAGGATATATTTGACAAAATGATAGATTTTTAATCCCGAATAAAATGAAATAAAAATATATAGGGTGTGCAATTAAAAAACTGATTTTTTTAATTTGAGAATTTTCAAATTTGAATGGTTATAACAAACACCCTGTTGAGAAAATTAGAAATACTACTCGGTCTAAACGTTAGTATAATATCACTCATTTTTCACACGAAATATCAATTTTTTATTGTGAAATAACGGAACAATTGCCCATTCATCAACCCCACGAAAATGACCATAATAATCTTTAAACGCGAATATCTCAAGAACTAAAACTTTCAGCCAATCTTTTGTATGACAAAATATGTTTGTATGGACACGTAGAATTAAAACTAAAATCAAATACGGGTGTTCTATTTAAAAAATCATACTTTTCACGTCCTGCTTTTCTGGCACACCCTGTATAACTTCCAATATTTAAAAAAAATGCACACTTCTTACCTCTACCCCATGGTCCATACAATATTTACACAAATAATTCTAGTTAAGCATAAACTTACTTTACTCTATCGTTGGGACACCCTGTACATATGTCTGCATTTCTATCAATTTTAATTTTCTTGCTGTATTCGATTTGCTTTAATACCAATTTGCCAGATTCGTGTGTTAAAAAATCTAAGTATTTTTGTTCGTCGCTTTCTGGAGCGTGATTTGTCACCAACCTTTTTTGTAACTGATATACGGCCTTAAAATCTCGTTCGTTTTCAAGGACTTGTAAAATATCAAAAAATGAATGCACAAACTCTTCTAGTGTACTATTTTTAGTTTTGCATTTATTGATTCTATACGATTATTCGTTGTATTTTGAAAACAACCTTTCATAAAATTTTTGGACATCGACCATTCGTCTTTGATAGAATACCAATTTTTGTTAAAATATTCAATTACTTGCTGAGGAACAGATAATTGGAGTAAATTGTAACAACTTTCAAATTCTTCATTTGTATTTGTGTAAACCATTTTTTGCAAAATCCTTAAAGACAAGGCTCTAGCGGATTGTGAAATTCCCATTTTATCACAGGTTATTTCTCGATTAAATGTGCGCATCGAATGAAATATACAAATGTGTAAATTAGCTTTTGGGAAAAATTCTTTTATAACAGTTCTTTCTAATAAATCTTTGTCTGTCATAATGCATTGGGTAAAATCCGTTTCTTTATTGCATTTTCTAAACGTTTCTAAAAACCATGTAAAACTAACTTTATCTTCATTGGTTAATAAACAAACAGCAACTATCTCAGTTTGACAGTTTCCGTCCTCTACTATAATTAAAAATTCCTATATTTATCAATTTGTAGGTACCATCTATGCCTAAAAATTCAGGATACGCTTTAAAGGTGTTTTTCATATTTGCAGTTTGAATGAACATCCCCTTACAATTATTTTCATCATCTTTAAGTAAGCTTACGTTAGCATCATATTTATTTTTTAAGATTTTGACGCATTCATCTAAATTTTCAGATTTTTTTGCAATTTTTTGTTTTATATTTGATAAATCCTTTAGTATTAATAATTTGCCTGTTTCTCTTTCTAATTTTTGCTTAACTAACTTTGTGTTCGCTTTTAAAGCTAATAACTCTTCTACATTTTGTTTGTCTTTAGTACTGAGCTTTCTTTGATGTGGCAAGTATTGAAATTGTACCATACTATTTTCATGATTGTGATTTTCGGAAATACTTCTCACTTCCAGTGCTCTTTCACCTGTAGTCACTCTTAAGGATACATGAGCAGTACATGGTTGCTTTACCGGAAGGCCTAAATTTCTGACCTCCATAAATGCAACAATACTTTATTTCAACATATTTAAGTTCTTTTCTAATTGGACGTTGAATTCTTGAAGAAGCAATAAGTCGCGCATCCCATTTCCAAAATTTTGAAAATGTTTGCTCCTCATACAACTTTAAAGAATTTTCAACCTCCAAATAGGTATTAAATTTTTTCCCAACTTCAAAAATATTCATAGTAGGTAAATAACATCTAACCTAAAATCTAGTAGCGTATATGATTAGCTAAGTAGTTAAGAAGTATGGTTTAGTAATAAATATCTGTGAATTTTTAACCCTCTATCGGTCGCGTGTCATTTTATCTCGCCATTGGTCGCGTGCATAGATTTTTTCCAACGCACGGTCGCGCGTATAGTTTTTTCTAACACGGATTTACGCGCTGTAATATCAGTTTGACTATAGAAATAATGAAAACCAAACATTTTTTGAAATTTTATCTTATCACAATAAAAAAAGTATAAAAACGGGAAACTAAACACTAAACAACTTGGATAATTAAAATAATATTTATGTTAATCATCGTCACAATTCTTGCACTTTACACAGGTATATTCGGTAGATGCAGTATGCTCTTTACATAAAGGAGTATTCACATGTGGCATTTATGTTGTGTGAATCTGTTTTTCGAACCGGACAGAAACCGCACCGTGGTTTATGATGAGGCTACTGGTGTCTGGACTGCGTTGATGTTGGTACCGGAAATGGTGCAGATTTTCTGTCGAAGTGTCACAGATAATGAGGTGATAGAAGCTCGACTGGACATGTGGGCTTGATGAGAGCTTTGACCAATGATGTTATGAAGATACGCCTTACATCAATTTTCCAGTATTACTGTTGTAAATAATTTGGAATTTATGGTTGCTATATTTAGAAGGCTACAAAAATTGTAAAGGCCAACGGTTACTGTAACGTAACCGAATATTCTGCCTTCATCTTATCAGCAACATCTACGCTCTTCGTAACATTATAAAATGTTATAACTTCGGGTTTGTTCTGGGGAGAATCCACATCAATTTTATCATCACTGTGAAGCGTTGAAAGCATAAGCACATTTTTATATTTTTTCGGAATATATGATGTCAGAGTACATCTGTTTTCGCCATATCCAAATGCACACATGGTACTGTTGACCGGCCTCTGTAGAAGCAGTTCTGGGGGAATCTGCCTTTTATTTTTTCTAATTGTGCCTACAAAAGTTAACCTATTATTTTCGTATAGTTCATTGGCGAGGGGCACAGATGTAAAATAGTTGTCGGCAGTGATATTTCTTCCCGTTTTGTCAATAGGACGTATAAGCCTTTTTACTACACTCGCTGCTTCATTTGATATCTGATAAGGCCCTTGTGGTTGCTTTCCAGCATATATCTCCATATTAAGAGTATAAAATGTTCTCGCATCTGTAAGGGCATATATTTTTATGCCGTATTTGGCTGGTGTATTGCTTATATATTGCCGGAATCGGCACCGTCCTCTAAACGCCTCCAGCATTTCATCAATCGTCACGTACTGAGCTGGACTGTAACTGGTTATGCACTTATCAACGAAACTTTCAAAAATGCTTCGAATTGGAGCTAAATTGTCCACTTCTGTCCTTTGTGGTCTACTACCTTTGTCGTCAAATCTAATTCCTCGCATTCGGATATGGAATCGCCTTTCTGACATTGTCGCTTGGAAATAATCCGACGCTGTTCCATCTGTAGCCCACAATTCGCTGGTATTGAGATATTGCGCCTTTTTTACACCTGCCAAATATAGCAAACCTAAAAAGGCCATTACTTCTTCTAAATTTGTTGGTAGACAATCACGTGGACGCTCGTAAGCTACTCGTATTTCATCTAACTTCTGATTTGTGAATATCACAATGTCTTGAAGAACATTCATAGGGAACAATATGTTCCAGCAATCAACAATTTCAGATTTATTTCTTGCTTCTCGCAACACCCCAGGAAGTTTAGTTACTATATTTTGGCGTCTTGTTTTCGTTGACCTTTTTTGTAGTAAATGTTTCAGCCAAGGAGTTCCGTCTTTCCCAAAAAATTTAGGTGCTTCATTGGGGTGAGCATCTAGAGCGAAAGACTGTTGACGATTGTCATTTCACACTGTCTTCACGACTGTTCCGTGTCTGTATCATGTTACTGTGATGAGAAACGTTATCGTCTAAATCAGAATCGACCTCGCAATCAGAAGGAAATTTCTCATACCACTGTAGCCAATGCTTCTCCATAGTCCGAGAGCCAGCAGGAAAAAATACCGCCTCATCGGGTACAAAAGGTTTGACTTTTTAAGTGAAAGAACTTTATATTGTGATTATATATCACGTCTGCCGCTCCCAAGTGGGCAACATAACCGGGGCGGCCGTCAAAATTGTCCAAAATGAAGAAAACCTCCTCATAAGGTACATGCATGATTTTTTTTGTTGTGTTCGGAAAATGTTCCAGAATACAAAACCTATGGCAGACGGTTCAAAATGGTCGCCCTTTTAGAGCAGACGATCTCAAAATATCCAAAATCTCGAAACCTCCTCATGAAGTACATACACATTTTTACTCAAATGAAAGCTCTTTTCGAGTAGATTTCAAATTTTTATTCAAATTTTGGCAGACGGTCATCTAACGAGAGCAGACGCAAATTAAATTACTCGTTACGTCTCACTTTAGCGCGTAACGCGCAATTCGGTAGAACGAGATCGGTGCTAACGTTCATAAACATAACAATTTAAATGTTGCATTTCGTTTTATACCAACGCTTCTAAAGTGTGTATCTTGTTAATAAACAACATGTTTCAACAGTACACACAATAATAATCAACATATTTACTTATACGCACGTACTTACCTACTTATAAGAAACAAGAATATCAAAACAGGAACAAATTAATAATAATTTGTTGTAATAAAATAATTTAAAGGGAGTAGAAATCAACAATAAGTACTGTTTATTGAAACAATACTTAGTGAAACAGTATAGTATTACACAATAATATCAAAAAGAAAAATATAACATAAGCATTTTAAACAAAAACTTTTAAAACAACAGAAAATAAAAATAATACTATTCATTGTATCGGATTATTTTACAATCAAAAGCGACCACCGACGTCATCGAACGATCGTTGAACAAGGGATCTATTTCATCGAAATTTTTGATGTTTTGCTTTGCACACGTCCGGGTGCGATTAAGTTGTGTGTCTTTTTTTTAAACAGCAGTAGGTGAGTGGTATTTGTTGTGCACACACGTCAGGTTAAGTGTCGGTAAGTGAAACTTCAATGAATTACTTTTAATTACAACAAATAAATTATTATATATTTTCAATATTTATTTAAAATTTAATTACTATGCTTTTCTGACCACTCGTATTTTCCTAAATTTTCATCAGTTGGAGATCAAAACGTGTTGTTTTTTCCAGCGTGATGGATATCAATCAGCCAAGTACGAGCGGTTTAGAACGTTTGGCAAAATGTTGTATACACATTACTGACGTCTATTCCGAAGTAAAACTCTTTACAAACGAAACATTAAATAAATGTCGAAGAGTTCTAGCTGCACGAAAAAAGTTTTGCATGCCGCATAATCAAATTAAATTACCAGTTTTTGTAAATAATCTTGAGGGTTACCATACGCAGTGCTATCGTAAATTTGCCGCTGTAAAAAATGCAAAACTTGCATACATATCTGATGCAGATGTGCAAGCCTCCATAACCTCGTTGGTATAAAATGTTGAAACCTCCGATAAGACATTAATTCCGAAAACTCCTTCTACTAGATCTAGAAATAAATTATCATTAAAAAATAAAAATACAGGAATCTTTATAAATATTTAAAATACTTATCTTTTTTGGGATTTTTTAATGGTGTACTTTAAATTATACAATCTAAACGTTTCGATAACACTTACAGTTATCTTCGTCAGTAGTAATGTTTAGTAAAAATTGTTAAAGATGTAGTAAACAATTTTGTCAAATTTGAAAAATTCAAACATAAACATGTTTATGTTTGAATTTTTCAAATTTGACTGTTGAATACTTTACACTTACAAGTACTTTTAGACGATTATGATCATTATTCCCAACAAACGGAACTTGGAAACCATGGTGCAACAGCTAAATATTGGATGAACTACATAAACTTTGTTAAACTTTATCTTAAGTTTTCGAGAAGTATTAGAACGAATGATTTTGAACTATATGTATACTGTCTCCCACAAATTGCATCTTTAATGTTTTCTGTGAATCATCAGAATTATTCGCGGTGGATTTTAAAATATTACGACGATCTTATCAATGTAGACAACACTCATCCCGGATTTAAAGAAACTTTAATAAATGGAGGATTTTCAATAAGAAGAACAAATAAGGACTTTTCACGAACACCAACAGACCTAACATTGGAACAAACAATAAACGCAGATGCTGCGAACAAGCTAACTGGAATATCTAATTTTACAAATTCAATTTCTGCAAGACAAAGATGGGCTGTAAGCCATTCTTTAAGAACTACGTTGATAACACACATGTTGGACAAATTTGATCTGTCCAAAACGGACGACGTAAGTAATTGTTTGCGTCCTCACGTTATAAAAAAAGACAATGCGGCACTTAAAAAACTTCTTCACGGCATCAAACAAAATATCAACCCATTTGATCACAACATAAAGAAGGAAGAACTTTTCAATTTATCCACTGGAAAGTCTACATCACAAAGAACCAAAAATTTTCTTTTAAATATTGCTTCTATTGGAGAGAAACTACGGAACAATTTTATTAATGAATGTTCGGATAATCCGTTAAGATTTCAATCAAAATTAAATAAACAAGATATAGCAACGTTTGCTTGTGAGAATAAAAGTATGATTAGGAAATCTGATGGGACTGTAAAAGTAGTTAAAATGGAAAGGGATCTATTGGGGAGAATTTTATTTTTGTCGATGGAAAATCAATTAGATATTATGAATATTTTATCTTTCCCGTTAACATCAGTACCACTATCTATGTGCCATATCGATGGAACGATGAATCAAACTGACAAATCCACTCTTTTAAAAATTCTTGAGAAAAGGGCCCAAGACAATCCACCCAATAATCCAGATTGTACTATTATCGATGGATTTTTCTTATTGCATTTGATGGGTGAATTGCCAGTGACTTTTGGAAAATTGGCTCAACATGTTCTTTGTAAAATTTGTCGATACAAATCAAACAGGATTGACTTCGATAAGTTTTTAACGCCGTCTATTAAAGATGCTGAACGTGAAAAACGAGCTAATGTATTAAATAGATCGAGTAATTTTGTAATTTCTGGTCCAGAACAACACAGACCAACTGATTTCATAAAGACCTTAAGAATCGACAACTTCAAAACAGCTCTGGTGAAGTTCTTTTGTGATAATTGGCAGAATGATTGTTATGCACCAATTTTGAGTAACAAACACCTGTTTGTTAATTGCGAAGACATTTGTTATAAGTTCTTTTGTGAAGATAATCATGTTTATAGAAAAGTAGAGAGTACTTTAGATTGCACGCATGAAGAAGCAGATAGCAGAATTGTTTTCCATTTATCCAAAATGCCATCTGATAGCAAAGCAGTAATAAGAACTTCTGATACCGATATTTTAGTTATTGTCCTTGAAATTTACATAATATTTCAACAAAATTTGTCTGTTTGGAAGTAGGTGTCCAGTCAAAAAATACTTTACGATATATTGACATTAATTCATTAGCCCAGTCTCTAGGACCAGAACTGTGTAAAGCATTGCCTGCTTTTCATTGTTTTACAGGTTGTGATTACACAGCGGCCTTTTCCAAGAAAGGAAAAATTAGACCTTTTTATTTATTGAAAAGGACCAAGAAGCACAGAAAGTGCTGAGCTCGTTTGTGATAAACCTGAATTGACAGAAGAACAAATTACTTACATGGAAAACTTTTGTGTAAAATATACGGTTTAGCAAACATTTACGATATAAACGAAGCCGCTTTGAAATATTTATGAAATCATACAAACCAAAAAACAAAAATAGGCCTTTGGATAATCTGAAAACATTTGATGGTAGTTTACTGCCGCCGTGTAAAGATGTTTTGCATTGTAAACTAAAAAGAGTAAACCAAATTTGTGCTATATGGAACCATGCAACTAAGGGTCATCCAAGTTTTATAACCCTTTAGAAAACGGTTGGGTACTTATTGGAGACAAGTATCAAACACAATGGTTCGAAGGTCCGCAAACACCTTCATCGCTGGATGAAATATGTACACCGTCCACTTCGTCCAATTCTGAGGCCTCAGCTAACGAAGATGAGGAGCTTTACCTGTCATCTAGCGATGAAGAATTGTAGATACAATAATATCACATGAGATCAAGATATTTGTTTTTTTCTATTTCATTCTTTTATTTTATCGATACAGAAAGTTATGTGTACAAAAATTATTTATTTTAATTTTATTGTTCTCTTTTAATGTTGTAATACACATTTTTAAGCTTATTATTTTGAATTTATTAACAATTAATTTTTCGATTTATAATGTTTATTTTTACATATTTTAGATTTTATTTCTTGTTTTTTGTTTTATGTTGAAGAAAATCTTTGTTTATTTACGCTTCTTTCTAATAAACACATAAAATATTTTGTTTAATTTTAGTTTTATACTATTTTCAGTTTTTGTTTAAACCCTTAGTTACATTTTTTATTGTGCAATATACTATACTGTTTCATTAAATGTTTTTTCAACAAACAATTCTTGATTTTTATTTCCTTTAAATTATTTTCTTATAACAAATTATTAATTTGTTTCCGTTCGTGATATTTTTGTTTGTACTGTTGAAACATATTGTTTATTAACAAGATACACACTCTAGAAGCGTTGGTATAAAACGAAACGCAACATTTAAATTGTTACGTTTATGAACGTTAGCACCGATCTCGTTCTACCGCATTGCGCGTTACGCGCTAAAGTGAGACGTAACGAGTAATTTCATTTGCGTCTGCTCTCGTTAGATGACCGTCTACCAAAAATTTGAATAAAATTTGAAATCTACTCGAAAAGAGCTTTCATTTGAGTAAAAAAATGTGTATGTACTTTATGAGGAGGTTTCGAGAGATTTTTGGATATTTTGAGATCGTCTGCTCTAAAAGGGCGACCATTTTGAACCGTCTGCCATAGGTTTTTGTATTCTGGAACATTTTCCGAACACAACTAAGAAAAAATCATGCATGTACCTTATGAGGAGGTTTTTCTTCATTTTGGACAATTTTTGACGGCCGCCCCCGGGTTATGTTGCCCACTTGGGAGCGGCAGACGGGTGATTATATAATCACAATATAAAGTTCTTTCACTCAAAAAAGTCAAACCTTTTGTACCCGATGAGGCGGTATTTTTTCCTGCTGGCTCTCGGACTACCATGTTTGATAACGACATATCTGTAAATTTGAAAAATTCAAAGTAAATTTACACAAACCAAATAAAATTCAGTTATTACAAAATGTATCTGTTAAGTTCCAATAGTATGCCATCAAAATCACAAAAGAGATTAACAAAATATAAAAAACTTACCAACAAATATTTTCTTCAGAAAAAGAAAATCACAAACGCGAAAGGTCGCACCGTTAGAATTTTTCTATCACTGCAAGAAATATGCTAAGACGTAATCGGTCGCGTGTTAGGTTTAAACTAACAATAATAAATTTAAGAAGCTTCTGATTCTCCCACTACCCCTAGATAGTCAGTAATGATGCGTTGCCAGATCTATGAGGCATTCCTAGGCTCTGGGGAAAATGCATCAAATTTTAAAGAAAAAGACTTCAGCAAATAAAATGTTGTTAGATTTTTTCTAACAGCGCGACCAATGGAGGGTTAAAGAAAATACTTCTTTAAAAGTAAAATAACACCAATTACAATGCAATGTTTTAAACACCGGCACCGTAAACAAATAAACATTAATTTCGGCAATATTAAATATATTAAAATATTCTCTATTTATCACAGAAAAACACAAAAACTCTTAATTTTCACAAAAAAACACAAACACTAATGCTAAATTTACAGCACGTTCTTATCGGGACGTCATCAACCTAAGCAATATACAAAATTAAAATAACAGGAAACGCGTTTTGCTTGCACGGTATTTGTAATACATCCCGGCTGCCGATGATGTCATTTATTGTATTTAATAAGTTAGCCGGGGTTTCCAAAAATCCCGGTCTCCGGCGACGTCATTTGCTTCATTTTGTGTTCTAGCCGGGATTGGTATGAATACCGCAGCCGGGAGGCTAGTCACACCGTTTTTGATAATTTTATATTCAATCTTTATATTTTATAATTTGTTATTTGTTATTCCACAAGAACAACATTACAATTAAACTTATTTGAATTACAAAATGTCTCTAAAATATTTTACTGGAAGTGAAATTTCTTTTTTGAGTAGAATATCTCCATTCAATTTCATATCTGGTTTTCTAAGCCAACTGTTATCCTTAATAAATATACTAATTAAGTAAACCTTAAAAAAATCAATTGATTATTAAAATATCATAGAGGTGTTATATATTTTTAAAAAGCACAAAAAAGTCATTTAAAAATGTCATATCCAACTATGGTTTCTATATAAAAAAATACAACTTTATGTCAAATCTTTTTAAATTAAGGAGGTATTAAAAATGTGAATGCACTAACGGATTGTACTTAAAAAAGTGCCTTAAGAATGTTTTTACAGTTTGTCGATACATTTAGAAATAAGAAAGTTTTTCAATTTTGGCTAATTGCGCAATAACGGTACGAGTATTGGAGCTTAATTAACCCCAAAATCGAGCAAAAGAACCCCGTATTATTTTTTGTCTATCTGTAATAGAAAGGGCACTTCCCATAAGAAAACATCGAAAATGAACCACCTTGTAAAAAAAGTAATTTGACCTTGACCATAAATTAACTTTGTATGAATGACGTTCATGGGATATTAACTTCAATAAATACAATTTCAAAATTTTGCATGTTCATGACAAACAACATTTTATTCATAAATAAGTATCGTTATTGAATATAATTTTACATTTTATTTTCATTTTATCTTCGCTTTAAGCAAGTACAAGGTTATTTAAATGTTTTCAGTGAATTCTATGAACAGAAGCTGGCATTTGCTGTCGCCGGTGGCACCATCCCTCTTCACGTTATTTCACTCACATCTGTCACATTTGAACCAAATTTATAGAGGTAAAAAAAATCCTATGAATTTTAATTAAACACTACACGGCAAGATTTTTATTTGACTAAAATGTAGAATAATACCCATTTTGTATAAAATAGAAATGTCCGATACTGATAGCGACATAAATAAGGGATTCTGATGAACTGTAAATAAATGATGGAATTTAAAGCTAAAAGTGGCTTGAGAAAAATTTTTGTTTTACGTACAAAACGGAACTCGGAAGATATTCCTCGTACCAATGAAACAAAAATGCTAAATCTCTAATCTACAACACATCTTTCAAATTTTTATTTGCATAACGATATAGTGAAATAAGATCGCTCTCGCTATTTTCTGAGGGTGCGTGATACCGAAGGTATAGTCAAATGAAACCTATGCCATCTTGTAGAGGACACTTGGGGCATAGGAAATGGAAATGTACAACTTTTTTTAGTAGTAACGAACTTTGCAAATGGCGCTTAAATGCGACTAGGTGGACTTAACATTAACCGTTGTAAGAATTTAAGCTTTTAATCTAAAATTCTGATTTTTTGCATACATATACCTGAAATATGAGCGCTTCTAATAGCAATTAAGTAATTTTGAAAATTTTTACAGTTTTTTTTTAAATAAAGTTGCAAAAATAAAATGATCAAAATCGTGCACCCAAAACTTGACCCTGCGGCGAGCTACGTGAATTATTGAAAATTTCTATACATATATATCGAGTCAAATGTAGCCAGAAAACGTAGAAAGTTTAAAAAAAAAATTAAGTCGCTAACTTCAATAGTTACAGAACTATGAATTTTATCCGCTAGCCTTAAACGCGCGCTGTTGCCAAGAACGCCACTAGCCGTTCTCGGCACCATACCTTTCTTAAAATCATATGCGTCAGCCTTATATGTAGAAATAAAATAAGAATTTCTATAAATGTAGAGTAGCGGTGCTTTTCCTAAAAAGATTACAAAACCTCATTTTCTAAAATGTAATTTTTGAAATGGAAAACAATTCTTTTAGTAAATATGGTAATTAACCTAAGCTCTCAGATATATGGGCGCTAGGGTGGAGCGAAAAAATCAATTTTTTTATTTCTTGATGTAATAGTGAAAAAAAGTTGTTACTAAAGCTCAATTATTACCTTGATTTAAAAAAAAAAAATCGGAAAATATCTTCTGCCCTCTACGCACCCTTAAAAAAAATCGAAAAAAGTGAAAATATCAACTTTTTTTATTTTTCGTTCTAATAGTGAAAAAAAGTTGTTACTATAGTTTAATTATATAACCCTGCTTAAGAAAAAAAAAATCCGAGAGTATCTTCTGCCCTCTACACACCCTTAAATAATGGAAAAAGTGTAAAAAGTAAATTTTATACCTTTACTCATATTTTTAATGGTACAAAACAGTTGTTACAATGGTTCATTTAATAAACTAATAACTAAAAAAATGAAAGTATGTCTTTTTTCTCATACGCACCCTTAAAATGATGATAAAATATAAAAAAATCTTAGGGTGTGTCCACTTGAGACAAAATGGTCTCGAGACCAGACTCTCAAATGTATATGTGCCTGAGAGCACTCTCAGAGACAAACCGATACAAGTATCAGACACTGCACGTGTTACAAGTGGACATGTTCATTCTTGCTCATGAGACTTAGTCACCAGTCTTCCGTCATTGTTTTGAAGAGCTGAGAGCCCGACTGGATACTTTTTATTTAAAATATTTGTTTAATTTAAATAACCAATTAATTTTTTAAAAAATGAATGGTAAGCACGAGTGGACTGACGAGGAAGTGTTCAAATTAATTGAACTTTATGAGGAGAAAGAGTTTTATGGAACGTGAAACATAAACTTTATAGAAATCGCGAAAAAAATGGCAATGTACAAGAATTTGCTTAAATTTGAAAATTGCAGTGGAAATAAAATTCAGCGGAAGATCCATAACTTACGCAATCAGGTATGTATAAATCCTTTAAAATTATTATTAACATTACTATTTAAATTGACATTTTAGTCAATAGTCAAATATATTATTTTCAGGTTTCTCATGAACTGCAAAAGATAACAAAATTGAAGAGCGGTGATGGTGCTGATGACAGGTATGACAGTAAATGGAAGTTTTTTACTGCATTACAGTTCATTTTACCCATGTTTACACCTACAACATCGACTTCAAATATGGTAGGTTAAAATAATTATCGCTATGTTTTATAATGAAATTTTATTTATCATAAAATTACAAATAAAAAAAATCAAATTAAACAAAGTGATTAGGTACTAAATTTAAGCAATTAAACGATATTGCCACTGAAGTTCACCTGCAGTCGTCATGAAGTATTCTTTAAACTCATCTCTCACATCTTTTTGAGAGATTGCATAATTTCGCTGCTGGCCTCTCTCTAGTGAGAAAAACGATCCTTGTGGTGGGGGTTCATTCCGCCATTCGCCATTTATAATTTCATGTGTATTAGGATCTTCAAAATCAACTGAACAAGGGTTCAGATAATTTTTGAAGTACATATTAAAAGTTATGCAATGCACATATTGCCAGAGTAACATCTATTACTTTATTAGGTGCTAAATTCATTTGTTTTCGGACAACTCTGAATTTATTTGACATAATGCCAAATACATTTTCTATTATACGACAAGCTCTGCTTAATCTGTAGTTGAAAATTCTGTTTGGTGCAGGTTGATTTCGATACCGTAGGGCTTTAATATATATGATGTCATAGCAAAAGCATCGTCAGCTACCATTATGTATGGCACTGGCAAACATCTTTGGGGTAATGCTTCTGGTTCGGGAAGTGGTAATTGCTTGTTTTCCAATGCATCGTGCAGGAACAGTTTGTAAAGACACCTCCATCAGAAATTCTACCATTGCAACCAACATCAACGTAAATTAATTTATAATCGGCATCTGCGATCATCAAAACTATGCTGTGTGTACCCTTATAGTTATAGTAAAGGCTTCCACAGTTCTCAGGTGCCACCATTGTAATATGCTTTCCGTCAATAGCTCCGAAACAATGTGGAAATGCCCATTTTAATTCAAATTGCTCTGCATATTTCTTCAACTGTTCAGCACTTGAAGGGACTAGAAATAAAAAATTTACTTGTATTTTTCTATTTTTTATGAATAAAAGTTAATACAACATAACTAGTATATTAATTGCGCTTTTAACTTTTAGAATAATATTCGAACACATGAACATCTCACAGGATGAGTCCATACAAAATGAGCCCACACAACATCAAAAAAGAAAACGTATCAGCAAAGCAACATCAAGAACTCAAGAAGATGATAACATTCTGAAGGAAGCAATAGAAATTATGAAGAAGCCAAAAGACGATTTCGATCGCTTTGGAGAATACGTAGTGTTGGAGCTAAAAAGTCTAAAATCGGATTATTACAGAGGAGTATTAAAAAGTGAGATTCGTAAAGCGATATTAAATATTTCTGATATGGATGAAAAAAGCTACTGGTCCACTGCATCCTCTTCAAGTGCAAGTACTTCATGCAGTACGCCAATTGCATCACCACCCATTGTTGTTGACATTTCTCAACAAAATATTGAGACTCGAACAGCCCAAGATTTTTACAATAGTTCATTTTCACTAATCAACATGCGTTAATTTGTAAAGTTTCTGTTATTATACTTATATAATTAAAGTTGTTTTTTATTTTATACATACCCTTAAATATTAAATTACGATAGATGGCTTTACATACTTCAGGAACTATTTTTCCTATTGTACAAGGTGGAATGCGAAAAAGGTATTGCAAACTACAATAAGCATCTCCTGAAAGTTCATTTCAATATAAAAATGTAATGTTGTAGAGAAAAATATTTGTACATTCGCTTCAAAAGCTTACCTGAAGCCAGAAAAGGAAGTGTGATCATTAATCTATCATGGACTGGAATCGCATCACGTAACTTTGTATCTTGCTTTACAATATCGTGTTTTACCAAATTTAAAACCAATTCAAATTGAACTGCAGACATCCTAATAAAATTTTTAAACTGTTGTGCATCTTCCAATGGCAACTCGTTCACAAGTGTTGAAGAAGCTTCCAATGCATTACGTCGATTTACCCATTTTCTTACCCAACACGCCTTTTTTTTCACTTCCCGTTTTTTCATAATTTTATGCACAATTAGAAAGGCTAGGATTTGCCGTGAATCCATTTTGAAAAAAATTAATCTCAAACTAGCAACCAAGTCACAGAATCGACTTAAACTTGAGAGTAAGCTCTCGAGTGTACACAAAATTTCCTGATCTCGAGACTGCAGTGACTGTCGAGTCTCCAAATGCTGTCTTGAGAGCGCAAGTGATCTCAAATGGACAACACTTCGGAACTAATCTCGAGACTTTGTCTCAAGTGGACACTTACCTTTATTAGGTAATCAAGAAAGGGTAGCTGCTATTCCAGTTCTATCCCTCTCAATTTTACTAGATGCACTTAAGAGTGGGTCTATTGATTAAATTGACGTTTTGTGTTAAACTCGGGCATTGCTGCTCTGGATTTAAGAGTAACTTGAACAAAACCATCTCTGGCTTCTGATCCCATAACGCTTTGTGAAGCTGCAGTTACTAGTTTGACACTTCTTTCCACCGCCTGGGTATGGCAGGGAAAGTTGAGAAGTTCTATTGTGTTATCGCCTTGAATTAGCTTCATAATGTCTTCATCGGTAACAGAATTTAGAATGGGTGGAGTTGTTATTTTAATAGCTTGCCAATCTATAAGGTCGATATAATCGGTTGCCTCAAAGTTTATTGTTGGAATACTAAATGTTCTCTTTTTATCACAGTTCACTCTAGCAGTTAATATACGTCTTAGTGCTAGTTCTTGAATAACTGTTCTATTATCTGTAATCATACATATTAACAGATTTTCGGGGTGAATAAAAAAGGCATTACGTTGTATTACTGCATCAATAATATTTCTTAGCTCCGGTTTCAAGTATCGACTTAATTGAATTGTCTTCCAAATATGTTTAGAACCCTTTGTGCGGGTTCTTTGCGCCAATATATAGCCTCAGTATTCTATTAGCTGTCGTCAATCATCTGGCATTAGCCAGTTTGCCAGGGTCCATATTAGATAATTCCAAAAAACACTTACCACTGGAGATCGCAGAGCACATTTGATAGAGATATTTTTGATCTGTACTTAATTCGGTAACTACTACATCAGGAAGATTACAAGCAATTGGTTTAAAAGTTACAACTTCTAAGTTCTGACATGTTTCCAACGATTTTCCAATAGCTCCGACAAATCCACGAGGTCCACTGGTGTCACCGTCAAGAAACTGAAAAAGATGCCTTAAAGGAAGTTCATTAAAATGCAGCAGACAAATATACCACTGTAACGGGCGGTTAATATGTGCTTCTATCTGAGATATAACTCCGTTCTTTGATCCAGTATTAACCACTGTTCCATCACATCCTACTGCTAATAAATTGTCCAAATTAAAATTATTTGAAGCAAAAAAAGTTAGTATGGACTCTGTAATACTTTTAGCAGAACCTGACGTAGACGTGGTGTGTCCGATATACAACGATTTAGGTTCTTGGATAAGTGATTTGTGCTCCTCTACTATAGTTTTTTTATGCCTTTTGTTTCCAATTACTTTTTGTGTCAAGGTTTTATCTTTTCTTCCGTCAAGATAAGAGCTTTGATTGGCTTCTCAACGTCGTCGTCTTGGAAACTTTGGCTACTTTTTACTCTAGCTCTTCTGACTTTACTCCTATCTACAACATTCATTTTGTCTTCTTCGGAGATAATTCCAACATCTTTCAGCATAGCTGATGCTATGGCTACTGCAAATCTGTCAGATAACTTGTATCGATCACAAAGTTGAGCAAATGTTGGTAATTCGATGCGATTTTGCCCTGTAGTTTGTAGGCCATCTGTTCCTTTTGACGTAGATGGAAGATAATCGTTATATTCCTCGTTACAACTGGCTGAAATATCAAGCATTGTTTCATTATAAACTTCATGAGTACTATGAATAGGAGTAGATCTGGAAATTTTTCTATTTTCCTTTATTGTTCTCTCTTCTCTTTTCTGTATTTTTTTGCTTTCTACTAAGTCTACATTGCCGATGAACATTTTCCGGTTCGTTCTCTGATCAGTTAAGAAAGCTTGTTCTTGGACTGGTATTTTATTTGCTTTTTGGCACGAACAATTTGTAAACGTTTTACATTTACAAGTACTTATATCAAACAAGAATCTGGAGTCATCTTTAAATGTCTTTACTTTTGATAAATATATATTATTTCGTTTTGATTCTGAATGTCTGATAATTTTAAGATACTTGTCGTGATACGATCGAATACATTGAATGACACGTGTACGAGAGACAGTTGGAAGTGATGCTTTCGACCACAACTTACAAATTTTGTCACTTAGGATTTCACAAATATCAGACACTGTTGGCTCCTTTTTGGAATTAGGGGCCTTAATGTCATATCGTACATACAAAAAGCATTTAATTACATCTTTGTAAGTTGACAAGATATTACCACTAAAGTCACATGGTGCTCCGAAAATAGAACATTCCACTGTTTTTCTGGTATTCATTGTTACTTAATCACTGCCGTATTTAATAATTTACAACGATCACTAAATAAACGTTTTTGAATCACCACTACTCACAATTATCTAATGGTGCTCCGAAAATAGAACATTCCACTGTTTTTCTGGTATTCATTGTTACTTAATTACTGCCGTATTTAATAATTTACAACGATCATTAAATAAACGTTTTTCAATCACCACTACTCACAATTATCTAACAATATTTATGGCTTGTCGCTATGTCGCTTCTAGGAAACTGAGAATTGGGAAAGGAAGTGAGAGACGTCGCACGCATTACTTCTTTTGATGACGTCATCATTGAACATGCAGGCAGGACCGGTTTCTCGAGTGCAGTAGGTTCATTATTTAATGCGTGGAGGAGTGCAACTTTTTTTAATATATCTGAAAAATATTTCTTGGGAGTTCCTTTCATTATTGCGTAATAGTAATAAGAATATCAAAAATATTACCCTTTTAGAGGGTGGTAGAGGGCAAAAGACGTTATTATATTTTAACAAAAACTTTTGGGGTTACTTTTTATATGTTTTAAAAACTTTTTTTCGCTATTAGATGTCAAAATTAAAAATTAAAAAAATCATCCCCTTTAGGCGGTAGTAGAGGGCAAAAGGAATAGTTTGTTTGCAAAAAAAATTTAGCGGTATATTTCTAATATACAATAACATATTTTTTTTTACTATTAGAACTTTCAGTAGAAAACTTAAAAATTCCGCCTATAGTTTCGCTCCACGCTAATGGGCACCCACTTTGCATATAGATGTGTTCTTCCGGCTACAAAATATGGTAAAAGTTCTTGTGTAAATTTCAAATGCAATTCCAAATCTGCGGTCCGTTCAGCTCTGAGGAGACATAATAACAGGTCGACAGCTTTTAAAAGAGGAAACCACTAGGCAAATGATAATAATGAATTATTTTCCAATACCTTCAAATTCTGTTACGTTTTCCTTTAATGGTGCAAGCTTTTTAACCAATTCCTTTAACAGGTCTTCATTGAACCGTTCGTTTTTCGGTTCTTTTGCAAAGTAATCAATGGAAATTTTCTTTCATCCACTTCCTGAAGCAGTCTTAAAAACAATCGAATCAAAGCATCGGCGCCAAAGTGTTAGGGCACGAATACCTCTAGAATATTGTTTGCTTTCCCAAATATGTTTACAAGAGTTTTTAGTATAAACATCTGTATCAGAAAGCATATTGATTAGACCACCGTCCCCGTAAAGAAAACCTATGCTAGCAATGTAGGCCATAATAAGGTGCATTCCTCCTAACAAGGGTGACTTTTCCATAAATAGTAAGAGGTTCATTCCATAATATTTCTGGAGCTTTTGAATAAATAGCCAAGTTTGCCGTAATGATAATATGTTTTTGATTTAAACTTTCCGCTAATTGAACCGAACGGCGCATTGAAGTATAGATCGTAATAAATTCTGTGGGTGGGTTAATTAAGAACGGTAGGTAAGTTATAGTAGACACTTTAACATTGTTATTACAGATAAGGTTGTGGTATCCGCTCTATCCTAGGAAAGGTCTTTCCTTATCTGTATAGCGAAATAGTTTCCAGACAAAATTGAGATTTTGGGAATAATCATGCGCATCAGTGGAAAAATTGAATCGGTTAACCTTTTCAGGTTCAGGTCTTTTATTAGGTTTATAATATTTTTCAATCTTTTGAAATGACATCTCCACTTCTTCAGCCTTTAACGAATATTCGGTGGCTTTTGGAACTTCATCGATTGGTTTTAAAGTATCACATTTTTCTTGAAAAACCACTAAAGCCATGGAATGGGTTGTATTTCTTCCATCGATTGTATCCTCATTTAAATCAAAATAGTCAATGCTTGCATGTATCTAATTCAGTTCATCTTTTACCATTTCAAGCCCATAAGGCTTGTAACATTCACGGTCAGTATTTAAACTCTCTTTTGCTAACGCCGTCGTCCTACTTTCTAATTCGCTGTAGGAACATGAGACTCCCATTTTAGTCATCCTGTCTTTTTTCCGCCGCTGTCAGTATTGTCAGCAAACCCTTTTTAGTAGGTTTATTAACGTCTTTTTCACGTTCTGCACAAATTAAACAATTTATATTGGTCTATAAACAGTCAACAGCACAAAATATAGAAATAAAGGAAATAAATATAAGTATCTACACTATAAGAGAAAAACCACAATGAGTTTAAACTCAACAAACACATAAAGCCAAAAACTTCAAAATACCGATTCCGTCGCGCGGCGCTTCATGATAAGCTTACGCGCATTCCAAAGCTCTCGAATAAAAATTCATATTTCTGTAACTATTGAAGGTAGCGACTTAATTTTTTTTTAAACTTTTTACGTTTTCTGGCTACATTTGACTCGATATATACCGGGTGTAAATCAAATAGGGGCTCTCCTGTAACTTTTGAACGGGTCGTTAGATTTTGTTCAAATTTCGGTGGCTTATATTAGTGCCAGTTTGGGATTTTTTACATAAAAAAACAATATGGCCGATTTCCGGGAAATGACGCATAAGCTGAAAATTTAATTGGAACACTTTTATATTTTTACATATTTGGATTCTAGGGCTTCAAATACATACAGTTCATCTGTCAAATGTCAACTCAGGCACCATTTTAATTTTATTTTTTTAAATATTTTTTTAATTTTAGATCATTATGACGTCATCTTAATTATAAATAATTGACGTACAATTACCACCACAATATTATTTTTCCTAATAATTAATTTTTGTGAAGTTTGTTAACGATCAAATTTAAAAATAAGGTTTTTTAACTAAAACTCATTGTTCCCAATAGGAAAAAATGTGGACCACTCTGTATATTAAATAGCTCTTTCAAGTACTAGTAAAACGATATGAATAGTAATTTCCTTAGTTCCTAAATAAAGCAGTAATTTTTAATTTTCTAATTTTTATTAACAACATTCTCCTGAATCTGACTGTCAAAGTAAAATGGCGTTTGAGTTGATATTTGGCAGATGAACTGTATCTATTTCCAAACGTGTATAAATATACAGGTTGTTCCATTTAAATTTTCAGCTTTTGTGTCATTTCCGGTGAAACCGGAAGTCGGTCTTATTGTTTTTTTATGTAAAAATCCCAAACTGGTTCTAATATAACCCATCAAAACTTGAACAAAATCTAACGATCCGTTCAAAAGTTACAGGGGTGACCCCTATTTAATTTACACCCGGTATGTATACAAATTTTCGATAATTCACATAGCTCGCCGCAGAGTCAAGTTTTGGATGCACGATTTTGTTAATTCTATTTTTTGTAACTTTATTTTAAAAAAACTATAAAAGTTCAAAATTCCTGAATTGCTGTTAGAGGCGCTCATACTTCAGGTATCGGTATGCAAAAAATCAGAATTTTAGAATAAAGCTTAAATTGTTACAACGGTTAATGATAAGAAAAACGTAGTTTTCCTAACTCGCCCTCAGTCATGTTTAACGCCATTTGCAAAGTTCGATCCTACTAAATCCTATGCCTCAAAGTGTCCTCTACAAGATGATAGGTTTTGTTTGGTTATACCTCGGTATCACTCAAAGTCAGTATTTCACTGCGATTTTATTCCACTAATAACTTTCCTACTTTTTTTTACTTTTAATCTATTTCTCAATTTGAAGGGCACAGGTCCAAGTAACTAAAGCATTCTTGTACAAAAGCTAATTATGACCCTGCACATAAAATTGCTTAACTAGTGATAAATGACTTACAGTTTCAGCTTTTTTACAACAAAAGTACACGACGATCCAAACAATAGTATTAATTTAATATTAAATAGACTGTAAGCACTAAATTGTAAGGTTTGTTTTATCTTATACTTTAATTCTATTAAATGATAATATATACAAGAAGTAAATTAAAATATCATTTTGTGGTAATCGATTAACACCCGAAAAAAATTGCTACAAATTGTGTACAAAACAATGAAGAGCCTGTGCTTCAACGTAACAGTATACAAAGCCATTAACTACTCAAGTGGAAGGGAAAATTTACTGCGCAATTAAGTCGATGGTATTTTACACAGTACACTTATGGTCGACCGGGGTAAATGTCAATAGGGGTAATTGTAAACAGTCTTTAAGGACGATTTATATTTGCCGCTAAATTCGTTCTTCCCGTGAAAACTGAAGGTCTGCTTCTTTATGAGTAAGTGGCCAAAAACATTGCATCAGCAGATCAGTTTTATTTAGTCTGTTGATGAGTGTACTGCATCTCCATAAAAAAATCGTTTTTCGTTTAAGCAGAAGTGTTGCAAGTGTGGTGGTGAAAATTTTTCTATAAGGTAAGATTTAATGTGAATTAAGTATTAGGTGTATTTAGCATTATTCCACTTGTTTAGACTTGTTTAAGTGACTAAAGAATAAATAAATTTATTATAATCGTTTTTACATTTACCACGGTAAGATTTCATCATGGGGTAAAAGTAAACACACTTTTGCGGTAAATGTAAACACATTTGAAGTAAATGCAAATACAGAGATATTTTTTATTTTACCTTTAGATGCCTCGAAAATACGTCCGGAAGACAAATGGACCGTGATATAGTAAGGAGTATTTGCTTAATGCGATTACTGACGTTCAAACTACACGTACCTTGAAGCTCAAAACTTTTGCAATGTACCCATTGCGGTAATCTCTCAAAGATTAAATTTGTGAATAACATCTTTGGATGCCACTGGTCGCGGATGCAAAACAGCCTCGACTCCAGAAATGGAATCAAAAATTGTAGACTGCCCGTTGGCTGGGGCTTTTTTATTTGTAATATTTTACCACAAGAAAGCCTTTCATTTTTCTTTAAATTAAACATTTTTACAAGATTGTAAAAATCGTTTACTTTTACCCCGGTTGACTCTATGCACTCTAATCGCTACCCTGCACTATTACAATATACATAGCAAAGCTTAACATTTGATCTAAATTATAATTTATATCAATTGATTTTTTTATTGTTATTAATTTATATCACTACAGTAAAACCCCGATTATCCGAGGTAACATGGGGAATACCTGATTCAAATAACCGAAAAGTCGGATTAGCGCGACTTTATTAAGAATGTTATTAACCACAGGTATGTTTTGAACCGTTTATTAGGGTTTTCTCATCCATAGAAAGTATCGAATGATAAAAGTGATATGTCACACATTTTACATTTTTTACACTACAAAACTGAGAAGTAAGTATTTATCCCCGTTTGGCACGCTTATGTACGCTAATCCTTGTCTTGAACTATAACAGTATACAAAATTAAATTTCTCAACACTTGATCTAAATTATAAATCTATAGTAAAACCCCGATTCTCCGACGTAACATGAGAAGACCTGACTCAGATAACCGAAAGTCGGATTAGCGTGATTTTGTTAAGAATCTTACTAGGCAGATGTATGTTTTGAATAGTTTGAGGTTTTTTTTATTCATAGAAATTGTCGAATGATAAAAGTGATGTCATACATTGTGCATATTTTACACTACAAAACTGAGAAGTAAATATTTATCGGCGTTGTTTCATATTTGATCTCCTTTTTGCTGCTGCAATGTTTCTCCATCGGTTCAGTAGCAACAGATCCACGAGGTTGCTTCTGTTGCTGTTCAATATAAAACAATGCTTTTTATAAAGAAGTGAAACCTTGATGGGAGGTAATAATAATAATAAGCAGAAAATAAATCCCAAAAATAGCATTTCTTATAGGAAGTGTCCAAAATTAATAGCACTAGGCATGTAACTATAAAGATGTATAGACATTTTAGTGACCAACTAAATATGTAATTATTCAAAAAAATATTTTAGTCTACAAAACATAAACATAAATTCTTTAGAAATATAACTTCGAATTTTATACATAAATGTTGAGTATATAACTAATTGTTGCCATGTATATATTCTATTTAAATATTTTCATAGAAACTGGCGCCCAATTTGATTACTCTTCTAAAATTAACCAAAGTGAAAAAAGAAGTCAAATTTGCTGTAGTTATTAGTTGTGCGCATAAATATTTCGAGTACAGCATGTTGTTGGTAATTTTTGAATTATGACAATTGTTGGAGAATGGTGGAGCCAGCTTGAGAGTTGTATTAGGAATATGTGAACTTATGTACTGAAGTACATAAAGGTAGCTAATTAATCCATGGCTAATTTGGAAAAAAAGCACTAAATCCTGCAATAAACGTCTTGATTGTGCAGCTTGACAAGAATACGTCTGCGGGTGAAGTAATAAAAATAAATCCCGCCTATTGTTGCGCAGTGGTCGACAGAGAGATTGGAAGGAGAGTCGTCACTTCAATAAGAGCCGTTCAGTGTTCAATTTCAATACTGAAAAAAAATTATTTAAACATTTATTAAATAATACATATCTGTTTATACACTTTAAGCTGTGGTAATACTGATTAATTTGTACCTGGATATCTTCAATTATGGACGTTTGTCGAGCTAGCCCTCCCACCTTGTAAAAATAAAAAAATTTGAGCTCGTCATACACGGTAGGAATTTAAATATTTCAGTGGCGAGTCGACGTTCGACTTAGCCCCCCACATTACAAAAAAAATATTGAATCGTTTTTTGCGGCAGAATTAGGAGCTATTTATGAGCTTTAAAAATAATATAATTTCGATTTTTGAGCTCATCGTTTTAACCCCAAAATAACCCTTGAAATAATTTAACTCAACTGCACTAAAATTGAAAAAGTAACTCTTTTGCAGGTAAATATTTTGATTTTTGACCCCCACGCCCTTTTACGGTAAAACTACCCCTCGTTTCCCCGGTTCAAGAGAGAACTATGCTTAAAATAATAAAAAGTTAACTATTTTGTAGGTAATTATTGTTTATCAATTTATGAGCTCTTGAGATACGTCTTATTTTGATTATTGACCTGGTACCCTTCTACCTCTCGCCTGTCCAGCACACAAGAAAGAGCTTTACTTAAAATGAAAGAAATTCTTAAGTCTTAAGTCTGATGCGAAGAAAATGCGAGGTGATTATTTTTATATTTAATTTAATAATCAAACACTTGTATATCCTAAGCTCGTAAATCGATAAATAATGTTTAGTAAATAAATTCTTTTATTTTAAGCATAGCTTCTGTTGCGCTGGAAAGATTTGGGACTAGTTTTATTGTAAAGGAATTGCAGTTCAATAATTAAAATATACGTATTTTTTTAATAAATCAAAGTATGCAGCTCAAAAATCTTTTCAAATCATAAATTTAAAATAAAATAAAATTAATTGCACAATATTTTGACATATTGTGATACATTTTTTTTTTTGTATATTCTTTTCATAAATTATAATTTTATGTATTGTATGTATTAAATAACGATTTACTGTAACTGAATTATTATTTATAGTTAACTCAAGTTCTTCATCATGAGTTACATAACTTTCTGAATCGCTTAATGTTTCGCTTGTCTATAAACATTTTAATTTTAGTTTTTGAATTTCGCTGCATGTGGATGCTCCTTGGGGATTATTTCCTTCTGTTTCATTAACAGTAATAGTTAAAATAGTAAATAATAGATTTTCCGCTTCTTCTATATCACGCGCTAATATTGATTGACTGATACTTGCTAAATAAAGCTTGTTTACGAGTAAACGTGCAATTTTTAAAAAGTTTGCGTATTTCTGTATATAATGAGCCAACATCTATACGGATGTAACAGAGAGGTAGTGTTTGATCTTCACATATATTATCAGCATAATCGTTGGTGCGTAGATGCGTGGGTGGGTGCGTGCGCGCGCGCGTGCGTGTTTGCAAGTACGTATACGGGGTGGTCCGTAAGTAATGGTCCGAAGTGAAATGTAACGAAATATTACGATCTGACTCAACTTGCTGTAATAAAATATTCATAATAAAAAAGACACATGGTGTCAAAATTCCAACAAAAATATATTGATTTTTGAAATATCTTCAAAACGAAAAAAGGTATTTTTCTCATTCTTGGTATAATAAATAGAGATATAAAATACATTGGTTTTAGCTTATGAATACGGTTTTATTATGTACAATGGCGTAGAATGCAAGGGGTAGAGCAACCTTTTAATTCCTAATTTGTTTCAGATAAAAAACGTATACTTTGTTTAAATAGATACTTACATATGTAGGTGTTTATTAACAACTGCTTAGGCAGGTTATTATTATGCTGTATTATTTGGGAAACAACATCAAAACGTAAAAATCAGTGTTTCGGGAAGAATACACGTAACTTCAGAAAATGATCGAGCTAATCATTTTAACACAAAACTTTCATATAAACGTAAGTCTAATAATACTTCGTTTTCGAGATACAGGGTACCAAAGTTAAGCAGTTGGTAATAAATACCTAAAAATGCAAATATCTTAGAAACTGTTAAAAGTTATCGATTTAGACAAAGTATAACTTTTTTATCTGAAAAACATAAAATTTTCATAATTTATTAAAAGAAATCCAATTTACCCCATTGGCGTAGAAATGAGGTATTAAAAGGTTGCTTTACCGCGTACGTTCTACGCCACTTCACATAATAAAATAAGATAAAATCAATGTACTTTATATCTCTATTTATTATACCAAGAATGAGAAAAATACCTTTTTTCGTTTTGGAGATAGTTCAAAAATCAATATTTTTTTTTGGAGTTTTGACACCATGTGTCTTTTTTATTATGAATATTTTCTTATGGTAAGTTGCGTCAGATAATAATATTTTGAGGCTGAGAATCTTACATTTCATTTTGGACCATTACTTACGGACCACCCTGTATAAGTATGAATGAATATACAGGATGATTCATTAAGGGTGGCGACCGGCCGTATCTCGGAAACCGTATGTCCTAGAATTTGGGGACAAAAATTCGTATAACAAAATCGGCCCAAAAAAAATGTTAAAAAATGTTTTTGAGTCCATAGTTTTCCGTTAGGTGGAGCAATCTATCACTTACAAAATTTGCATTTTTTACAAAATATTCCCTAATTTAGATTGGTAAAATATATCAATTTTAGAGACTACTGTCCTTATTCTGCAACTTTTGTTGAAGTCATTTTTCTGTATCACCTATTCAGAAGTGTTCTTTCGTAAAAAGACTAACTTCCATATGCCTGAATCGATTTCACAAACGTAGACTCTATGCAAAAAGAATTAAAGGTAGATTCCAGTAACAAATAACACTAACACTTTTAATTTTTTAACAGGCAACTAGAGGGCGGTATGTAACACCTAGCTCTATTTATGATTTTTTCTGAGAAATTTAAAATGAAATGCTATAACTCTAACCAGCTTACAAAAAGGCAAATAAGGTGACTTATTGACCTGTCAAAACCGCCACACCATGCGTTTAGACTCCAACGATTTTGGTAATTGACTTCCCTTTGCCAGTGAGGGTTGGTTTCTGAGCAGTAGTGGCAATTGTGCAAATTGACATTGCTGGAAAACGTAGCGTTATCCGTCGATAATGTTTTAGGTAGGAACTTCTTTTAACCAGTTTACTGTCTGAAATTGTTCATAGCAAATGATGGCAAGCATTTTGAGTATTTAAAATAATTAGGTAGGTAGTAGGTGCGTTTTGTAAATTTCTGTTATGAGTAGCTCCCTTAGTTTTGCTTTATTATTTATGTTAATAAATATTTTGGTGATGCCTTTTTACTTGTTATTTTATTCTCAAAACAAGTTTAGCCAACAATCATCAACACTCATCCAAAAATGGCAATATCTTTGGAATGACGAGATATATTAGTTCGCGGTTTTGACAGCTCAATAAGTCATCTTATTTGCCTTTTTGTGTGCTGGTTAGAGTTATAGCATTTTATTTGGAATTTTTGAGAAAAAATCATAAATAGAGCTAGGTGTTACGTACCGTCCTCTAGTTGCCTATTAAAAAATTAAAACTGTTATTATTTGTTTCTGGAATTTACCTTTAATTCTCTTTGCATGGAGTCTACGTTTGTCAAAATCGATTTAGGCATATGGAAGTTACAGTCTTTTTAGGTCAACGAAAGAACACTTCCCCCACCACTTCAGAATAGGTGATACAGAAAAACGACTTCAACAAAAGTTGTAGAATATGGATAGTAGTTTGTAAAACTGATATTTTTTATCAACTTAAATTAGGGAATATTTTGTAAAAAATGCAATTATATTTTAATGATTCACCTTGTATAGTATTTAATATTTGATATTTGCCTTCATATTTCATATAGTAATACTTATTTAGTACATCGAAATATATTTTATAAAAAGAATATATAAAAAATTTATCAAAATATGCCAAAACATTGTGCAATTAATTTTATTTTAGTTTAAATTTATGATTTAAAATTATTCTTGAGTTGTAAGGTATTAAAGAAAAATTGTTTCTGAACAAAATACGTGTATTTTAATCATTGAACTTACAATTCTTTTACAATAAAACTAGTCCCAAATCTTTCCAGCACAACAGTAAAAGAATTTATTTTGTGACTAAATATTGTTTATCGATTTACGAGCTTAGAAAATACAAGTGTTTGATTAAGTAAAACTCTTCGCATCAGATGGAACTATGCTTAAGATGAAAAAAAAAGGTAACTATTTTGCAAACCTAGAACCTGAAACAAGCACAAATAATATAAAATATTTAATTACAAAACAGTTAATACAAAATATGCAATGTCTTGCGTTTTAAGTAAAGCTTTCTCTTGTGTGCTGGTGAGACGAGAGGTGGTTTTATCGTAAAAGAGTTGCCACTCAATAATCAAAATAGACGCATCTCGATAGCTCATAAATCGATAAATAATCATTAACTACAAAATAGTTAATTTTTTTCATTTTAAGCATAGTTCTCTCTTGTGCCGATTCGGAGGTAAGGGGTTCGATTCCCGTTACCGTCTACCTTTTATGAGGTTTTTTCAGGGGGTTTTCCTCATACACATGTAGCGGCATGGTCACTGCGTATATGCACACCATGTGCGGCTACTTAGGCGAATGCTGGGATAGTATTTTCTTCTTCATAACCCTAACTCCGTTCCTTCTGATCCTATCCTGACCACACCCATCCTTAATCCCACCATGCATATATACGTAATCTATGTATGTATGCAGGGAATCCATGATTGTGGTTGAAGGAGTTCAGAAAGCTCCAGCAGCCCGCCCTCCCCCTTGGGGAGGGAATGAAATACGTGGCGCTTTTCTTTCGTCTTGTGCCGGGGAACGAGGGGTCAAAAATCAAAATACGTATTTTGAGAGCTCTTAAATCAATAAACGATATTTACCCGCAACAGAGTTACTTTTTCAATTTTTGTAGTTCTCACTTGGGTTAAATTATTTAAAGGGTTGTTTTGGGGTTAAAACGATGAGCTCAAAAATCGAAATTATATTATTTTAAAAACTCATAAATAGCTCCTAATTCTGCCGCAAAAAACGATTCAATATTTTTATTTGTAAGGGTTGGAGGGGCCGAGTCGACGTCAGCTCGGCCCCTCACTGAAATATTTAAATTCCTCCCTAGTATGACGAGCTCAAAATTTTTAATTTGCTAAATATAAAAGCCCATAAATAGCTCGTAATTTTCATGTATTTCTTTTTTTATTTTTACAAGGGGGGGGGGGGGGGGCTAGCTCGACAGATGTAAATTTTGGCAACTGAATTATCTATACTTCTAGATCTGTAAATGAATCAATACATTCTTATCTTTCATTTTAATATTTTCACATTTAACTATGGACTCGAAACGAATAAAAATACATATGTTGATCCTTGTAAATGTATAATTATACAATTATAAACAAATGTTAAATGATTTAGTATCTTCTCATACGTCTTGTAAGTTACAATAATTTTATTTATGGAAAATAATTTCAAATTTTTGTATGAAATTAGATTTAATAGTAACATGAAAAAATTATTTTAAATTTATGTTTATATTGCCCGTCGCTCTCATTTAAATTGAGATACGTCGTAACATAGTAGATGTACTGGAAAGTGCATCTAGAATTATCAAATTAAAGCTTAAAGAAAGTTTTTTATTTACATTAAACAGATTACTGTGTAATACAGTTAATTTGAATTAATTAAATTATTTTAGTGGTTTAATAAAAATATCTTTATCGTATTAATTAAGTAAGAAAAAATTAATTTTATTATAGTTTATTATTAATGTGAATGAAGTTTTAAAAGTTCGTAAAAGAAGAATTAAGTCTACGTAATACTGTATACACCTTGAATCGTGCGCGCGTTGTATCTGTCTTTTTCGCTCCGAATGCGTTCTCTCTTCTTTGTGTACGCAGGAGACTACAGTTCTCACCCACTGAGGTATTCTTGGCAAGCTGTAATGTACTTGCATTAATCAAAGAGAGAGTGCTTAAGTATTTATGATTAAATGTAATTAAGCGAGTTTTTTATCCATAAAATCTTGCAAACCCATGGTCGACCTCCTCTAGGTTAAGTATTGGTGTAGTACTCCTAACACGGGCTGATGAAGATATTTATGCAACGCATTAAAAAAACAAATTGCCTTATCGCTTTGCCACATACCCATTCAGTTTGATGTACAATTTTTTTGTGACGGTAGGTTATGCTAACGCATTTTTCAGTATGATTCAGTGTACACTACGAACGAGAAAAGTGAAGCCAGATATTCATGTAATTCCCAATAATTACTGATTGTTCTGATAGGTTAAAAGATTGTTAAATCGTCTGCAGATAGTAAAACATGTGAATACTTAAAAGCATGATGTGTCGTCATTAATGAAATTGGAAAATAATAAAAGGACTACATATGCTCCCTGTGGATCACCAGATGTTACAGCAATTTTTTAGTAAAGAAATAAAATATCAAGCAGTAAATACACATCCTTCTGTGTCATTATCGTGATCAATTTTTAGCGTTCCGTGAAATGTGTCCATTATTTGAAATGTGTCCATTATTTATTCAATGTCGCCAAAACCCACTGTGCAACATCTTGTATTGTTAGGCTTTCACAACTTTTGAATCTTCATGTTCTACATATCATAAGGAATGTTCGAATGCGCCTATAATTTTTTTAATTGATGAATAGGTCGGATTGTTCTGGTTACATTCGATGGGAAAAACTTTTCGCCCATATGAAGATCTTTTCTAGGGTGTGATGGTGCATTATCCATTAATAATACTGGTTTAATTGGAAGTCCGTTCCTTTTCAAAAACCAGGTAACCTATACTACAAACTCTTCCTTAAACTGAATGGTGAATACGTTCGTGTCCATCCACGCACTTTTTTGACCTTGTAATATACATGCAGAGCTTTACGTGCGTTGTTTTTAAGTCTCTTGGGCGCGTAGGCTTTGTAATCACCATAAATTGTATTAGTCGTTATTTCAGTTATTAATAGAAGTACTTAATAAACAGTACAGGTCGTAAGTTCAAATCCTATTCGAGGTAAACTTTTTATTTATGTATTTAATAAAATTAATAATAATTTTTAAATTTTGAAGAAATTAATTTTAAATAAAAATGTAACAAAAACATCTTTCTAATCTACAACGTCTGAACTAAAGAACATAATAAAAAGTAGAGCAAAGGCGAAACAAAAAAATGAAGAATCGTCGAACATGTCTGGAACTAAGACCACCGTATCCAATGCGATAACATACAGATAGTGGCAAATGACAAGAATACAACTCGCCGAAAACTCAATGAAGTCATTTATATCCACTGGCAGAAAATTCGATAAGCCAATCTAGTGTAGAAATGGGTGGTATGAATCCCAATAGGTTACTGCGCAACATGCGCAATAAACTACTGCGCATCCATGAAAATGTTTTATATATATATATATATATATATATATATATATATATATATATATATATATATATATATATATATATATATATATACAGGGTGTCTCAGCGAGACCTTTCATTAGAAGGCGACCAAAATGAAAACAATAATTTAAATCAGGTATAATTGATTGCGTTCTCTTCAACTAAAATATTTTCAGACTTCTAGCGCTTCCGGTTATATAATTATATATCTTAACCCCCATAAGAAAAAATAAACCTGATGATGGTTCAGAATAAACAAAACGTCACATATTTTTAATACCGTATTAGTATTGTGCGTAAAAAGTTGCCTTAATAATGTTTAATCGAATTTTGAAAATTCCTAATAATAAGGTGGCCAAACGCGAAAACGAAAATCGAAATTTTTAGTTTTTTGAGCATAAAACCAAATCCATTCGAGTTAGCTCAAATTTCTTTTCAGATTATTACTCGGCATCGAATTTAGCAAAAGTGCCGAATTTAAACCTATATCTTATCTCTTATAATAAGCGAGATCGCCATGCTTGCCCTCGAATTTGGGACAGCCTGTACATCCCACAATAAAGAATCGAATGGTGATATTATTTCTCGGAAAAGTCAGCATCCGGAGTAGTTTTCTCCAGAACGTCTCCAAAATTTTAAATGGCAGTATTATCTCTCGTTGTTGGTTTTTCTTTGTAAACAATATTCTTAATCCGACCCTAAAGGAACAAATCTAGGGGCATACAATCTGGTGATCTTGGCGACCACGCCACTATGCTTCCTGTGCCAATCCATCTGTTGGGAAATTGTTGATTTACTGTGTTTCTGGTGAAAAATGACCCGGGCAGCCGTCTTGCTGAAACCATATTCTAGCTAGCGTTAAAAGAGACATTCTCCAGTAAGTAGATCAAGTCGTTACTTAAAAACTCGGCGTATCGTATCCCATTCAGAGCTTCTTCGAAAAAAATAAGGGCCTATGATTTACTTCAAGTATACCACACTACGTATTAACACTCCAAAGATGTTGATTGTCAATAGTTTGTAGCCAGTAAGGATTTGTTTGCGACCTAGTACTGTGCATTGTGAATATTGACTTCTCCAGTGCTTTTGAAAGTGGCTTCATCAGTCCATAAAACTATCCTAGGAAAATGTGAACCTTTCTGCGGATCGACAATTACTGCAGCGAAAACATCAGGCTCTATGTCATTACGTACATGTCGTATAATTCGATTTCCGCAATTGTATGTTGGTTGCACCTGCCCTTTGGTACAACTACGTGTTGCCAATATCCGAAAAACATTGAAGGATTGACGGGCATGCTGACAATATCTTTCCGCATACATTCTTTCAGCCGCTCTTTAATTTTGTCTACATTCTCTCAAAACCATTAACATATCAAAAGGTTCTAAATTTGAAAGCGGCATAATTTCCCTAATTTCAGTTAACTCACTTTTTAACGAAATTCAATTTTAACTTTGTGTGTACAAACACATATCAATAATAAATAATAAATTATCAATTTAAACGATGGATGATTCCACGATGGGTTAATGCAACTCATGCAATTATTGACATTAAAAAATGTGTGTGACATTGTTTAATTCAGTAACTAGGTTTTAAAATCCCACTGTTCAATTTTGTTTGTTAACAATTTTAGTCAAATATTACTTAAAAGGGGTGGGAGAACTATTCATCCATTTTAAACTATGTAGGGTGTGCAACAATTCCGTGTTTGTTCTTAGCCTTTCGAACATTTCATAGCTAATACGCGCAATTTCTTTTAGTTAACTTAAACTGCCTTAAGGGCTCGGTACAATAGATTCGAAGGCAATGAATAGATTTCATTTTCATTTTAACCGGTAGGACTACGGTATACCGGGCAGATGCCCCCTATACCTTCATCGGAACTTGCTTTATTCATGGAATAGTATCTGCAGGTCATTTCATTCCTACCTAACTTAAACTAACTTAAGATATGTAACAACAATATGGCATATAACTACATGGTATAATATTTCATTTCACTCAACACAGCACGATCTTCGGCCTCTTGTGCCTCGTCACGTCGTTGGCGTCGTAGTTCCAGAATCCCGCCATGACGGGATTCGGGTGGGCCGCTAGTACATCTCCTGGTTGTTGGCTGCGGCGGTTTTCATGAAGTCCATTAGGGTGGCGATCTTGAGGTCCTTGTGGAGTCGGTCGTTCTTGACGTAGCAGGGTACATCGGTGATGATCCGGAGACGCTTGTTCTGGATGGTCTGGAGGCGCTAGGTGGTCGAGGGAGCGGCGTATGCCCATGCTTCGCAGGTGTAGGTCAACATCGGGCGGATGATCGAGTTGTAGATCAGCATCTTGTTGTCGGTCGTTAGGACGCTGTTCCGCCACATGAGCGGATACATCTTCTTGATGATGCCGTAGGCCTTGGCTCTTCTATTTGCGACGTGCTGGTTCCATCGGAGCTTTCTGTCCACAAGGAGTCCCAGGTACTTCACGGAATCCCTCCATGGGATATCCTGGCCGAACATGGAGATGTTCCTCGTGGGTCTCATGTGTCTTAGGGTGAACAGGACCGCGGTGCTCTTCTCGGGGTTGATTCCAATGCGCCATTTGGAGTACCATCCTTCCAGGTCGTCCGCTGCTCGTTGTAGGATCTTGCCCGCTTGGTGATTGCTGTATAACTGGGCGAGGACTGTGGTGTCGTCCGCGTAGGTGAGTAGGGTGGTTCCGTCGGTCTTCGGCAAATCCAAAACATTAAGATTGAAAAGCGTAGGGGCCCGAATAGATTTTGTATTAAAGGTCACTTTTATATGAGGATTAGCTTAGCGTTAAACTGGCCCTCCCCACTTTGATCACGATTTTCTGGTAAACGGTTCGATAAAAAAAATTCCTGTCAAAATAGCATTAAATGTTTCAATAGGTGTCAATCGTTTGCGCAATGTTGGTGGGTCCAGCTTAATGTGTGTTTAATTATATCGTATACGTATTTTAAGTAATTGTGATAAAACTAGTGCAAATAGATAAATTTGTAATAAATTTGGCAACATAGAGTTCTTCATTATGGACTTGCAATATCTCTATTGCATGTGCTTCAAAGCCACACCAATAAACGAACATTATTTTCATGCATCGATTGGCGCGATTACTCTCGTTAATCACTATAGAAATTTTTAATGGTTTAATGGTAATGGTTTCTCACGTCCCGGCGGTCCTTGTGAACCTCGTCATGTTTGTCAGCGGTTCTTTAATATATTTTACACCATAACGGGCTTAAGTTCTTAAGATAGCTTGTACTGCATCTTACTGTACTACTGGAATAAAGATCATTTTGTTCAGACGGTGCATATGCATTTTCACAATAATTGTCAACTGGTTAGTTAATTTGCGTTATTCATTTCATCCAGTTGTGAGAATTGTATTTTTATGTTATTATTGAGTATAGTGTTTTATGATGCTGTAGTAGTATACATTTTTCATAAAAGTGATAATATCACTTTCTTTCACGGCATTTCGATGCTGGCACTAGTAAATCCCATCAGGTCTAAAACGAATTCTTAACCCAATCTAATCAGATAACGTAAGTTACTTTCATTTTATTTTTACTAAAGGACTGAAATTGTAATTTATATGTTAGACGGAGCCTGGTTTCCGGTTATTGGAGGGACCGTAGATTTTGAATCGATAAAGAATTTGTAAAAGCTTCAGACAGAGTACTAATTGAGCTAGAGGAGCTTCGAGTCGAGTTTTCAGGCGAACAAGGAAAATTGTTAAATTTTAGAGGAAGGTGTAGTTGTCAGTTCGATGAAAAATGACAATTTTACCATCAGATGCGCTTGAAAATAGAACTTCAAAAATGAGCAAGAGTTAAAATGAACTATTAGCAGAAGAGGAGAATTCGGAGTCAATTGTAGAAAAACAAACGAGGATTCATAACGAAGAGTTTTCGGATTTCATGCGTAACAACTAACTTGCAGGACAAGTTTTATTTACTTCCTGAAACGTATTGGGGACAAAACATTACAAATACATTCCACCACAGACGGAAAAAAAATTAGGAATAAAATGTAACAGACTACTAAAAGATCTTGTTAATGATGAAAACGAAAGATTTCTTGTACATTTCCATTGAACTAAAATAAGCAAGAGTAAGAAGGCGAAACAGGTATAGGCAGCCACGGATGTCAAATACCTACAATCTATTTGCGACCACAATCAACGAATAAGACTAGTTCATCAAGCCGATAAATTACGTCAAGCATACTATATAGATACACTGTCAAACAGATGGTGCAACAAATGAGTTTTTGGTTTTCTCAATGTGTCCTTTGTCAATAGCTTTGTAGTCTTTAAAAGTCTTTGTTAGTAATGATCTAACCCTTCCTCCTGTATTGCAACTTATTTGGAAGGAATGTCGATCTGCAATAGCTCATTGTAGTCCAAGAGGTGGTCTCAGGGATAGTTCTGCGCCAGATCCAAATGGTAGAAAATGTGTAAGAATAAATTGCTAAAAATTAAAAAGAACTCAAAACTTCATTTTTATTGTTTTAAGAATCGTCGATTTTTGATTTTATTAAAAAATGATTGTTTTCAATCACCAAAGGGTAAGCGAAAATTTGTCATACCATTTGAGGATTTTAAGCACGGCGTTGTTACCTGCGTTAGTAACTATCCTTCACTGTAACAGTGAATTATTAAAGTACACAGTGAAATTTACCACACACTTTGCTTATTAATATTTGATCTAATAATAAAAAATAAAGTTACTTTAATAAAAGGTTATCGTATCCAATATATCAGAATACAAAGTCAACTACCTTAAGTTCTCAACTCGTAATTTGTTTCTCAATTTTGTCAATATGACGCAAACACATGCTGAAGATGATGAAACTGCATAATAACTGAGTAACTAGTGGCAAAAGCTTTCAACTTCAGTAACATAGTATTGCGAATAAGAATACACTAAGCTTCGAGCAATAATATTAATTTAATATAGAATAAACTAAATACTAAAACGTGCCAAAAAGGCTTTTTATATATTAGGTAAACGGGGTCTTATACAAGGAAACTAAACTACAGTAGTTTTATAGACATCGATGATACCTGATTTAGTATTGTGAGAAATTATAAAAAAGTCAAACGAATGATTTTTATATTTTTTAAATAGAGCAACGATTCTTTATTTATAAAAAATGTATGACTTTCTCCAACTATTTGGTCATCAATTACTAAAAAGACAAGTAAAACTCATACTATTAAGCCAACGGAATGTTAATACGGCACAGCGATTGGCGTTCTCACACGCGCTGTTCGTTGTCTTGTGCTATAATAACACTAAAGGAGGAGAGAAAATTTACCTCATTAAGTGAATAGGATTTTTAGACAGGGCAGCGCCGATCGCTGCCCTGCACTATATCAGTATACAGTATTTCTTAGTTATGCTGCGTGTATTAAATCAGCGTGAGAAATAATCATAATGATCATATCTCTTAACTCGCCCTCAACCTTTCCGAAATCCAACTGGATAACGACAATCCTTTCTATACCCCCGTCACTCCCGACCAGGTCAACGAGTATTTCAAAAAAGGGCGCAATTCTGCCTCGGGTTATGACTGCCTAAATCGGAAAATTCTCCGACACCTACCCGAACCAGCTCTCCGATTACTCTCCATTATTTATGACAAATGCCTAATCCTATCCCATTTCCCGGCAGACTGGAAGTCGGCCTCCACCGTCATAATACCCAAACCCCACTCCGACATCACACCATCCTCCTATAGACCCATTTTCCTCCAAAAATGATTTGAGCAAATTCTAGCCAGGCGACTCGTACCATCTTGAATTCAATGAACTCCATCCCAACAGCCAAATTGGGCTTCCATCCCAACCGAACGTTTCACGATCCCTTGTTGAAGCTGCTTACAGAAACCACCAGAGCATTCAATCACAAGCAATGCAATCTGGCTGTGTTTCTGGACATTAAGCAAGCATTTGACAGGGTCTGGCACGCCGGTATCATACACAAGACCCGCAACCTCAACATACCCGGCCCCTTCTTCAAACTCCTACTCTCGCACCTGACTAATCGGTCAGTTCGACTCAAAGTAGGAAACACCTTCTCCGATCCTTTTCAACCTGCAGCAGGCGTATCGTAAGGTTCTGCCTTAGCCCCCATTCCTTTACACTATCTTCGCTTCCGACATGTCCGAAGTTACACAACCCGGAGTGCTGCAGTTTGCGGATGTCACTGCCTTCTGGGCGGTGAATCGGAACAGCGAAACGGCCTCCCGCGTCATATCCAAAACGCTCTGGGACTTTTCCAACTGGGCAAACCGGTGAAGTCTCCGTCAATCCCACCAAAATCCAAGCAATCCTCTTCCGACATCATAACTACACCGAAGATAAATTCACAAAGCTAGCCGACAGTAATGTTTCCCTCACCCCAAATCAAGAAAGACTTCCACTCCAACGCGAAGTCACCTGCTTAGGAATCCTCTTCACTAAAACCCTTCATTGGCTCCCCGATGTACAAGGAACACAGAAACAGAGCAAACCTACTAGGTGCCCTCCGGGGTAGAATCAGAGGTTGCAGCCCCAAAACACTACAACACACCTACAAAACATACATAGACCCTGTTATGGATTTCCGAGCACCCATATACACCAACATAAACCCCAATCACCTCTCATCTACGCCTCCTGCGAACGCCGAATACTCAGACGCATACACATGTTACCTTTCAGGTACCCTAGCGACCTCACAATACAACACGCAAACATATCACCCATCACACACAGAATACAGACATTACAAAGAAACTGCACACCAAAGAATTTTCGGCGACACACTCCCAACCACTCCTTTCAACTACCGTTTTCCTCAATTTCCACGCAAAAAAAACAAACTAAAATTCAAACACCATCCCGCGATCCTAACAGAACTCCTTGACGACCTCCCTGAGAAGATAGAAGAATCCCAAGAGACTACTCCACATGCACCCCGCATCCCACCGTCTATTCGATGACGACCTCGCAAGATACCGGCAAACGAATTGGATTAACCACACGCAGCACGCTGCACCCAACTAAACAACACGCACACTTTAACCGATTAAAATCATATACAAATAAAATCTAAATATTTTTTTCTTTTTTTTAACACCAAAAATAACACAAGTAAGAAGTAATGATTATAAACTATACAATTACACAAAACACCGCAACACCAACAAGAAAAGAATGACCAGGACTCCTGAAAAGTCTACGAATAAGATCAACATAAGCCAAAATAAGTAAATACTAACCATAAGCATGAGAATACTAACAAAAAAAAAACTTCATGAAACATTACTGCTCAATGCAATTCAATCGTCTAAGTAAAAGCCAGGGTAAATATTTTAGTAAAGAATATAGTAATTAAAGAAAGTTTAAAAAATAATAATTTGTTTAAATGTTAAGCTAAACGGCTTCATTAAACTGTTTTTTATACAAATAACCAGAAAAATAATTATTTATAAAAAAATGTACTAATACATTGTTTGTATTTATATAAAGGCGATCCAAATATTAAGTAAAAAAGAATTGAAAATTTCCTAGCTTTTATTCTTCTTTCAACAATGCTAATTATAGAATTTCTAATGACTCGTCCTAATGCGGTTTGGTTTATTTTTAAATATTAAAAATATTTAATGTACAATAAATGAAAGAAATGATTTAGTTATTTTAATGCAATTAAACTGCAATGTAAATTGGGGACATTACACTCTTAGATAAATAAGCAAAAAATTATGACATATTACGTAAGTGTACAAATAAGTTTCCGCCGTTTTTTTTAATCAAAAATTGAGCATTTATTGTGAAAGAACGGAAGCTACTGTTTTATTCGAAGTATTGCTATTTTATTTTATTATTTTTATTGCTATCCACGAATCGACTCGATTTTTGGTATTTTGATATGATGTGAAGCGTTCCTTAGTCGGGCCATGCGCCATCAATCGAAACAAGTGGAAATCAGAAGGAGCAATGTCCGGCGAGTCGGCTAAAACTTCCCAATTGAGTGTTACTAAATAGAGTTTGAACGGTGCGGCGGCGCAACATGTGGACGAACATTATCATGCGAGAGTATAATTTTGTCGTGTCTAGAGTAGTTAGTACGCAGTGCACTTTTTCCTTGAGTGCTCGACTCAATCTCATCAATTGTGTTCAGTAGACAACCCCAGTGATGGTTTCGTTCGGTTTGAGCAACTCATAATACACGACACTAAGCTGATCCCACCACGTACACGACAAAATTTTTCCATGAATATTTGGCTTAGTTGTAGATAGATGTTGAATCATGGCCAGGTGGTCTTTTTGGATTCAATTCATATAGAACCCAATTTCCTTGATTTTGAATCATTCCCAATGATTTCAACCGATGTGAAAGTGCTTGTTAATTCACCCCTAATGCATGTTTAAGTTCATATCGCGTGTGGCACAAATCTTGATCCAACTGCTTTCAATTCTACGTCTTCGTACACTTTCATCCTTCCGCAACGTTCTTTGTTTTCTATGTCAAATTTACTGTTCTTCAACTTTTGGTACCACTCATGACAACTTCTCTCACTTAAGACACCCTCACCGCATTTGACAATTTTAACGATAACTTACTGTTGGCGCCCACGGTTGTCAAACTTCGGAAACTTATTTGTGCACCTAATAATATTACTGCTGTTTATAATCGGAATAATATAAAGGGGGTTTTAGATATCCTGGTGACGTATTTCAAAAACCTGGTTTTCATTTTACGGTATCATATAGCAATTTCTTAATTGAACGGCACTCTATTTAGAAAAAAATTGATAATTAACTACGGCGTAATCACAGTCACGTGGGAATATTGTCCTTAACTTAGTTTGTCACTGGCGGCTGCTTGAACTCCGCCCCCTTATCAAGCATAAAATAAAACAAAACATGTGGAAAACGTCAGTTATTGAAATGCACAATGAGTTCAAATATTTACATCTTTTAATAGAGTGGCAGTTCTCCTCTGTGCTACATTGATAATACCATTTTAGCTTTATTCGACGTTGATTCCAAAAAACCGAATATAGTCTAGATAGGCAATATGATGATTATTGTGACGTTTGAAGTATGTCTGCGTATCCTATCTATGCTTCATAATCCTCTCAGGCTTTTCTTGTCATCATCTCGGATTCTAATGTACTCGGAATTGCCCCAAGTTTCGTTCAACCTGTACTCTGGTTCCGTTTTATATATATATTTATATATATATATATATATATATATATATATATATATATATATATATATATATATTGTATATATGTATGTATATATATATATATATATATATATATATATATATATATATATATATATATATATATATATATATATATATATATTAGCAGAAGCAATATTTCGAAGGCTGACGAATTAAGAGATAAGAACAATACTGTGAGGACAAGACATTGTTAAAACAATAAAGGTACAAAGTATGCGCTGGTACGGACACCTAAAAAAAATGGGAAATGACAGGGCAGTGAAAAAAGCTACTATGTGGAGGCCTAATACTACGAGACCAAGGAGAAGACCAAAGACTAGGTGGGAGGAACAGGTGATTAAAGACATGGGAAGCCTGAGATTCCAAAAATGGAGGGAGAAGATACAGGACCGAAGCATCTGGAGGAAGATAGAAGAAGCAACAAGTTAGACTAGAGGAACGGCAAAGAACATGAAGTAACTCGCCACGTCAAAGGAGTTTTTCGAACTCAATCGAGCGGCTGAAATCCCAATCGGAATGTGTATATATATATATATATATATATATATATATATATATATATATATATATATATATAATGTTGCCCCACAATGAAATTACTGTCATGAGTCAACGATTTAAGAGTCTGAATGTTTGTAGCATTAACATTCCTGTTACAAAAATATTATGACTAATATCTCGTGCAAATTTTCTAATTAGAACCCCATAAAATATGTGCCTTATAATCTAGTAAGCACCAAAAAATTCCCTGTATTTTTATTATTAACCTTTATGCAGAAAGTTTTAGAACCAAAAACCATAAAAACGTTTCCTCCGTACTCTCCTAGGGACATCCCAAGTATACAGATCCTAATTACGTTATAACTAGAATAGCTACGATACTCGTTTCACATGAGTAATTTACATGGGAGTGAATAAGTGAAGTTCTCATTTGAATATTGTGGCGACTGCCGTATTATTTGGTAATGTTCCAGTTTTATTTTATAGCTGATTTGCTTAATAGCCGACTATTAATTAAGAAACCTATAATAAAGTTAGACGTTATGAAATGAACTTTTCCAAAGTTGGTGAAGCTTCTTCGGGTTAATGAAATTTATTGGGGGACGTTTTCCAGGCCCGTCTAAGTCTTTGTGAAAAACGTCCCGGTGTTTCTGGAAAACTTAAGTGTATGGAAAACCTAGATGTCTAAAACACGTCTGTACCCACTTGAATTAAATAGATATTCCTTTGGATTAAACAAGTACTAGCTTGTGGTAAACAAGTGACTGTTTTGCAGTTCATGGATTTGAAGCAAGAAAGAACTTTAAGCTTAAAAACTCTCAAGGTTAAATTCTCAAAACTGGTATCTGTTTACCCTTAAACGAGTATCCGTAAATGGACATCTGTTAACTCTAGAGGGGTACATGTTTACCCTAAACGTATACTCGTTTACTCCCACACAGATGCATGTTTACCTCAAACGGATATCTATTTACCCTAAACGGGTACATGTTTACTTTAAACGGTTATCTGTTTACACTTGTACTCGCTAATTACAAAGGTTTGTTGTTTAACTCAAACGGATATAGAGGCACAGACGGTTTTCAGATACCTTTGTGTTTATCCCTAAATAGGTACATGTTTACCCTAAATGTATACTTGTTTACCTTAGGCGGGTACCTGGTTACCTTAAACGAGTACGTGTAAAGTGTAAAGATACCCATTTAAGATGAAAACGGATATCTGTTTACACTGGTGCTTGCTAATTGTAAACGGGTATGTAGAGGCACCGACATTTTTAGAAACATCTAAAAGTTTTTCAGCAACACCTAGACATTTCTGGGAAATATAGTTAGTTGACACCGATATAGTTCGACGGTCCTGAAATGGTCGTTGACTTTGATCTTGTTTATTGACCTTCTCTCACTCCCATGTAAAATCCCTGCGTGAGCCAGAGATGCGATAGCTATACTATAAATTATGCAAGATGGCTCAATAAAAAGTAAATCCTAAAACTCCAGTAAAGTGTTTTCCTTATAAATCACGTAAGTATCCTAAATTTGATAATCTCCTATATTTTTGTAATAAACTTTCATGCAAAAAATCATTACAGATTATTAAGAACTCGTGAGCAACTATCCAGATTGTTAAGCAGAACTTCAGAATGGTTGAGAACTCCTGCATTTATATTGTATTAGCTTTCATGCAAAAGGGTATTACTGAATGTGTGAAAACATGTGATAAGCTATCCAGAACCAAATACTATCTGTCGTGTAGGAAGTTTGAGAACTCGTTACCAAATAATAAATAGTAATGTACAACTTTTGATATCCTAAATTTGATAACCCACTGTACTGTTATTATTAATTTTGTTGCAAAAGTAGGGTGGTTATCCATAACTCCAAAACATTTGCTAAATCTCTTGCTTAAGTTATGAACGTTGTAGGGCATATGTCTGAAACGAAAAAAAATGTATTATAGAATTTTATGCAAGATGACAAGAGGTTTGTGTTCCAAATTCCTTGACGTGTGAGAACTCATGAGCGACTATCCAGAACTCCAAAAATCCTACAAAACTCTTTTTAAATGTTTGCCTTTTGAACATTGTGTGGTAAACGTCCAATAGACACAATGTGTCATATAAAGAGTTTGAGCGATTGTTAGGAACTGTCAAAAATTCTAATCAACTATAATAATAAATAGCAACGTAAGTATCACAAATTCGATCAATTCTTGTACTGTTATTATTATCAACCTTCATGTAAAGTCAGTAGAGGGCGATTGAGAACTCGTGAAGGACTGTCCAAAACCCCCAAAATTTTTGGAAAGCCCTTTTTGAATGTTTTCTTCTGGAAAATTATGTGGTAAACGTCCAATATATGCAATATCTCATATAAAAGGTTTAAGATCTCATTAGGAATTGTACAAAATTCTAATTAGAATTTCAAAATTCTTAAAGTATTTTCCATGTAATATAAGTAACATAAGTGTCACAAATTCTATAATTTCTTGTACTTTTATTTTTATCATCAACAAAGTCAGTTCAGAGCGTTTGATAACTAGTAAGAAATTTTCGGAATATCTTTGTATGGGTATCGTATGCCCGATATTTAAATATCTTTGTGCAAAATGTTATCAAAACTTTGAAAACTCATGAGAAGATGTGCAGAACTCCAACTAAAATTCTTAAACCCCATTACTCTGTTTGGGTTTTCTAAATTTGAAAACCAACTGTATTATTATCTGAAATAAAATAAATATTGCTTTAATATACAGTTTTATGCAACATGACAAGGGGTTTGTGTCCTAAATTTGAAAATTTCTTGTATTTCTTATAATATTTATGCAGGAAGTAATTACAGGTCGTTAAATAAATAATAAATAGTAAAGTATCACAAATTCGATCATCTCTTATACTTTTAATATTATCAACTTTTATACAAAAAGTCAGTACCTGACGTACGAGAACTCCTGAGGAGGGACTATCCAGAACTATTTCTGGAAATTTTCCTGAATAGGTTCTTTTTGAAAATTGGGTAGTAAACGTACAATTTATGCCTAATCTCATATAAGAAGTTTTATAACTTGTTAAGACCTAAAAAAACTTCTAATAAGAACTCTACAATGCCATTAAATAATTTTCATATCATAGGTAAGTAATCACATACAATTCGATAGTTTCTTGTGGGACTATCCTGAACTCCAAAATTCCTGAAAATATTTTTCTTTTGAAATTTACCTGGTAAACTACAATTTCTTTAAAATATTTTTATATTACAAGTAGTAACATATCACAGTTTCGTCAATTTCTTGTGGGACTATCCAGAACTCCAAAATTCTTGAAAAACTTTTGAAAATTATCTGGTACACTCTACAATTCCATTAAAGTATTTTTATATTATAAGTAATAACGTATCACAATTTCCACATTTTTTTTTGTGGAACTATCCAGAACTCCAAATTTCCAGAAAAACTTTGTGTATATTTTCTTTTCGGAAATTATCTAGTAAACTACAATTCCTTTAAAGTATTTTTATAAGTGGTAACGCATCACAAATTCGATCATTTTTTGTGGCAGTATCCAGAATTCAAAATTTCTGAAAAACTTTCTTAATATTTTCCTTTCGAAAACGATCTCGTAAACTCTACAATTCCGTATTTTCATAGTATAGGCACAAATTCAGTCATTTCTGTGGCACTATCCAGAACGCCAAAGTTCCTGAAAAACTTTCTGAATATTTTCCTTTTGAAAATTATATGGTAAACTTTACAGTTCCATTAAAGTATTTTCATATTATAAATGGCAACACACCACAATTTCGATAATTTCTTGTGGGACTATCCAGAACTCCAGAACCTTTTCTTTTCGAAAATTATCTGGTAACGACAATTCCATCAAAGTATTTTCATTTTATAAGTGGCAACGCATCACAAATTCGATCACTATTTTCCTTTCCTAAATGATTTCGTAAACTGTACAATCCGTTGAAAGTATTTTCATTTTATAAGTAGTAACGTGTCACAAATTCGATCATTTCTCTGGGAATAAACGAAACCCACAGTTCCTGAAAAACTTTCGAAAATTATATCGTAAACTCTATAATTCCATTAAAGTTTTTTCCTATTATAAATGGTAACGCATTACAAATTCGTTAATGTTTTGTGGGACTATTCAGAACTCATTTCTAAAAAACTTTCATTCAAATAGTCATAGCGTTTGAGAACTCGTAAGGCAGCACTTCCCGAACATTTTCTTGTGAAAATTGCATGCTCGAAATATAAATAGCTTTATGAAGAAAGTCATAAATATGTTGTTGACTCATGAAAGCAGGACAAGATTCTAGCCGAAACTCGAAATCCTATTAACGTATTTATATATTTGAAGTGGTAGTCCAGAACTCCCAATACTCCTTTTTTCGCACAAGAGGTTAATGGGAAATCTAATGTAAGGCAACAAAGTCGACCTACGATGACTTCGTTTAATAAACTAAATTGTCATTGTCATGATCGAACTCAGCGGATTTGCAAAAATTCATTAGCAGAAAATAATATGCAACAATTTTCTTTACAGCCTCAACCACTCTAGAAAATTAGTCACCAAATTATGGTCATTTTCAACATTGACAGTGTTGACAATATCAATACAATTGTCAACTGTAACCAAGCAGTGTCTACCATCATTTTCATCAACAATTTCTTGGTTATCACCTCTTGCCTCAATTTGAATAATATTTTCTACATCAGAAAGTTCATTCAATTTTGTATTGTTTGGTAACAATGATGTCTGAAACGCTTACTATATCTCCTCGTCCAGATAGCTCTTCATTTTTACTTCTTCACTGCTTAAACACCTGTCAGTAAAATAGCATATATTTTATAGTCTCGATCGCTTATATTTTCACTACCTAATCCTATAGTATTTCAAATATTTAACAGTTTTCTTGAGTAATTTTTTATTTCAAGTCGAACACAACACACCATCCAAATGAAAATAACAGTACCAGAGTATATGTCAGCTGTTTTTTTTGCAGGGTTGCCATCCTATACTTGCAAACAATGTAAATGTTCATTGGTAAAAAAAAACTACTCACAAATTCATTGTGATAGTTAATAATGGTTATTAATAGCCGATAATAATATTATAAAGTTAAATGCACAAGAATAATATTAACAACTTTATGTGGCTAATGAATCTATGACGGAAAACGTGAAGTCAGGACTGGGATTTCTATAACCAGAAGTTGTTCTTCTGTTGAGAGAAGCATGTTATAGTTCTCTCAATTGCCAATAGAGTTCAGGAGAAAGTGTGTTTTTAAAGTGTTGCATTGATAGTAGTCTAGTGTGTTTATGAAACGACGCCTTTTGTCAGTTCCACATTATTTCTTATAAACAACTAAATGTACCTTTCCAGGGCTGAACATTAACTGCTTTATCTATTATTTTAAGGATTTCATCCAGATTTATAATCAATTACAACTTTGTAAAGGACAAACTGAACTATAATAAATCGCAAAAATCCGAAAATCGATCATTTTGACCCAAATCACCGATTTCGGCTGTACTGAAAAATTGACAATGCTGGCAACAGGTATTATTAAGTTTAAGCTACAATTACAAACACTGACAAATTTTTGCAACCGTTGTCGCAGTTGAGCTATGTAACACTTCATATAAGAGACATGATATCTGGTTTGACATAGACTGTAAAAATGTGAAATTCTCATGTTAGACTTACTCAATACAATATCTACAGTATTCAATGGATTTAAATTAAATCTTAATCATACTTGAGTGATTAGTCGCACATCTACCACTTATTGAAATATACATTCATTATTTGTACGATCTACATATTGTCAATCATATAACCTCTACTTTCATTTATTGAAATGAAAATTTACCTCAAGGATTGTGTTTAAAAATTTTTCGTAAATAAATAATTTTTTCTAGATGAGATAAATCGTGAACGTGAATTTTATAGACTTCGTGGTTTACCTTGCCCAAAAGATATACCACCGACACCTGGGGAGGTTGACGAAGAGAAACCTGCTAGTGACGTACATGCTGAATCTGATTATCATCGTCAAGATGAACAGGTTAATGTATGTTTGGAATGTATTAGTTCGAATTTAAAAACTTTGAAAAGGAGATTTATTCGATGTTCCGCTCAAGCTACTATACTTCACCTAAAGAAATTTGTGGCTAAAAAAGTACTGAACGGTATGGAAAAATATAGAGATGTAAGTGTACGATTCTTGTTTTTACTGTTCTAAATTTGTATTTGTTTTAGATTGATATATTGTGCAATGATGAATTGTTAGGTAAGGATCACACTTTAAAGTTTGTCTATGTAACACGATGGAGGTTTCAAAACCCACCTTTAATCCTACAGTATCGTCCTCGAATTGACTTATAAATGCGTTGTGTAATTTTGTGGCAGCATGTTTCGGACATTAATCTTTTGTATATGTCATTAATTATTTTATATTTAAAGCTGGTATGAAGACTTGTCAATTAAACTTTTTATTACAATATGATGAAAAATGCTATTACAAAAGATAAATGTTTTTTAATTTTACTTAAGTTAATAACAGTAAAGATTGGGAAATATTTGTTAACAGAGACACAAGTGTTTAGTGATAAAATAATAACGTAAGCTTTACTTGATTGAGTTTTTAGATAATATTATATCATAATGTCAAAATGACTGGGTTTTTATTTTTACTTCATTCAGATACTTAAGTTATACACTGTGTATCTTCCAGTCTTTATCAAACATTTTAAAAAAAAATTGTGAATTTTATTTATATTTTTTTTTTTATACAGATATATTTATAAAAAACTTATTCTACAGAATTTCTTTTTAATTATTTTTATTTATGATTGTACATATACAGAATGTAGAGTTTAAGAATTTTTACTGTTTTTTAGATTCTGCTTTCTAATTTTTTTAGAAACATTCAGTCTAACTATACCTTACTTTCCAATTATTTACACATTATGTACATAAATTCGACTTTTTGAAGTGCAGCGTGAATTACCTGAAACTTTTAATTCAATATGGTATTTAGAAATTAAATCCATTTCTCAAATTTGGGAATGAATTAAGATTCTCAAGTAGCTCCAAACCAATTTCCCAAAATAAGTTAAATAATTAAAAAGCTTCCATGTAAATAAATTAAAATATCATCTTCATGGAGGAACTACAAAAGTTGATGTCAACAATTACAAACTAAAATACTTACAAATTGTAAAAATGTTTAAAACTATTTTACTTTAATGTCATGGTCACAATGAATGTATATATAAAATAACAAAGAATTAATATAAGATTTTTCTTTACATGTTATGAGGTTTAGGTCAATGCTGCTATTTGAGTTTAAAACCTCTATGTTACCTATTTTAAAATCATGTCCCTCCGATAGAATATGTTTGGCAAAATGCGAAAAATGATTACCTTTGTTGTTATTTTTTATTTGTCCAAGATGTTCCTTAGCTTGAGTCAATATATTACATGTGATAATACCCATGTATGTAGATTCACAGTTTTCGCAATTCAATTTGTAGATAGCAGGTAACTGGAGTATGTCAGTTTTGTCCTTAAAGTTACAAAAACTGGCTCCAATGCTGATGGAGACTTTAAAAGAGATTTCTGTGTTATAGTAACACAAGCAATTAGCGATAGTTTGTGATCTTTTCAAGAGTATTGAACTGTCGTAGTCGTTTACTCTTGTTAACGGTTTTTATTATTTTGTCCACTACTGCTTTGTCATAACTATTATTGACAACTAAATACTGTTAAGACCATAGTCTGTGAACATATGACCGGCTTGCAGCTACACAAAAATTTTGAGGTGAATTACTTTGGCAAGGAATAATATTCTCTGTATGTCCGTTACTTAGTGAGGTTTACCTTAAGCACTTAGAGGAAACTTTTCTATCTAGCAAAGAGATATGTAAAAACTGTGTAGTATGTTGGCACCGCTATGTAGATCACGTTTTTTGCATTTTTAGAGGTAGTAATAAGGAACTAGAAACTCTTTTTAACGCATAAACGGTTGGCACAGTAATATAAAATTTAAGAAAGAGTTAGAAGTAAGTCCCAACCTTTTTTAGGTGTTTTGATTACCAGAGACAGAGACCATCTAGAGTTTAGTATATATATATATATATATATATATATATATATATATATATATATATATATATATATATATATATATATATATATACATATCGTAAAAACACACCCATACAGACAATATTATTCCTTGCCAAAGTAATACACCTCAAAATGTTGGTATAGCTGCGATCCGTTCTTACGTTTACAGACTATGCAACTATGGTATGTTATATATGACATAGCTGTCAATAATGGTTATGACGAAGTAGTGGACAAAATAATAAAAACGGTTAACAAGAGTAAAAGACTAAAACAGCTCAATATTCAAGATAACAAACAATACTTTGTGCTTCCCTATTATGGCCCTGTATCACAGACTATTGCTAATTTCCTGCGTTCCTATCATATAAAAAATCTCTTTTACAGTCCCCAACAGCATTTGAGCTATTATATATTATTAAACTTATTTTGGGAAATTGGTTTGGAGCTACTTGAGAATTTCAATACGGTACTTATTTTAAAATTACACCATTGAAGGTGTTTCGAATACGGGTAGTTATCATAATTTATCAGAAAAGTGAATATGTCTTAGCTGTAATAGAAATCACAGAACATGAACGTTGTGATATGTAAAATTTGTTACAAAATGTTTATTCGTATTAAGTTTAGGTGTCATGAAACTGGTGCTAAAATCAGCAATATTTGAAACGTAGTATTCTGTCCATTAGTTACAAACAGAAGATATTCCATTTAGTCTAAAACAATTATAACTTCAAACTTGGTAACTGAATTTTACAATGACTATTTAAAACGGGTCAAAAGTAATATTACCTCAATAGTGTATCCTAAAGCAAGTGGGTGTCACATACTGTCAGGTTATTGATTTTGATGAAATTATAAAGGATTAAAGAGGGTTTTGAGCAATAACAGTCGATAACATTCTTTTAATTAAATTGTGCACTTGTTTCCTTCTGAATTTCAATAACGAATACGGTATAATTTTATTGTTCTTTAACCTATTATTTGAAAACTACCAATAGAAATTGCCATTGAAATCAGTTTATGACATTTTATGAAAAAAAATGTATAAAACTACGGGCATGGCATATGTTTATTTTTGACGTAATGTGTCAACTTCTATTTTTATAAAATTACCAAATTGTTTAAAGGCTTTTAAAGTTTTGAAATTTTTTATATGTTATATAAATCTATACGTTTCAATAACTATAACATCCTCAATAAGTGGTAATATCTTTAAAAGTTGCTTAAGATATTAGAACAAATTTATGAAATATGAAAAAGATGAAAACGCAAACATAAGCCTGCTATTAATATAATAGTTTGATAAACGTATAAAGCCAACTATGAAATCTAATTTTAGTAAATAACTAGATCCTTATTACCAATTACACAATCCAACAAAGAAATCGTTTTTAGTTAATAATTGTAATTGTTATTTTTACAGTAAAATAAAGAATTTTATTAAACATACATTGTGTTATCACTGTAAAAGTAACCATTCCTTTGTTAGATTTAACTAGATCTTTAATGTTATGTCAAGTTTCTATTTGTGAATGCTTTTATCAATTTCAAATGAAAGTTTTTCATGACTTTACACTTACATCATAATTTGACTAAATTTTGTTAAATTTGCTCTTTGATTATGACAGTTTCCACTGTTAGCCTTCGTCCGCATTTTCAAGGCAGTTTATAAATATTTAATTTATTAAAGATCTAGTTATTCTTCACTAAAATTAGATTCCTTGGTTGGCTTTATACATTTATCAAACTGTTATATTAATAGCAAGCTTATGTTTACGTTTTCATCTTTTCCATATTAAGTATCTTAAGTATGTATAATAATGGTGAAAGTTTACATTTTCTTGTTTTTAGTAAATTTTTAATGTTAATCATCCCATTTCAATTATCTTTGATTTTAGCAAAATTCTTTTAGTAGTAGTAGTAATCTGTAGATATTCTACCGACACGTTAGTGACGCCTAATTCTTTTTGTAACGTTCATGCAGTAAGTACTTCCGTTGACTTCAAATGATCATCTCTTACTAATAATGTTATTTATTCATGCTAATTGAGAATTTTCTCATTTTCATTTTAAATACCTAATAATCATATCAAGTTTATTAGATTATTTCATGTGATGTAATTTTCCAATTTCAGTAAGATTTGTTTAGTGTTATATTGTATTTTTATATATGTTGTTAAAAATTAATGTTTCTAAGAGTTTTTACAAGCACAATTATCATAATTAACAATACTTAGCTTTTATCGAATAAAATCGTTTATTATGTTACAAAATGTGTATGTTTTATTATCGTTTTATTTCTTACCAAAGCAAACAGTAACAATTTCTGTAGGAACACATACATTTCTATAATATTCACTATTTTAGGCCATGGAAGCTAAGTATTTTTAATTACAATATCATCTTTAACAGAATCAAGAGTACCTTTAATTGTAAAACAAAGCAGAAAATTATGCATGTAAATAGCATATTATCAATAATTATCCTGTGACATATAATTGTTTTACCACTATGTTATTTTGCACACTGATGTATATAACTGTCTGAAAAACAGATCGTTGCACTAATTTTTCTAAGCACTAAATAATTTTCGTTGCTTTTTATAAAATACATATACATATTAAATTAGTTATTTGAGTGGTGTCTTCTCTTTACTTATAATTTTAATGTAATGTGATTGTAAATTTGATCTCTGGTTTTAAAATGCAATGCCATTTAGGCTTGATTTGTAATGATGAAGCAAGTACAAATAGTTGCCTTTTATCAATTGGTTTAGAATTGACCAAATTAAAATGTAAATAATATTTAAAAAGACTCGTTTTATTTTAAGAATTGTTTTACTGTAATTGTAACAAAATGAAGTTGCTTGCTTCAGCATTAGTATTGTATATAAAACAAATTACTGTATTTTGTAGATGATGTAATTGGGATTAAAAATGAAAATTATTAATTAGACAATTTGTGAATTAACGCTAACACGTTAATTTCACAAGTCGGTATTAATTATAGTGGTTTTACCTATTCTAATACAATAAAGCAATAAGCATTGTTTTGTTTAAGATCAGTTTATAGTTTTAAAAATATTGTACATACATTCCGACCTATTTATTTTGTTTTGTAAAAACAAATGTTCATATTAATATGCAGTGATTAGGATGTTATTTTTTTTGTTTTACTTGTACAGTATGGGCCGAGATAAGTTTTTGCAATTTTGTATTACTGTCATATAGGACATACGAGTAAAATATGTGTTATCAGTGCCTGCATTTATGATCAATGCGATAATGAACATATTTTGTTCTACCAATCAAATTCTTTATGTACAGAAAGAATCTTACTTTTCTATAGTATCGTGTGCAGGTTTGTATTATTCATTTGTATAAAAATATTTTTTTAAATTGGACTACCTGTATGTAGAACTTTCTTTGTAAAAAGTAAACTTTTTTGTATCTTACTTTATTTTAATTTCTCTAAACATAGATGTTTAATTTGGGATCTGATCACAACACCCAACTTTAGTATTGACCACAATGCCCGACCAGACCACAACCCCCAACTTTCAGAGTGACCATAACACCCAACTCCATAACACCAAATGACGTATGTGTGTTATCAATATCATACTTGACCATAACCCCAAACCATATATTTGACCACAACGCCCAACATGACCACCAAATTTTAAGAGTGACCACAATGCGTAACTTGACCACAACCCCTATTTTAAAGAATGACCACAACCCCCAACTTTAAAAATAACTTTAATGACTCTTGAAATGTAATTGGGTATCTAATTGGTTTGCTTGTGATGTTGAATTCTTAAATGAGCTTTTTTACAAGATGCAATATGTCCAGATTTTTAAAAAATACCTCATAAATGGCATCACGATCTATTTTTGTCGAAGCAATCTATGTTAACAGTAGAATATTACAAATCATCAATCTTGAACAAAGCGGTAGAAGTCCCATTTAAAATACACGTGAAAGTTAATATTAGCATTGAGTAATGAAATGTCATTACTCAATGATTTTAGTTTAAATACATAATAAAACTTTTGTTGTTTTCAATTGACCAAAATAATAAAAGGATGCGCTGGTTTATAGTATACATAACGTTGATCTCTGTTGCAATAATGGATGGTGTATTAGCATTTATATAAACAATGTATATTAGTAAGTGACGTGGCTGATAAACGACAGTAAAAAAAACAACGTACTACAGAAAATGCGAGGTTAAAAAAGAAGAAAACAAGAGAAGGCGGTAAATCTTTTTGTTAACTCATTCTAAACTTGCGGCGAAATCGCTATAAGTGCGGACCAATCACGCGTTTCCTTGTTTGACAACTTCGTAGTTAGGTATAAAAATCTAAAATCTGCGGTATAATAGGAAAAAAAACAAACAAAACTACTGGAACCTAACAAAAAAAAAATTGCATAAGCCCAAATCGAACCTGGCTCAGGCGTGTCAGGCCACCAATGTACCATTAGTCCAACCGTGCTTTTCGATTTCAACGTTGAAACTGTTTAAAAAACATTACATTCAAAGCTATTTCCTATTGGTCCGCACTTATCGAGATTTAGCCGCAATTCATTTTGGTACGTTTTGACAGTGGATTTAATTTATTTCAGATTCGAATCAAAAGACCTACATTTAGAAAAGTAGAATTACAAACGTGTGCAGTGTGCATCCCAAAATAAAAAAATTCAATGTAGCGATATTTCAAAACAAACAATAAATACTGTATATAGCGGACCGCGAAAATTTTATTATTGTAATAAACGTTTGTCAAATTGCCATTGTTACCGCAATATAAAAAATAATTAATGAACATTTAATATCGTGATGATACGTCGTAATTTGCTAATGTTTTCGGAATATTTTATTTAATGTATTTTTATGTAAGAAATGTGGGAATGCTTGTAATTGATATTTGGGTCGAACAGAAAAAGGAAACATATATTAGGGTAGAGAAACAGGTGTTCTGCCGAAACTGGCGTGACGAATTGTTGAAGATTTCTATACGCGTGCTCTGGATGTAAAAATGTCACTAGTTAGTAATTAATTACTAACGGTACACACTGCAATCAAAGACGTCTTTGTTTGGTACTTGGAAATTCGAGACCTAAATGTAGGGTTTGTTACTGACGAATGTATATTTTTAAAATTAGGATGTCTTGCAATAATAATCTGAAACTGTTCCAACGTAAATTAATGTTTCTTATTTTTTTTTATCACTTTTCAAAGACGGGGGTTGATTTTCGGGAGTAGACATGGTTAGTGGGTACTAGAGGGGAAGGCAGTTGCTGTTGAAATTTTGATTGAGCCGGACGCTTTGATTTGTTTTAATTAGAAACTCCCATTGTAAACAGTTTGTCTTTAAAATATTTCGTGCGTGTACATTTTCTTTTGAATTAGCCAACACTAATTTGTCTTTTCTTTCGGGCGTTTTTCAAATTTTAATCTATGAATGACAGTCGCCCTTTTGAAGTTAAACCGCGTATGTTAACGATTTGTGTCTTGTGGTCAATAAAAGGAATACATATAATATATATATATATATATATATATATATATATATATATATATATATATATATATATATATTCAAGTGTAAGTAGGTATTTTTATATAAATTGCAGCAAATCATTTTACAAGTCTATGTAACGTATTAAAAAATCAAACAATGCCTTGCAAAGGTATCTCATTCGCACGCGGGCTCAGTAAGCGGAAATCTGCTAAAATAAAAGACAGTACAGTGCTCCCTCACTCTAGTATTTGTGTGAATTAGCATTGTTGTTTATATTTGTGTAGAGGTGAGCTGGCTATTAATTGTAAAAGGCAATTGCCAAGTGGGCACACACTCCCGGGTCCAGATAACCATTAAACACCTCGAATTTTATTTTTATTGTTGTATAGATGAAAGTGTAACCTGAGAAAGGGACGCTGTATTTTTATAACGCACTCAAACTTTTATATCGGTCACGCTGTTATGATCTATTTATAACTTACCCTTGTAAGGCTTTGTTTTAATGATTTTTTTGTCAGTTTGTTAAGTAGGATTATTTGCCTGCGAACTAATTTCTCTTTATATATAATTTCTTGGAACTGTACCTACGTGTAAACTCCTTGTCTATTTTCTTTTACCTTATTATCACCTGTGCAATTTTATTGTTGTTGTATTTTATATGTACTGTAATTTGCTTATTGTTTTATGTGCTTATTTACTTAAAGGTCGGTATGATTGGTTTTAAAGGGCCACATGTTTGGTATTACGATTTCTTTTCTGATTGTTTATAACACAATTGTGGGTGTGACTACATGGGTATTTTTTTATTGTGTTTATGTGTAACTAAACTGCTCTTTATTTATTTTTCTCTTACTGTTATAATTTTGGCACGCACTTTAACCTGATTTAATAGTGGTTTGTTATATATTTAACCCTTTCAGTGTTTTTTTGTGTTATTTGATATATTACTGTACTTGTGCAATTACTTATTCATGAATAAAGTGGGTTTTATGGGTAGTTCTTTCCCACAATAGTATGTTAACGAGCTGAACCACCATTGCGCAAAGCTCGTTAATTTTAATTTGAGTAGTTTCATTGTTTACCTGCCCCTCATGATGCAACACTTACCTCATCCAGCCTATCTAATTCAAATGGCACAACGTACCTACCACTAGACGGCCACTTCGCTTTATCAGATTGGAGGGTTTGCGAGTAATTAAATATCAGACTTGTAAATAAATTCTAATCTTTTAATTATTGTCAGAAAAGACCATGTGAGGCAAGCAATTAATTTGAGTAATAGTAATTTTATTGTCAGTAAAGTCAAGATAAGTCACTTAGCGATTGTTTTATTCTTATATTTGCATTATTGCAAATAAGTTCAAATTACACTTTTCAAGATAGGATACCTGGGGGACGTTACAACACTAAAAAAAACGTTTATAAAGATAAGGATAAACTACAGCAGGTTGTACGATTATCTCATTGATTAGAAGATCATTACCCAAACCTCACCACTTCCGGATAAAATACAAAATAAAGAAATAGCTTGTTATGATTATGCAGTAGTATGTCTAACGTTGTTACTCTTGTAGATCTGTGCAAAGAGGCAAGCATTCTCGGTCTGTAGAACTTTTTTTGAAAAACTTTTGGAGGTGCGCTCTCTTATGGATTGCAAAATCTATTAATACTGGCACGGAGTTCAAAGAACATAGAGGTGCAGATCGGTGGAAAAATAAAAAGCCAAGGCAAAGGGAAGGGGTTACACAGTTTATAGTAAAATTTGAAAGTGTTGACAGTCATTCCAAATGCCAAGTCCAAGAGATTATACTTTAGTTCTATGCTCAGCATAAACAAAATGTATAATATGGCAGAGCTTTTATCTACAACAAGTGCAGCAACTGTCAAAACTTCCAATTCAAAAATGTTTCTAGTTACTGTAAATTGGATGGTATGGATTTTGTATTGTTAACTTGAAAAGTTCGTCACCTCACTTTTATGTGTGGGTTGAACATCCATGCGGTGGAGGCTCAGATACAACTGGTTCGCCAATTTTGTAAATAAAAGTAATTGGGATGGTGTGCAAATGATTAGATTGTTTGCAGACGACTGTGGTGGGCAAAATAAAAACATCCATATCATCTGTCTATTGTAGTGGTAGCTTTACAACCATTCACCGTGTAGCATTAAAGAAATTGAGGTATTTTTTTCAGTAATAGTTTATCAGTATCTTCCAGCGGATAGGGCCTTTCGAAGAGTTCAAAAAGAGCTAAGCTGGCATGCCGAAATCCTTTTACCTAAAGATTACCAAAGAATTTATAGAAAATTTGGACAAGTATAACACATATTAGGAACAGATTGCAAGCTTATGACATGAAATCTTTGCTAGATACTCTTAAAAAAGCACTAAGCGAACAAAAGAGGTTATTTTTCAAGAAATTTACAAATCAATCCAATACAAGTCAAGTTAAATGTAACTGTGAGATGAACTATAGATTCCAAGATAATTTGAAGTCTTTTATAACTAGTAAAACGCCATAAAAACTTAAACGCTGTTGTTACCATTACTGGATTCTGACAGGAATGTCGCAGGATAAAGGAAAGGCCGTTGATGTTTTACTTAAAAAAACATTTCGGGAAAGACGATAAGGGACGATCAATTGAATTTTTATTTTGAAGTTTTAAAAACCATGTTACTTTTAATGGACAACATGATGAAGACGACCAGTTATGCCACTGCTTAGAGGTAGACTGTGAACCAAAACATTAACTTTAGTAACCTACGCTTATGTAGTATTTTAAATTTATAATTTTTGTTTGGTTTGCAATTACATTGTTCTCATTTAAAAATAAAGATATTTGGGCCGCATAAACCACTTCTTTAATTCCTAAAAATTGTAAAACAAGATTTTACTTTCAAAACACAAAAAGTCACTACGTGTTGATCAAAACAAAACATGTCCAAGGGTCCTTTTTCTCAGACAAATCATTTTTCACGAGAGATTTTTTTAGTCTAAAAAGTCTAATGTACCAACCATCATAAATAAAAATAGTGATGAATTGTGATAATGTTGTCACAAACTTTTTTGGTTTTCTCAAAAAAATACTTTTTGTGAAAAAGCACCTCAAATACGGTACAGCATATCATGCAAGCTATGGTTAAGGTGACCATTTATGCGAAAAGAAAATATGGGACGTGGTCGCATCACCCGAAGTGTCTGAGGGGTACCGAATACTCCTCGGTAAGGGGAAGGCGAGGGAGAAATTTCTTTTAAATTAGGTACAAGATAATGAGTTTTTATGCTCTAGTCTAAGTGACAAATTTTTAAAAGTATTGAATGTACCATGCGTAAAATATCAGGGCGACAACATCTGACCACAGAGGTTTTGTTTTAGCAATACCCAACGAAACGCTTGCGAATCTTCTGTGTTGCATCCATTTATCCAAATAGGCTATACAAGTAGTATAAAACATGCTCACTGACGTTTTAAATTAAGTTACGACTAGGTCTTCTTAATTTACTAAATCTACTAGCATAGACTTTTCTTTTTGAGAGAGAAAACATCTGTAATGGTTTGGGCATTTTTAATATTCTTTCTATCGGATGTAACAACGCTAACAATCTGGTTTTATTGTATCCTAACAGTTTTTGGTATTCAACATTAACAAACACAAAATTCCTTTAATTGGTCAACACAAACCGTATGAATGTAGAAATAGCCATAGATGTTTGCAATAATGCCTTCGATGTCAATAGGCAAGCAGTCTGCTGATGTTTGAATATAGTTATGAAAGACATTATTTTGGCCATGTCTTGCTGCTCCTTCAAAATTGCAATTTGTATTGTCAGCTCACATTGCCATTGCTTTTGTTGTTAATTCGTATTTGTCAACCGTTTTAATAATAAATTCGGATATAGTGTGTGGAGTTTCACCTGGAAGATCTTGAACTTCCAAAAGTTTTACTTGAATGCCCTTGTCTTTCATAAAATATGTCACTTTGTGTGGAGCTTAATGATTTCTTTTTGTAAAATGTTACGCATAATACTTTCAGATTTGGTTCTAGCACATGCAAATTTTTGTTGGAAGCAACATTTTATTAGCTGACCAGTTCAATCCATAGAACGAAAGGATTGATTGTGAATCACGTTGTGGTGCAAGTACATTCAATTGCAGTAGCGTTTGTTCTTCATTTCCAAATGTGTCTGCCTTTTTATGCTTAAGTGTCGATATGTGTTGAACAATATCCACCTTTCCACCATGTCCAAAGGAAAACTGTGCACATCATGTTAAGCACTTTACATCACTATCTTTGGTTATCTTTTTAATAAATGAACATTCACTTTCCAAATCTCTGTTGAATGTACCCTTTCTTTTTGGTATTTTCTGATTTTCTACCGTCCTAGATACACACTACACTATAACGATTATTGATTTAAAGTTATTTATTATCACTTGACCTTAACTAACGAACTATTTGCATTATATTTATTTACACGCACAGGTATGTTTATTTTTCATAAGTACAAGACACCGTCGTAAGCAAATTCTTTTGGCGCTAGTAGATATAGTAGGCCGATCCTGTACCACTTTTACTGATACGTTCCCTGCGTCAAAGTCAACGGTTATTCATAGAATTTTTAAGGTCAAGGTCATTGAAGGCCACGTACACGTTCCCTGCATCAAAGTCAAAGTTTATTCTTAGAATTTTTCAAGGTCAAGGTCATTAATTTCAAAGCCACCAATCAATTCTTGGAATTTGTTGAGTGAAGGCCATGTATCGGAAAATTTTGAAGGTCACCTGCAGGGGCTCTTCAAGGGCAAATTTACCAGCATTCATAATCGATGCCTCAAGGTCACGTGGCTTTCAAGGTCAGCAAGAAATTCTTAGAAGTTGTAGTTGAGAAAAGGCCATGTGGCACGAAATTGTCAAGGCTACGCTGTTCAAGCAATTCTTAGAATTTGGCTGAGTGAAGATCATGTGTTAATTCTTAGAAGTTATTATCGGAAATCAATTTTCAACGTTGTCTACAGGGGTATTCTTAGAAATCAATTTATTATTGTATTCTTAGAATGGGCCAAGTTCATTGAAGATGTGAGTGCTCCTTTGAAATTTTTGAAGGTAACGCCCATTTGGAGGGAAATTTTCAAGCTCACCAACCAATTCTTCGAATTTTGCTGAGTCAGGGCCATGTGTTAATTCTTAGAAATCAATATTCAAGGTCACCTTCCGGGGTCTCATATTTCAATTCAAACAGATTATTGTCTATGCTAAAAGTAGGTTCATGGCTAAATGGAGTCAAGGTCAAAATTTACTGGTATCAAAATCAATTTTCAAGGTTACCTGCAGGGACAATTCTTAGAAATCTAAACGGTTTGTAGAATAGGTGTTTATTGAAGAATGAGAGGTTGTTTATGCTAAAAGGTAGGTCAATGTTAAATGGTTCCTGTATTGGCTAAATGCTCCTCAAGGTCAAATTCTTGGAAATCGCAACATTCCTAATTACTGGCTTTCTGCATGCACGGGTGAGCATCAAAGTCACGTACAGTTTTTATTTCCAGCTACCCCCACCATTTGCTTTAAATTTCAAGGTCACAACTACAATTCTGAGAAATCTAAAAATAGAATTTCAAGGTCAAAGCTGATACATTTTTCTTATATAAACCACAGTGTGTTGAGATCTGGTAGTCAGTTAGCAACTGGTAATTGTTAAACATGGAATTAGCAGAGTTAAACCAAAGCAGCTATTGCAAACTCTATAAAAATGTATGTAACCTGGAGATATCGAAAAAATATAAAGTTAATAATGTGACAGCAATTAAGACGAAGTATGGTGAACGTATAGTATTGGAAGCAGAGGACTTTAAATGTGTATTACCTCAGCGCTTTTACGAGTATTTCAAAGAAGAAAATCTAATTGAAGAATTTAAAACGCTACTGATTACGACGCAGTAATTACAACTACTGAGGAAGCATTAAAAGTTAACATAGATAAAATATATTGGAAAGTTCCGCATATCATTCCAGCATTAGCGGAGGAATTGGCGTTAACCAAGTACATTGATAAAAATGTAAATACTCCAGTAGCATTTAGAAGTTGGGAAACTCACATATATCCCGCCGTTCCAGCAAAACATGGGCAATCAAAACATCTACTAGTATAGAAACACCTAGATACATTATTATAGAATTTCAAACTGGGCGAGAGAATAATGTTCTGCAAAATATGAGCAGATTCGATAAATGTACACTAAATAATATTCGGGTGTTTCTTAACACGGGCCGTTATCCGTATGATAATTTAAACGTTAATTATGATAACAATTGCTTTGCTACGTTGTATGAAATGTTCGCTAAATTCCAAATGTCAGATTATCAAAGAGATGGTCAACCATTACTCACACCTACGCAATTTACGTCAGCTGCACCATCGGTAATGGTAGATTGCTCAAATCAAAAAGAGGCATTACATTCTAAAGCTGTAGTTCTTCGTGTAGAATTCGAAACATCAGCCAACATACCTGCCAATACGACCGCATACTGTGTTATACTCCATGACCGTTTAGTTACGTATAACGCGTTAACCAAAGCAGTACGACAATTGTAATACAATGCCCGTCATGGTTGATGTACAAGGGTTTAAAGTTTCAAAAGCGTTTATACCGAAAGAACTCGCAATTTTTAATGGAAGACAAATTGCTCACTATATTTTTAAATCACCGTATCCGTGGCATACGTTAGATGCAGAGAGTCGCCGTTCAGCTACTTGCTTAATGCATAACCAGCACTGCATAAAATGGGAAGAGGGGCATACACAGCCACATCACCTTCGAAGAATTCTCAATCGATTGATTCAACCAACAGATACTGTCTATGTTAAGGGTAGAGAGAAAGCAGATTACATCAGAAACTTTTTGTCCCAATCCGTTATTGAACTTGATGAACATCCCGCTCTTCCTGCTTTGCAACCAGTTTGTTTCTATCATTCTCAATCATCATGCAACTGCGCTCTGGCTAATGTATACTATCTGTATAATACATATGTAATGCAATAAACTCTGTACGCTTTTTTTTAAATAAAAAATTGTAAATGTTTATTTTTTTATATCACACACTATTTTGTACATTCTGTATATATTCTCTCGATAAGGAATTGTTACATAATAATAATATATATTCCACAAAGAACGATATTGCAGTGACTACTCAAACTGAGATGTTACCTTGGTTTGCAGATTACCATTAACTAATATTAATACTAGTTTCCTTATGGAGATAATATATCTATAATATATATAAAGCTATCAAGTGTCAGTACCCAAACTATCGTATACCTTCTGGATCATACAAATTCATTTCCCTAGCAACCTCCAGTAAACCGCCCAGAGGATCGACGTTCTCAAATTCGGGAATTCTCTAATGCCCCCACGCCAATGTTGAACATGTATCACGTAATCGATGTGATGATACTTTCACTTTCATTTTCTCCTTTTCTCGTCCTTTCTCTAACCGATTTCTCCTTTCCCTTTCGTTCGTGACTGGGTGTTTCCTGAGAATAGGCTTCCAGGTCGATGGCAATCTCTGAGTGTCGTCTCGTGAATTCAAATTATGTGGTCGTTTTTCGATTTCGATAGCTTCTCTGATAATCCGGTGTGATACATACTGTATGTTTGCTATTATCCTTGTGTTGTCAAAATCTATCGCGTGTGAGGTCTTCTTTACATGTTGGGCCAGTGAAGACGTGTTCTGGTCTTTTTGTACTGCATTACGATGTTCCTCTCTTCTTACATTAATGCGTCTGTTTGTTTGGCCTATGTATGTTCGTGAACAATCCCGGCATGGAATCTCGTACACCCCTTGATCTTCGAGTGCTATTTTAGTTTTCGGGGTTTGCAGCATGTTCGGTAACTTTTTGTTGGTCGTGAAGATGGTTTCGATGTTATGTCTTCGAAGGATTTTTCCGATTCTGTCTGTCGTGCCTTTTACATATGGTAGACAGGATTTGGCTACTGGTATGTTTGTGTCGCTATCTTTCCGTTGTGTTGGTTTTTCTGCTTTATTTATGTTTGTCTTGGAGAATCCATTTTGTAGTAACGCCGTTCTGATGTTAACTGTTTCTTGATGCATGTTGTTCTTATCTGTTAGCCGTTTCGATCTTGTGATCAGTGTTCTAACCACTGATTGTAGCTGTGCTGGGTGATGGTGCGATTTGGCATTCATGTACCGGTTGGTATGTGTGCTCTTCCGGTATACAGTATGACCCAATGTTCCATTATTCTTTTTATACACTAGTACATCTAGGAATGGCAGTTTGTTATCCTTTTCCACCTCCATGGTGAACGTGATCTTGTGATGGATGGTGTTGAGATGTTCCAGGAATGCGGATAGTTTTTCCCTTCCATGAGTCCAAATCACAAATGTGTCATCCACGTAACGCAGCCATAGTTTTGGTTTGTGAGGTGTTGATTGTAGTGCTTTGATCTCGAAATCTTCCATGAATATATTGGCAATCACTGGTGATAGAGGTGATCCCATCGGTGCTCCTTCTGTTTGTCGGTATCGCTGGTCTCCATAGGTGAAGTATGTGTTCTTCAGACAGGGTTCTATTAGATTAAGAATGTCATTTGAAGGTTGGCACTTTTTCCTGATGATTCCCAATGTTTCGTTAACTGGAACGTTTGTGAACATGAGACCACATCAAAACTGACCAGTAGATCCGTAGGTTCCACTACATATTCCTTTAGCACCTCGATGAAGTGGTTCGCGTTCTTGATGTTAGATTCGGCTTTCTCGACGTGTGGCTGTAGTTGTTTCGACAATTATCTTGCCAATTGTTGTAACGAAGATCCCATGGAGCTCACAATTGGTCGAAGTGGCACGTCTTCCTTGTGGATTTTTGGGAGTCCGTAGAATTCTACGACAAACAAACAAATCAATGAATCACTTCAAATCAAATTAATCAAATCAATTAAGCAGATCAATCCCAAACAAATCATGTTCGATCAAATCAATCTCAATCAATAAATCAACCAAATCAATCTTAACAATCAAATCATAATTAACAGCTTGCGAAAACTAGCTTACAGTTCAAAAATACTGATTGGACTAACTTACACTTTGCTAAAACCAACCAACCACAATTCAGAAATACCAAATTGATTTAACTTAATCATACAAAATCAGCTCTCAATTCAAAAAATAGCAGTATGATTTAACTTACAGCGTGCAAAGAAATCCAATCTCACACTTATAGTAATTACCCATCTAACCACCCTTTCGCGTTAACTGCAGCATTGTTAGTGCAGGTTCGAACGCCGTTAGGAAAACAAGTTTATTAATAAAAATTGAAGGAAAACTTAGCGTTTGAAAATATATTATAAACAACAATACATGATTTATTTAATCACATTTTTATCGGTCTTCTTCTTCAACTGTGATTCGTCGTTATCATCATCATGGTTTTGAAACTCATCCTTCTCATCTACCTCATCGCTCTTCTTCCTCTTGTGTGATTATCACCATCATCTTGGATGTGAGATACATTCATCTGATCACGTCATCGTTTCCATCATCATCTTGAACGGTTATGTTGTAATAGTTTATTAACAAGTCGGTAAAATCTCTAATGTCCGCTGATGTTCACTCATAAACAGGAGAATACATTATAATAATGTTCACTCGATGATGATTACACTTTAGAGAGCGAAACGCGCGAGAAACGAGAGTGTTACCGGCCTTGTGCGCGGGCGCACTCGTCAATGTTCGGATAGAATCGGTTATTTTCGGGGAAGTTTGGAGTGGGCGTCGCCGAAACATCCTTCGCAGCCGTCTTAGGAGAAAATACCTCTGCCAAAAAAGGAGTTTAGATTTATAAACATGTCCCTAGGCGTGGTTACGGAAACAAGAAACGTACACTATGCATAACTCCCGACTCACGTCTTAGGTTAGGTCAATACTCGCACACGAGTATTGACCTAACCTAACATAAACCGTGCATTTATTATTCTGACCTAACATTGTGCGTGTATTGACATGTTCAAATTTCTCACAATAAGTAATCAGAATGTAAACACTTAAATACAAATTCAAATTTCCCGCCAAGGGACCAGGGGCTAAGACCCCAAAGCTAGTGTTAGATCCCTTATTTCAAATTTTCCACCATAACCATTACAGGGACCTGTATGCACTTTAAAAATATACCGCTAGGTGGCACCAGCTATATTGCAGAAAACTTTCGTTAGTCTATACACAAGTAGATGGTGCTATTAACAAATTCAGATTTTACACCTAGGGGCCAGGAGGTGTCGAAGCTCCGAGAGTAAATTGCGAACCCCTACACTTGTCTTACAAGTTAGTATTAGAGCCCCTCTTATCAGAATACAAATTTAAATTTCCCGCTAAGGGGGCCAGGGGTCTAAGCCGCGAGAACAAGTTGTGAGGCCTTATTATCATACAAGTTCAAATCTCCTCTCATAGATGGCGCCAAAATAATCCCTAATTAGTCCTGCCGCTAAGTAACGATACCTTGATTACAGAAAAAATATTCATTCCCCATACATCACTAGATGGCCCTAGAAGCATATTCAAGTTTCGCAACAAGGGGACCACGACAAGAAGGCGCAGACCTGAGACCTGACACAAGTTCTTATAGCTGTCTTATGAGATAGCATTAGAGCCCCCTTATTATAATACTATTCCCAGCCAAGGGGGCCACGACAAGAGGGCGCAGACCTAATACAAGTTCTTATAGTTGTCTTATGAGATAGCATTAGGGCCCCTTATTAGAACATTTTCAAATTTCCCCGCCGTAACCGTTGCGGAGCCTTAAGTCCCCAGAGCTCAGAATCTGGGTGGGGCTAAGAACCAATCAGATAAACTAATCAGGTAAAAGGGGCTGTCCTTAGGATCACCAATCAGAACATTGCATGCGCACGCATTTGCCTGGCTTCCAGGGCTGAACTGCCAATATAATCAAAAGGGTCCTAATTAGGGCAAAAATGCCATCAAGAGGCTGAAAATGGCCTCCGAAAAGAAGTCATAAAAAAAGGAGCTAACTGACAAAAATGTTCTTAACACAACCAAAAGGGCTCTAATTAGGGTGAAAATTCCATGGGTTGTAAATGGCCTCAGAAAAGAAGCTATAAAAAAGGGGTGAAAAATACGATCCCCACGTGGGCATTTAAAAAATGGCGGCCAAGGTGCCCCAGGTCACAAATTCCAAGATGGCGGCTAGTGTCCCACTACTACTATTTAACTTTTTTGGGTTTTTAATGGTTTATCTTTACATTTATATTTTACATAAATTTATACGTTTCGATAAAAATTACAGTTGTCGTCCTCAGTAGTGGTAATATCTTTTAGAATTGTTTAAGATATTAGAGTGCATTTATGAGATATGAAAACACAAACACAAGCTTGCTATTAATATAACTGTTTGATTAACGTATAAAGCCCACTATGGAATCTAATTTTAGTAAAGAATAATGAGATCCATAATCAAATAAATTAAACTATCGTGAAGATAACAAATAAGAACACTGAACACCCTCTAGCGATCGAAGGCTATTAGTGAAAAATATCTTAATCAAAGAGCAAATTTAATCAAAATATCATGCTATGGTAAAGTTGGGAAAAAGTTTAATTTCAAATTTATAGAAGCATTCACAAATAGAAACTTGTATCAGTTAAAGATTTAGTCAAATAGAAGAAATGGTTTGTGTTAATAATTGTAATTTTACAGTGTAAACACAATGTAGGACGTGTAACATGATTTTCAATTTTAATTTCAACTATACCTACCTATAGTTAAATTATTATAGCACTGTGGTAGCTTAACATATAAATTGTAAAGCATTTACTTCAAGGTCTAGGAAAAACAGCAAAAAACTTAAACTACACGTGGTACACGTTTTGCACGTGATACACGTTTTGCACATGATACACGTTTTACACGTGTTACACGTTTTACACGTGGTACACGTTTTACAAAGCTAAAATTAAAATTAAGACCTATCATTGTGCCTTTTTGTTTTAATTATGATTCCAAAACCTATTTAACCGAGGAACTTCTTCTTGCCTATTGATGTTATTAGGATGTTTATATATCCTAAATTTAAAAATATAAATACTTAATAAGATCACTACAAGCTAATGGATATTCACTTAAAGATATTAATGTTATTACATCTGGTAGACATAACCATAATTTTTAACTAGAACTAATGTTACAGATAGAATTGAAAAAATCCCAATTTTTTTTTAAACCTACAAAAAATATTAAAGAACATTTAAGGTCACCTAAAGATGTTAACTCATTATCATCTTGTGGAGTGTATGTTATCTTGTTCTCGTGGAATAGTATACACCAGAACCACAAAATGTAATCAAAGACCCAAAGAACAGATAAGATTTTATAGCTTAGGTCAACTATTTCTTTGTTACATTTGACGACAGGGTGTTCTGATTTGTCATCTTTAAGGCAGTTTAATAATATTTAATTTTATTAAGGATCTAATTATTCTTTACTAAAGTTAGATTCCATAATTGGCTTTATACTTTTATCAAACTGTTATATTAATAGCAGGCTTATGTTTGCATTTTCATAAATTTATTTTTAAACAATTATTAAAGGATTACCACTACTGAGGACGATAAAACTGTAATTATTATCGAAACGTACTGATTTATATAAAATATAAATACAGCATTGACCAATCCCCGAACATCTGCCCAATCGAGTGTATCCAGCAGAATACTTCTGTCAAGTGTACAAAGGTTTTTTCACATCAATAAACAAACCCGCAGTCTTGAAATTATTAATTATACTTTCATAAAAGTTGCTCATAAAGCAAAATTAAAACTAAATCAGTTAACATATTTTGAAGATTTGTTTGCTCATGTGTTATTAATCAAGCATTTGCCAACGCTATTCCCAATATTATGAACTACTTTTATGCACAATGATTTCCCATAATATGACTAAAATAACGTAAGGGCATTCTACAAAATATGATTTGGTATAAAACGCCTAGTACTTACTATCCCCTACAATTAAAATAAACAGTATTAGCGCTTCTATCGAACATTTATGCCCGTCACAACTATTGCAATGCACATTATATCACCACTCAAATCAAGCCAAATTTTGTTTCACACCACACAAATAAACAATTGACGTCAATAGACATTTTAATTTCTACAGTGTTCATCACGTACAATTAAAATTTCAACTAATTAAAAAGTACACAAAATACAAATTGCAGATGATAAGGCAAAAGTGTATTTTTATTTTCAATAAATATTGCAGTTATAAATATGTTGAAGAATTGATTTAAATTTACATAAGGTAAGCCAACAAAGATTACACAAGTTTACAGTTGTGCACGTTTCCCTCAGATCTGAGCTTTTTTAAAACATTTAAAATGTATAAGTTTATCAATAATTTATATGTTTGCAAATGCATAGTTTAAATCGAAATTTCCAACATGTGAAGGAATATTGATAATTTTTTATCAATTTCTGTTTAAAAAAGAGCTGATCTAAGTAAAAGGTAAATAAATCACAATTCTACGCACTTTTATTAAACCTACCTTATGCAAAATTAAAATAAATTCTTCAACATACTCAGAACCACACGGGATTTTTTTTAAATTAAAATAATAAAGCGTCTACAAGATGAAGACATCTTTACAATTATGCATAGAGATATCTTCTAAAGGTACAGTAGAGTTAAAGTTTGTTACATCGACAGTTGACAGATCCCCTGAGAGTAATTTTTCCTCAATATGTGATTGATCTTTTTTAACTACACGTCCAGCATGTTTTGTAATATGAGGCTGTTGAGGAAGATGGTGTTGAATGCTTAAAGGTAATTTTAAAGAAGGTTCAGTCGTTTTTAATACTTGCCGAGGAGGTACATAAATAACTGGGGGTAATTCATTTTCTTTATTGCTAACATTTGGTACTTTATGAGAAGGAAACAGATTCTTCTGTTGTAGTGCTTTTACTGGTACATTTTGTATATGAGGAACGTGTGGTGAATTTTTTATGTACACAGCAACAGGGCTCACAACATCTTTAAATTTAGCTATTTTGCTATTTGCAGGAATTTGATTATTATTAGGTAAGTTTTTGGCATCAAGCTTCTTTTGGCTGACAGGAATTTTCGAAATTGGTTTTTTAAATTCAGTTTCATGTGCTATCGGTGATGGGAAATCAATTATACATGGAGGATCATTTGTACTCTCTTTAAAGTCAGTCATTTTATAATTTAATTGTTTAATAAGCATTTCCATCTCTTCTAACGTGTCATTAAAAGTTCGATTTTTATCTTCATTTGTAGACTGTGAAGTGTTTAATGCATCACTAGATAAGTCTTTGGATTCTTGAAATTCATTATTCTGGCTACTACAGCCAGAATTATTTTGTAAAAATGAATCGTCGTCAGTATCAGCCTCCTTTGTTATAAAACTGCCTAAAGGTGACAAATCCTGTTTTATATTTTTAATACTCACATCTACATTTTCGAAAGAATCATCTGAAATAACAATAACACTGTCGCTAAATGAATTTTTTGATAACACACTATCATTATTATCTATTGTTACATCATTTTTGTATGTATTGATGAATGAGTCTTCAAATTCAAAACTGCTATTAAACAAATTTACATTCTTCTTCCATACCCCAATTTCCGGTATTTCATTATAAATGCTTCGTGATGGTTCAGAAACACTAAAAGAACGTTGTTTTAAATTAATAAAATTACAGTATCATAAACATGTTTCTATTATATATGTAAGTACGAAAGGTATAATAATTACCAAATTGATTTTCTCCGACCGATCATATGAAGAGGTTTTGTTGCTGAAAGTAGTTTTCTGATTTCAGCAACGGTAAGTGGACCTGAAAATCCTACACAATTTGGTATATTTTCTTCATTTTCCATTTTTTTTTCATTAATAAACGATTTTGTGTTTTTACACTTGTGTTTTATTTAACAGCAATAACCGTTAAAACTTTAAAATTTTATGATGCAGTGTTGTCAACTTGTCATTACAAAAACATTGTAACATACGGCGATGCCATGTTGCTTATTAATACGTACATAAATTAACTTCATGAAAAATAAGAGAATCTGTCGCCGTGTGCGAAAATAATTTTCCCGGTCCCTAACTTCTGATTAACCATAATTTTTTTGAAGTAATTTTACCTTAAATAAAACACAGGAAATGTGAAAAAAGTAGATTGTATCTCGGAAAAATAAATCAGCAGGAACTTATGATAAATTAACATGAATAGATATTTATACTTATTAATGGATACATACAAAAAAGTTGGAATAAACTTTGATTGATAAATTAACATGAAAAATTGAATAAATCTTGCTTTCCTTTAAAGCAAATTCTGAAATAATATCGCATACATTTACATCTTCAGAAATTGTCTTTTTTATACTAATAATAGATAAGTATGATAACCTTTCTTGATCCATTGTTGATCACAAACAATTTCTTATCGAAAAACTCCTCTCACCGCTAGCAACTGTCACCGGAAATGATAAAAAGATAAGATTCTGATAGCAATTACCAAATTTGGAAAAATATTGATAAGATTATTCGTAAATAGATATTAAATAACGTTGAATGCATTCATTTCAGGGCAAATGTAGGATCAATTAAGTCGTGTAGATCTTGGGTAATAATATCTATTTCATTTTTAGATAGATCTAATAATATGTTCTCTAAAGATTTACATTTTAAGGACGTATTTAAATTATTTAAGTCGTTCATAAAATCAAAAATGTGTAACAATTTTTTTGTGATCGAGCTTTTCTTTGATTTTTGTTATTGCAGTGTCCAATATGACAAAATACAAATTAATTTGAAATTTGTTGGAGTGCTCTCGTAATCAAATGATCGTCTTTTCGTTCGATGTCTAATAGTATTAAGTGGTAGTAGTACCGGGACACCTTTCTCCGCCATTTTGTTTTTTTTTGTGACGTCACCCTTGGGACACTTTTGGTTGCCATTTTTTTTATATATGCCCACGTGGGGATCGTTTTTTTTTCACCTGAGAATAAAAAAGATTTAATCTGTTAATAATATTTATTAAGGTTGTTTTTATCAAGGGAGATTGCATAATTTAAATTATTATTACATTTCTTTTTAACTCCATCTACAGATTGTGACCTTTTCCCTATACGAAAAATTTGTTTATGCATTGGGGGTTACATTCTAATAAGGGCTCCTGTCATAAAAATTGTATTCTAATAATGGGGAAGAATTAATAGATAAGACATGTAAAGATGACAAGTGTTTTCATAATAATAAAAAACATGTTTATTGTATTTATGACTATTAATTAATTTGTATCTGAGGTTTAAACATTATTCTGATGTAGATAACTGTTTTACAGTGTGTTTTCGTAATAAGGTTTTTTAACAAGGATATAAAAACCTAGACCTTAAACGATTATTTTCTATGCAATCTTTAAGACTGCATTTAAGCGCTTCAAATTTTTTCAATATCTGAACAAAGACATCGAAATTGTAACCTTCAACATTATACATATAAATGTGTAATTAAGTTACCATGCTTTAAACGATTTCTACCTTGAGAACGTTAAATTATGTGTACAAAGTCTAAGCAGAAATAAAATGAATTAATTGGTTACACATATGCATTATAGTCTGTTTTACGCTTCATTGTGTACTCCCTTTAACAGTGCTATCAATTAAAGTAAAATACTGAAGGTCGACTGCATTAATACGTTAGTTAATACACATATTTCATTTCATTTTCATATTAATCGGTAGGACTACGGTCTACCGGGCAGATGTCCCCTATACTTTCATCGGACCTTGCTTTATTCAGCGCATAGTATCTACATGTCATTCCATTCCTACCTAACTTAAACTAACTTAAGATATGTAACAACAAATAGACATATAATTACATGAAGTCTATTAGGGTGGCCATCTTGAGGTTCTTGTGGAGTCGGTCGTTCCTGACGTATCAGAGAGCGTCGGTGATTATCCGGAGACACTTGTTCTGGATGGTCTGAAAGCGCTTGATGTACGAGGGAGCGGCGTATGCCCATGCTTTGCAGGCGCAGGTCAGCATCGGGCAGATGATCGACTTGTAGATCACTATCTTGTTGTCGGTCGTTAGGACGCTGTTCTGCCCCATGAGCGGATACATCTTCTTGATGATGCCGTAGGCCTTGGCTCTTCTGTCTGCGACGTGCTGGTTCCATCGGAGCTTTCTGTCCATGAGGAGTCCCAGGTACTTCACGGAATCCCTCCATAGGATGTCCTGACCGAACATGGAGATGTTCCTCATGGGCTTCATGTGTCTTCGGGTGAACAGGACCGCGGTGCTTTTCTCGGGGTTAATTCCGATACGCCATTTGGAGTACCATCCTTCCAGGTCGTCCGCTGCTCGTTGTAGGATCTTGTCCACCTGGTGGTTGCTGTGTGACTGGGCGAGGACTGCGATGTCGTCCGCGTAGGTGGCTAGGATGGTTCCGTCGGTATTCGGTAAATGTGAAACATAAAGATTGGAAAGCGTAGGGGCGGAGCTCCCGCTGTGATTCTCCTGGGAAGCGACCTGCAGTGGGATAGTTTCGTCCTGAAGCATCGACTGGTGGGGTAGGACCCGATTATCTTCACAATGGGTAGCGAGATTCCGCGTTCCAGCACCTTGAAGAGGAGTCCGTGTTGCCAAACCTTGTCGAAAATCTTGGAGATGTCCAGAAACATTCCTCCGGTGAACTTCTTCCAGTTGAATTCACGCACGATGTGTTCCACGACTCGGAGCGCTTGTTGTGTGGTCGATTGGAGAGGACGGAAGGCGAACTGCTCGTCGGGAAGGATCTTGAGTTCTTCGATTTCTTCCTGTAGTCGGGTGTGGATGATCTGCTCTAGTAGTTTTCCCATCGTTGGTAGTAGGCTGATCGGGCGGTAGTCTTGAGGGTGGCTGAGTTTCTTTCCGGACTTCGGGATTATCACGGTGTTCGCTTCTTTCCATCTGATTGGGAAGTGTCTGAGTCTCAGCGCCGCGTTGTAGATCGCCGTGAAGTATGCGATGCCTTTCGATGCGAGGAGCTTCAGAGCCTTGTTCGGGGTGGATTTCGGTCCCGAGGCTTTCCTGGGCTTCAGCTTCCTGACGATGTCTTGGTATAAAATATATTTATAGCCATAAAGCTTATAATACAGATTAATTACTCTTTATTTATATAGATCCGGGTCGCAAAAAAGGTGCTAGAGTAAATTATCGAAAACATCCTCAAATCTATGTAATCCATAATCTCCTATGTTAAATATTAGTGTGAAGACATTTTCGGTAGACAAGACTTTTGGGATGGGTGCACTTCCTATTGTGTTCAAAATTAAGTAAGACAAATGTAGGGTGTCGCAACTTGTTCTCGGATCTTCGCCCCTTGTCGTGATCGGAGTTTGTTCGTGGGGCTTCGCGTATTGTCGTGGTACCCTTGGGTAAAAACCAAGATGTGGCAAGGGGCTAAACCCCGAGAGCAAGTTGTGAATTTCTATACCTGTTTTACAAGTTAGCATTAGGTCCCTTTATTAGAATACAAATTCAGATTCCGCGCATAACCAAACAGAATGCAGAGACTTAACTACAAATTTAGGTTTTCCGTCAAAGGGTCCACTTTATTAGAATACAGATTCAAATTTACCGCCTTAACCTACAGAGACTTAAATACAAATTCAGATTTTGCACCTAGCGGTCAGGATAAGGTGTCGAAGCCCCGAGAGTAAGTTTCGAAGCCCTACACTTGTCTTACAAGTTAGCATTAGAACCTCTCTTATTAGAATACAAATTCAAATTTACCACCAACGGGCCTGGGGTCTAAGCCCCGAGAGCAAGTTGCGAGGCCTTATACCTGTCTTGTAAGCTAGCATTAGGCCCGCTTATTAAAATACAAGTTCAAATTTCTAGCAATAAGTAATCAGAAGGTAAACACTTAAATAAAAATTCAAATTTCCCGCCAAGGGACCAGGAGGATAAGATCCGAAAGCAAGTTGCGAAGCCCTATGTCTGCTTTATAAGTTAGCAATAGGCCCCTTATTAGAATACAAGTTCAAATTTCTTGCAATATGTGATCAGAATGTAAACACTTAAATACAAATTCAAATTTCCCGCCAAGGGACCAGGGGCTAAGACTCGAAAGCAAGTTGCGAAGCCCAATATCTGTCTTATAAGTTATCATTAGGCCTCCTTATTATAATACAAGTTCAAATATCCTCATAGATGGCGCACAAACAAATTCAAAATCTTCTGGTGGAGGGGTGAGGGCCTGAGAATACGTTGCTAAGCCCTACACCTGTTTTACAAGTTAGCATTATACCCCTTATACAATACAAATTCATATTTCCAGCCGTAACCTGCAGAGATTTAAAATACGAATTCAAATTTCCCGCCAATGAGGCCTCGACAAGGGGGCAAAGCCCCGAGAGTAAGTTGCTCAGCCCTACACCTGTCTTACAGGTTAGCATTAGATCCCTTATTATAATACAAGTTCAAATTTTCCGCCAAGGGTATCACGACAATACACGAAGGCCCACGAACAAGCTCCGATCACGACAAGGGACGAAGACCCGAGAACAAGTTGCGACGCCCTACACCTGTCTTACTTAATTTTGAACATAAGGGGAAGTGCACCCATCTCAAAAGTCTTGTCTATCGAAAATGTCTACATACTAATATTTAACATAGGAGATTATGGATTACCTACATTTGAGAATGTTTTCGATAGTAGTTAATCTGTATTATAAGCTATATAGCTATGAATATATTTTACTGTTTTTAAAGAAAGTATGATATTTCTTATCAATAATCAATCAATTTACGTAGTTTAATCTGTGGGTTAAAAGTAATGCAATTGATTTTAAAACGTCATCCCTAAACTAACGCACACTTACTTATGAGTGTGGTATAAAGAGGATTCCCAATTAATCATTATTAATACTAAAACAAGACAGTCAATTATTAAAATCCAAAACAATTTTTATTCCATCTGTAGATGGAATTAAAAAGAAATGTAGTAATTTTAATTATTCAATCTCCCTAATAAATACTAGTAACAGATTAAATCTTTTTTATTCTCAGGCAAAAAAAAATTGGTCCTGGTGACTTATATGAGGCGTGGATAATATTATTTCGTGTCTTATCTGTCCCAAAAGGGAAATAAGTTCATTTTAAATATGAACACCCAAATAACGAGGCATAATTGTTGGATTTCTGTTAATTTTAGGGATATGATCTGATATAATATCATTAAACTGTGGAATTGTTTCAATTAATTAAAAAAATCTATTTTATTGCTCGTGCAACTTATTATTTTTACCTCTAAAACTTAAACGTTGGCCGACCAAAAATTTAACAGTACAAATTATAATTTTTAACATGCATACCTATCTATCTTTTCCCTGATTTATCAATTTCTCATTTAGCAAATCAGTATTGGTTTGAGATTGAATCGATTTATTTAAATTAACCCAAGATTTTGTGTGACAAATATGCCTTTTTGATTTTTCATGACGCTCTATAGCTTGAGATAAATGTCTCCAATCGTCAAACCCTTCAACAGAGACCCTAAGAATAGACTAGCCAAACTCTTGAAATTATTTCCCCGTTACTTAATCTTTTTTTTATAATATGCAGATGAGAAACCTGTACAATCTTTATCCATGGGGAAGTTTACATTTCTGTAAGTTGGGTTATGCTTAATTCTATTAAACATAAGTTAACTTCGTCGGATAGTACGGAAGGCCAATGGCCAGGATCCTTACAAATATCGTTTCCATGCACGCTTACTTTTTGTAAATAACACTGGCCGTCTGACTTGTTCTTCACCACAGATTCAACTGTTTCAGGTTTTGTCTCTTCGATTAAATGAACTTCCTTCAGAATTTTGTTGAATGAAGATAGTCTGTGCCTTGTCTATTTCGTCATTGTGATCTCTTGATGTAATCTGTGTTGCCTCTTCCGACTTTTCTGAGATTAAAAATTTTCTTAGTGAGCCACTTGTATTTTTGGCTAACTCTTATTTTTCGAGCTTTCATTTTTCTGTATTGAGCTCTAGAAAGCAGTTATCTATTTAGAATAAAATTAAGTATGACATAAGTTGTCAACACACTTGAGTTAAAATGTTTGGATATATTTCGATAAAGATAAATCTTTGCAAAACAGTGATCTGCTGTTTCGACAACTATTGCGCTTTTTTAGTTAACGTTATGTTTTAAAGCATTTACAAAATATTTGCATTTTTTTTTTACAAAAATCTTTCTTTATCTAGATATATAAATTTATCCCATTAGTTATGTAACCGTGCGTAAGAAAAAAAAAATACACCATAAAGTGTAATCACGTTTAATAAATTTGCAGCCACCGAAACTGATACGTTCAGAATCCAAGTGACGAATTTCAACTCGGTGCGTGTCTAGTTTTAAACGAGTTATTTCCTTCAAAATCTTGCACGGAGTCAAAAAACTAACTACGACGCGATCGAAAGAAAAACACAGGTTCTAGATTACGAAGTAAGAAGTAAAATTACGTTTTTGAAACAAACGTTGACTTCCTTACAGTAATTTTAATTATATTGAATATTTTGTTATATAAGGAATAAACGCGCCTTAGTATAATTATCACACTTTTATATTAAATAGGCAAACACAAGGAAGGAGTGGGAAGATTTTAAACGATAGAAATTCGGAATATGATTTCCAGCGACTATTCAAAACAGTTGAAATTATTTCTTAATTAAGCTCAAATTATGCGAGATTTATAATTAAGAAGTAAAGTGAATCATTTCTAAGGGAGTTCCTCAAGCAGGAGGGGTTCTCATTTCTGTTATATACCATTTATGTAAGGATATAGTTAGAAATATTAAATCGAATATAAAAAATTCACAGTTCGCTGACGATATAGGTTACATGCAACAGTAACTACTCCAAAAGAGAATTAGAGCAAGCAATAAATGATATTCATATAAATTGAAGAAGCAGTGGGTAGTGGGTTAGTCGTCCTCCGGGAAAAAAATAATATTCCTACACTCTAACAAGATATGGCTTTGGGATTAATTTAATTAAATTAATTCGTGACATTAAAGGGGTGTCTAGATCTATTGTAAAATACGGTGTAAGTGCTTATTACCTAAATAATAAATTAGTACGATGTGCTTAGACAAAACCTAGGACATAGATGGAACACTCCGATGATTAACATTATCTTAAGCAAATCAAAATGTTGCGCTTTAAATAATCAAGCTAGTCCGTTACTTTTGTATGATTAGGTTTTTAAATATATGTACTACATGAATGTTATGTTTGTTTCATAATTATTTACAATTTGCCGCTTTTCGAATTTTTCTGTAACCGGGTGTCTACCGTCACCCCCTCGGCTTGTCGTCACCGCGGCTTGCCACCCGTGTACCCCGCACCCTTTGCACCCCCCGGGTCGGAACGCTTCTGGACGTCCCCTAATTAACAATCTGGTCTCCGATTGTAAAATGTCTCCGGATTTTCTGTTCCTTTACAGCGGTTGGCAACATTGCGTAAAGAAGCGAGGCGATGTCTCAAACGTACTGCTGTTATAGCTAATCGGATCAGTCGTTCAACGTAAGCAGTTTATTTATAATCGTTCAGTACGATGCAAATTTTGCCATCACTGAACACCATATAAAATATTGTGTGGTTGTCAACTTCTGTTTATAAAAAACGTACATTTTGCATTTAAGCTGCTTTTTAACTTGAACGTATTCTGTAATACTTGAAGTGAACGCTTTATAATATGAACACATATTTTTACCTTTGCAAAGTAAGGCCTTTAATTGTATCTAAATTTTAGGTATACCGGGCGGCTCAGGGGTTCTGGTCAAGCTTATAATTTGAGAACTAATTAACGGATTTTTTAATTTGGGGTGTTTCCATTAGAACTAATTTCCAATCACTTGACATAAAAATCCAAGATGGCCGATTTCCGGTTTTGCTAGAAAGTCTTGATTTTTAAATAGAACATCCGGTATATTTTTGCATATTTGGACTCTACCATGTAACAACCCATTTTGAGTTGTATCAAAATATACTGCAATTTATGTCTTCGTTCATTTAATTGTAAATATAAGAAAAATTTTTATTTATTAATGATTTGTAAGTATGAGGTAGGCAACTTAATTTGCATTTTGGTGTAACTTAAGTGCATATCTTCTTAAAGGTTTGTACTCTCACTTCTTTAAATTACTTTTTCTGCTCAATATGTTCGCGCAATGCGTCATCGTTGACTTAATTCTTTGCGCAAATTTTTCGCGCACGGCTACCACCTAAATTTTGTGAAAGTACCATTGATTTAATGGTAAGATATATTTTAACGCATTATACTGAAAATTAAAACATTTGCTCTTTTCAGGCACTTTCTTTTTTACTTTGATTTACACTTTTATTACTTTTACTTTTCTACTTTAATTATATTTTAAGTACGCATTTAATTTTACTGTTGCGTACGCTTTCATTTTATTATTGCAATTTTTTATTTGAAAATTTCAAGAAAATGCAATAAACGGATTATTCAATTTTATGAAAATAAATTTACAAGAAGGAAATTCCATTTTTGGGTGTGGTTTACAACGTAAAGCATTATTTCAAGATATTGCGCAATATTGGTGCAAAGATAACATCACCTTGGTTGACATTTCGGTAATCGTGTAGATACCAGAGATTATTAAAAAGTTTGTGTACCAAATTTTACAAACAGGTACTTATGTTAATGATTTTTTAGTAATTTAAGGCTATTTTTAAGATATATTTTATATAACCCTATCATTTTAACTGTTAATAAACATAGTTTGTATATATTTTATTTTTTACATTTTGATAAAATTTTTATTGTAAACCTCGGTTTAGTTATTCCGAGCATAATTAAAAAATAACTTGGCGTCCGAGATCTTTTTTATTAGTGTTACATTGCATTTTTATTATTTATGTTCAGTGGAAGTAATCTAGCATAAATTGTGGTAATTAAGCAAATCAAAAGATTGAACCACCCTACGTTAATCTACCGACTAAATCAAAGGCATTATTTTTGGTGAATGGTTTGTATCTCCAGTTAGTTTAACGATTTGTTTCGGAGAACATTTTTACACTTATTTCTTTATCATATTATTGTACCACTACCGTTACCACTTATTTATAACCAGTCAAAATACATACAACCCATGGGTCAACGGTTGGTTTGATAGAATTAAAACAAATTTTTTGGCTTAGACGTGTGAGACACAATTCAGATTACTCAAAAACATCTTTGACTATCAACAAAATATTTTTTTCTTAAAAATATTGCTTAGCTTCAGTTTACTGTAGATCTATTTAAGTAACGCCATTTTTTTGTTTGTTATTTAAGGAAAAATCACTTATTTCACATGAACGTGTATTGGGTCATTCCTGTTTTAATTTGTTCATTTGATGTATTTGAGGAAATAAATGCAGTGAATTGAAAAGAAATGATTAATTTAACTTAGCAATATAAGTATAAAACTAAACACTGAATATTAAAATATGTTTTGTTAATGTCCTATTAAATGTTGAAATTTCTCGAGCACACAACCGAGCTCAATCTACTGTATATCTTAATACTTCCCTCAACTGAATTCTGGGAATTCCTCGTATAGCTGTTATTACGCTAACGCTGACAAAGCTCGTGACGTGTACACTTGATTTTTGATATAACCCCACAAATAAAAATCAATTGGTGCTGGTGGGGAGACCTTGCTGGCCATCTGATAGAACTATGTGTACTGTTCAAATCTGTTGACTAAATAATTTGTTACAATATCCGCATTGTACTGCCCAGATACGTTTTGTTGAAAAAACATTTCTAGTATTTTCTGGTAATAAATTATTAATATCCTGTTTAACTTCATTTTCTAAAAGTGTAAATATCGTACACCTGTAAGAACCTCATCAAACAAAATTGGCCCTATTCGGTTCCTAAAATTCCCACCCAAACATTCAAGCCAAACGTTCTTGAAATTCACCTTCACGAAGTAAATGTGGATCTTCTCTAAATTATCCCTGTTATACATTCATGTTAGATATGTCACGTTGCGAGCTCACATTCCCTAGTATAAATAAGCGACTGTGATCTCATTATAGGTACATAGAAGCCACACCTTTTCTACATACATAAAGACTAAGCTTGCGTTGATTGGCGCTTGTATCTCGAGAGCTCCGTTGCTATTATTAGTATTGGTAATACCAATGAAAATTTAGATATCAGTCACGTTGCTATGGTATGGGTGAAACCTATCGATTTACAGGGATCTCATTCCATAGTATAAATAAGAGACTGTGATCTCATTATATTTAGAAACCACATCTTGTCTACATACATAAAGACTAGGCTTGCATCGATTAGGGTTTATATCTCGAGAGCTCAGTTGGTAGAACGGTACTTTAGCACAGCAGGTTCAAATCCCACTCGAGGTAATCTTTTTCTTTATGTATTTAAAAAACATCTTAATTAGATAATCTATAATTTTGTTCATTTCGCGGTACCTGGCCAAGCTCTAAAATAATAAAAGTTTCTAGTAGTTGTAATTGAGCAGCTATAAAACTGATATAGGGTAAGACGAGAAAATAGCAGTTAGTGAATAATGCTGGTCACTAGCAAATACTAATCCACCGAAAATATTTAAATCAACCTGTTTTCCTCCAGTATATGTCCAGACCAAACATACGTACGCAGCGCATCACTTGACATATGCGGACAACCGTTTGTGTGTTCGATTTTTTATTGTAATAATTTAGATATTTCACCCAAACGTAAGGTAACTCATAATACATTATACACTTGGGCGGGTTTCAATTAGGTACCAATAATTACAAATTTATTAGGTAGTGAATCCAATGTACTGGTGATAATTTTTGAAAGGTTGTCTAGATTTTATTAATGGCGATAGAATGCGTTTGAGTAGTTTTGTAGTTATGACAGTCATTCACAGCGGAGTAACCACAGCCAACAACAGGCATTACCCCGTATCATGATATACAACAATTTTATTATTGAAAATGATTGTCATTATTTTTTACGAAGATGCCGCGGAACAGACCGAGAAGAACAACACAAAATGAATTATAGAGATTCTAAAAGAAAAGCTTCCAAGAAGTTTAATTTCCCCGTTTGAAACATTTGGAACACTGGAATTGTGGCAGCATCTGTAAGAAACAAAATACACCCACGTACCATACAAAAATAAAAAACGCGTTTTAATAGCTAAGCTATCATCATCAGCGGTCGACTGGGACGAACTCAAGTAACTTCTAATATATATATATATATATATATATATATATATATATATATATATATATATATATATATATATATATGTATATATTGTTTGTTATTGACGATCTCTAGACTTTCATAGCAATCAGTTGTACTTATTACTAACATGTTTAATTAAAGGTACCTTAGCTACTACATGACTTTTATCTAACATACGTATGGCTACGGCACGCTTGTCCCAGTGTTTGTATTTGATATGAGCTAAATGCTCTTTAAACCGAATTTTGTTAGGTCGTTTAGTTTTCCGTGAATGATTTGTTCACAATTTTTACAATTAATTTTATAAATTTCCGTCCTATCCTGCTTATCCACTTGATCTTGTGGATTGCCTAAAAGAGTTTGCAACCTATTATCTGAAGTAGTGACTGTTTTCAGATTAATGTTGGAAAAGATTTTAGATAGACCTTTTGTATAAGCAGGATAGTTTGGTAATTTTACATACTTTCTTTCTATTCGTTCTGTAGTGTTACCTCATGTACTTACATTCTTAACCCTCATCCTCATTTCTTTAATAGTGCAAAAATGTTGAACTGAAAGAGGAAAATTAATTAAAAAATTAAAAGCAGCGATTTTATGCTGCTTATAGATTGGAGTCCTTGGTTATGAGTATGTTTGGTGTGTGTTTTTTTTTCTGTGTGTAAAGTTACACGAAGGATCACAAACGAGCAGTATAAGAAATAGTTAGTACTAGTTTCCGTACGATAAATATCTATATCTAGTTTGCTACCATTTTTTGTTAACAGAGTATCAAGAAACGGGAGACCGTAATTTGCCTCTATCTCATATGTAAATTTGATTGTCGGGAATTTAAAATTTAAAGTTTCTATAAAGTTCTCAACAAAATTTTAGTATTAAGGTCGACAAACACATCATCCACGTATCTAATCCAAATTCTAGGAAAATAAGGCAAATTACGTTTTAAGCCGGCTTCAAATTTACTCGTGAATATACTCCAATCACTGTAGGTATTTTAATTTTTTGGTTTATAGATTGCTTGATTTTCCGCTTTCAGTTCAAAATTATAATAAAGAGATGCGCACTATTAAATAAATGGCAGTATACAATGTTTTTTCAGATGAAGTGGTTATGAATATAACTACATACATTAGGTAACGCTAGAGAACAAATAGAAACAAAGTATGTAAGATTACCAAACTACCCTGCTTATACAAAAGGTCTATCTAAAATCTTTTCCAAAATTAATTTGAAAACACTCACTAGTTCAGATAGTCGTTTGCAAACTCTTTTAGGCAATCCAAAAGATAAGAAGTATGATAGGTCAGGAATTTATAAAATTAATTATAAAAATTATGAACAAATATATGTAGGGCAAACTAAACGACCTATCAAAATTTGCTTTAAAGAACATTTAGCACATATCAAATGCAAACGTTAGGACAAGTCTGCCGTAGCCCTACATGTTTGATAAAAATCATGTAGTAGATAAGGTATCGTTAACCAAACATTTTAGTAACAAGTACGGACGTGATTGCTATGAAAGTTTGGAGATCTTCTAAAACAAACAAATTCTAATAAATACGATGATCAAGGATATTTAGGTTAGTCAGAACTCATTACACTTCCATAACTTTCACTTTCACTATCTCAGCAACGAAGCGTTACTCGCTGGTGATATATATTTTACGGTTAATGTTCGTAAGTGGGGAATGTACACATCGACCGGGAATTGTACACATACCCCTTCTGTGTGGTAAACGTAACTATAAAGAATATGTTCAGCATTTATTTGCACATTAACCGGTAAATGTACACATTTACCGTCTGTAGTTTCAAAAATGAACATAGTGTGTCTAAACTAGTTTAGTTAGATAAACAAAGCTACTGTAACATATCAACTTTAACCCCGACGTTCTTTTTGCAACATAAATACGGTAATTCCGTACGCGAATGGCGTCCACTCTGATAGATTACAGTAGTTTTGTTTATCTAATCTAAACTATTGTGGACACAAAAAAATTTTGTGATGAGACAAACGTTAGATATAGTACACATACACTACCTCACAAACGGACTGGACGCGGCCTTCCGAACTTGCAATGTTTACTTTTACCAAGTTGCCAAGGTAAATGTATACATTTCCCAATTTGAAAGGTAAAAGTACATTCAGAGTTAGAAGATTTCTCCTCCCTTCTCGCATTGATGCGTCTGTTTGTTTGACCCATGTGTATTCGTGAACAATCCCAGCATGGAATCTCGTACACTCCTTGATCATCGAAGGTCAAGGAAATTTCAGGTTGTAAGGTTATAAGTATTCAGTAAATTAAATCGCGTCTTCAGTTAATAGTAATTTATGCACATGATAGTCTTCTTTTGATGTTGACCATGGCTCGACCTTGACTTGACCTCAACTTGACCTGACCAGGACTCGACCTTGAATTGACATCGACTTGATCTTAACTTGACCTTGACTCAACCTGGACGTGCCCTTGGCTTGGCTTTGGCTTGACCTTGACTTGCCCTTGGTCAGCCATTGACTTGGCCTTGAATTGACCTTGCCCGTGACTTGACCTTGACTTAACCTTGACTTGGTTTTGACTCCGCCTCGTTTGGCCTCCAGTTGACCCTGACTTGACCTTCGCCTGACCTTGACCCGGCCTCAATCTGGCATTGACCTGACCTTGGTCTGTCCTTGACCTGACCTTGACTTGATCTTAACTTGATCTTAACTCTAAGATGTTGAAGCAAATTTATGAAATGTGAAGGGCCTCAAAACAAATATTTGCACGCTTAAATAAAATAATAGCGTGCCGAAAAAACCAGTCACCACTTTGATAATCAAACACTAATCACTAGTTAAGTTACATTAATCCAAAAAACTCATTATGTAAAATAATTTCACTTCATCAAACAAAAAAAAATGTAATAAAGAAACGCTTTAATTTTGTACACATTCGTTTGAAATTGAATTCCTCAGACTGCAAATAATTATGCTCAATTTATAAAAAATAATGCAATGGTTCATCGGCCTATAAATGTACGTTATAGTTAAATAAAGCTTTCAGTCGTAATTGTTTTTATTCAAATTAAAACTCAATATAGTGACATTAATTCAATGAGCAAATTAAAAAAAAAAAACATTAAAAATGCGTGTCGTCAGATGCTGTGTAAGTCATAGGTTCAAGTTAAAAAAAAATACAAGTCCAATAACCTAAATAAGTATAATGTAAATAAAATAAATTATACGACAAGAAAAATCGGATACAATATTGTTTACTATGCGAGTAGCATCAGATAGTTTATGTAAATTGGCTGTAACCCCTAGCTAGAGTTTCAAAACCAATTGAACTGTAGGAAAAATTTAAGTACCTACTCACTTGTCTTATTGCAATGTTAGGATTTTCTGTCACACTTAACAAAACATTAAATTCTCTATATTGATTTTCTTCCATTGCCCTACTCTGTCGACCCAAACTTGAATTAGTTAAGAATGTGTGGTAGATTTTTACAATGGTTTTTTGACAAACTATATAAAGTTGTAAAACTTCTTGCTTTTCTAACAAGGTGTAGGGCATTAACAAGCAACACAGTAGAAATGTAGGGAAGTTATTAAATATAAAGTTGTGTTATATGAAAATGTAAACTTTTACCATTATTACACATAATTAAAAGACTTATCTTTTGGGTTTAAATCGTGTATTTGTTATTTATATTTATATGATTGTATACGTTCCGTTAAGTAGTAAAATCTGTACAATTGTTTAAGATATTAGAACAAGTTTATGAAATATGAAAAAGTAAAAACGCGAACATAATCCTGTTATTAATACAACAGTTTGATAAACGTATAAAGCCTACTATGGAATACGATTTTAGTAAAGAATAACTAGATCCTTAATAAATTAAATATTGTTGAACTGTCTTGAAAGTGACAAATCAGAACACCCTCTAACGGTCGAGGCTAACAGTGAAAAATGTCATAATCAAAGAGCAAATTTAACAAAATTTAATTGATGGTGTAGCAATGAGTAGCACTCTTAGTCCTGTTGTAACTAATTTTTACAAGTTAGTTTCGTGTGGATATGTAGATGACACATTTGTTATTTGGTGACATGGAGAACAAGCTACATGCATTTTAAATTTTTCTAAATGGTGTGCCTAGTTTACCATGACAAAGGAAACTAATAGAAGTATACAATTTCTTGGCATACTAATATCTAAAACTAATAATGCATTATTTTTTAAGATTTGCAGAAAGCCGTCACACACTGATAGATCCGTTCATAAATTATCAAACCACCACCCATGTCAAAAAATTGGTGTAATTACATCTTTAATGAATCGAGAAAAACGAATTTGTGATCTCGAATTTTTGAAAGATGAATTTAAATATTTAACTACATCGTGACAAGCTAACGGACATTCCCTTAAAGATATTAATAATGTTATTACACCTGCTAGACAGAACCATAAAGAAAAATCTATTTTTAATGTTGTAGATTAGGGCAATCAGAGAAATCTGCGGTAGCTGAGCATGCTTTAAATAATTTAAATTATGACATTCAATTCACTTTTCATGTTTCATAAATATACCATTTAAACCCAAAGAATAAGTATTTTAGTTATGTGTAATAATGGTGAAAGTTTCCACTTTCATATTTCAGTCCTTTATGGGAAGGCAACATCGTTTTATTAGACAATTTGAAAAATTAAGAAAACGCAAAGCACAATTACTATCACTTATTTTTTCACTATTATGCCGAGACCAAAAAATTATCCAAAATGGGTAGCACTCTTAGTCCTGTTGTAGCTAATTTTTACATTTTAGTTTCGTGTGGATATGTAGATGACACATTTGTTATTTGGAGACATAGAGAAGAAGCACTACATGAATTTTTAATTTCCATAGATGGTATACATCCTAGGGCCCATTTTACCATAGAAAAGGAAACTAATAAAAGTTTACCATATCTTGACATACCTACTTATATCTAAAACTAACAATTCGCTATCTTTTAAGGATTACAGAATGCCGTCACACACTGATAGATACCTTCACCTACGTCAAAAAATTGGTGTAATTAAATCTTTAGTGGATCAAGCGAAACGAATTTGTAATCCTGAATTTTTGAAAGATGAATATAAATATTTAACAAAATCCTTACATTATTATAAGTTTTGTTATGAACGAATAAGTTCAAAGTAAATATGTAATTAAAAATTATTAGTAAAGGTAAACTTTTTATTTATGTATTGAATAAGATTAATAATTTTTAAAATCCTTACAAACTAATAGACATTCACTTAATGTTATTACACTTACTAGGCACAACCATAAAGAAAAACAATTGCTTAACCTTGGTACTACGTTTTTTTCCATTTATAAATAATGTCACAAATAGAATTAATTATTAATTATAATTAATCCTAATTAATCATGGCATAAGAACTGTTTTTAAACCTACAAGAAAAATTAAAGAACCTTTGAGATCAAACCCATTATCATCTTTCGGAGTGTACAAGTTATCTTGTTCATGTGGATAAGTATACTTTGGAACCACAAAACGTAGCTTTCATGCAAGCAAGACGTGAAGAACATATGAGATTTTGTAGATTAGGTCAACCAGAAAAATCTGCGGTGGCTGAGCATACTTTAAATAATTTAGATCATGACATTCAATTTGATAATATGAAAATATTGTCAAGACAAACTTATTATTATGTTCGTTTACAACATACTATCCACAGTAAGGAGATGTTACCTTTGTCTTTAATGTAACGGTTCACAATTTGAGCATTTGCTATAAGTAAATTTACTGTGGTGGACATTTTATAAATTTATGTATTTATTAATAGGTACCTTATTGTTAAAACTTATAAATAAAGTTAGTTTCCTGTTTCTACGAAAGTGTTGCTTAAAGATACCTTCAGAATCAGATCAAACAGTTTATGTTGTAGCAAATTAACCAAAACTAAATTATCGCAAAACAGGATCGTAACAAAAAAATAAAAAAGTGCATTAGATCACTTCAAAACACAATTAGATAGATCGCTACTTGCAATGAATTTGGGATGCAAAAGTATTCCAAAATACGCTATAAAAAAACCAGGGCTGTATTTAAAAAATCAGGTTGATGGTTTTTTTAGCCCGAAACGTCGGAAAACTATTAAGTGCGATATGTCGTTGGATTTAGAATTAAAATTAGAGTTTACTAAGAATAAAACAAATTTTTGGATTATTTAATAAAATGAAGTTGATGATGGTTAAAAAATGATGGAAAAAATTAAACGTCGAATTGAAAATTTAAAAATGTCAACTTGTAGAGCAGAAAAAGTAAGAATGAGAATATGAAATTTATGTTGTCATATCTTTTCAAATAGTCAGAAAAAAATAAAAACGAAATCTCGAATATTCGGTTTTTTCCAAATATTTTCGGAAGTATTCGGAATTTCCCAAATTTTAAAACGTCATTTTGCAACGTTCGGTGAGGCGCAACTTTTTTCTAATTTGAACACCTTTGTAACTCTAACGGTTTACAAGATCCCCATGCTGTTCATTCTTATCCGGTACACACGGTATATATGATTATATATATATATATATATATATATATATATATATATATATATATATATATATATATATGTGTGTGTGTGTGTGTGTGTGTGTGCGTGTGCGTGTGCTGTGTGTGCGTGTGCGTGTGCGTGTGCGTGTGCGTGTACGTGTGCGTGTGCGTGTGCGTGTGCGTGTGCGTGTGTGTGTGTACAGTAAGTATACACATTTATATTATTTATATCTTTTTTGTCTGTCTCTATTTTCCACTTTTTACTTTCTTTCTTGTAGGGGCAGTAGGCAACTAAGTGCCAACACTGCCCGGAAGTAGGACGATACCGTTAGTAGAGAATGCTACATCGTCCGGGGTACGATTTTACTGGTAGCTGGCCCGCCTGTTATTTTAATTACTAAAAAGAACCCTATCACAAGGTGCGGTCTACCTCGAAACAGACAGGCCTCGTTGCTGACCACCGTGCAGGGAATGAATAGTGAGTTGGTACGTGGAATGTTAGAGGTATGTATGGTGAAGAGTTTGAAATTGTGAGTGTAATGAATGAAGGGCAGCTTGATATTCTGTGTGTATCGGAGACAAAGCCCAAAGGAAAGAATACAGTGGAGATGGAGGACGGCAGTCTTGCACTGTGGCCAGGAGTTCAGACTGGAATGCATAGCACTAAAGGAGTTGGAGTGATCGTGAGTGAAAGAGCGAAAAGATGTACGAATTGGTATCCCCCCGGGTTATAGTGAAAGTGGAATTTCGAAAACGTTTTCTCATTGCATGCTATGCACCGTTGAATGGAGAAAGACACCAAGAGTGTGAGAACTTCTGGGATGATGTAGAGAACGCGTTGCACATATGTAAGCGAAACGCAGGAGTTGTAACATTGGAAGATATGAATGGATGGGTAGGTGTACAAAGGGAACATACTCAACGCATCCTAGGAATGATCGGAGACGATAGAGTCAATGAGAATGGTGAACGTCTAGTGAATATCTGTGTGGAAAGAACCTGTTTGTATCTAATACGTGGTTTAAGCATAAACATGTGGACATGTACAGACGACAAAACGGTGAATCTACAGGTATGATTGACTTGATAGTGTATCATGTACGATTTAGAAACCTGGTGAGAGACACAAAAGTAATGCCCGAATCGGGGTGTGGATTGCACCACTCTTTGGTTATCGAGAGGGTGTTCAGGGCAAAAGTTGGTCTGGAGAAGGAAAGCAAACGTAGTACGATCGTCCAGACGCTATGAGTAAAAAGTTGAATGTGAATGAAGCAGTATGGAACAAACAAATAAAAGACAATGACGTTGAAAGTACATGGATAAGCTTGAAAGACTGTGTTATTAATTGTGCCGTGCAGATAGTTGGTATAGCGACTATAAATAGACAGAAAGAATGTGCTTGGAGTAATGAATCTGTAAAAAAGGCAGTGTGTAAGAAAAAAAATCCGTACATGGCAATGATTGAAGCAAAAAATGAAACTGAGAAAAAGCGATTGTATGATATGTACGAATTAAGAAACAAAGAAGCGAAGGAAGTAGTGAGAATAAGTAAAGAGGAAGTGATGGCTGTGTAAGGAGAGAAAGTGCAGATTGATTTTGAGGGAAACAAAAAGCTTCTGGAAAGGGGTCAATAATGCAAAACTGGCCCAAAACATGACGATGCAGGTGTGATGAATAGGAGCAACGAAATAATATCAGACGATCGTGCAGTGAGGAAATGCTGGTAAGAATAATTTGAAAAACTGTATGGTAGTGAGGAAAATAGTACTGAAGCGTTTAATAAGGAGAATGTAGAAGGAATACTGAATGAAACCTAGGAGGATATTCGGTTAAATGAGAAAACGGTAGAAAAGTTGAAAAATGGTAAAGGAGCAAACGTGAATGAAATCACTGGTGAAATGTTAAAATATGGTTTTGCAAAGCTTATGTGAATTATTCAACATATGCGTTAAGTGTGGAAAAGTGCCGAGTGATTGGAAGAGCGCGATCATTGTACCACTGTATAAGGGTAAGGAGAACAAGAGTTATTGCAAAAACTACAGAGTAATAAGTTTACTCAGTGTTCCTGGTAAAGTATTTGGAAGAGTACTGATTGATAGAGTACGTGGAACTACCCAAACTAAGATCTGAGATAGCAGATTGGTTTCATGCCAGGGAGAGGATGTGTTGGTCAGATGGTTGCTCTCTAGCAGGTGATCCAAAAGTGTTTAAGTGTAAAAAGGAAGATGTACTGTGCGTTTTATAGATCTGGAGAAACCATATGACCGAATGAATACTAAACAGAATAAGGGCAGTATATAACGGTAGCCGGGCATGCGTTAGGGTAAGAGGAGACATGCGTGAATACTTTAATATTAAGCAGAGGGTGCGACAACACGGTGTGATGTTACCGTTGTTGTTCAATATATACATGCATAAATGTGTTAGGCAAGCATGTACCGATACAAATGGTGTAATGGTTGGTGACGTAAATGTACGATGCAATATTTACCCTGAATGATGAAATTATGGAACTAGTGGACGTATGGAAGTATATGGACGATAATGCAAATCGAAAGCATGGGCGTAGTGACCAAACCAACAATTTATAATGGCGTGTTTATCCCGTCAGTACTATATGGAAGTGAGACACGGGCATGTCAAAAAAAAAACACGAAAGGAAAATAAATGCCGCGGGCATGAGATTCCTGAGAAGCGTATGCGTCAAACGAGAAGGGATAGGATGAAGAATGAGTGTATAATGAAGGAGTGTAGCGAGGAAAAGACGATGATTGATAGATATAAAAGTAGCACACTACGTTGGTTTGATCACATCGAAAGAATGAACAACGCAAGGTTAACAAGGCAGACCTACGTGGGTAAAGTTGGAGGTAAGGCCGAGCCTGATAGGCCGCTTATAATTCGGCTGAATGCAGTAGAATGTATGATAAAAGAAAGAAAAATAAGGAATTTTAAAAAATGACAGAGGCACTGTAACATTAGCGAATTTTTTATTCTTTCATATACGGAGATGATTAGAACTCGGAATCACCTCCGAAGCTCCAACATTCCTTTATAAGAACGAATTATTACTAGAACATAGTTTTTATCTTTGTAAGTAAAACTGTGTTAAACGTTATGAAAATATATGAGGAATCAACTCAGTAACCAAGCTGTCAACTCCGAGCGTACAATTCAAAGAAAAATAGAGTATTTCATAAACTAATTAGTATCCGTCTCTGCTAAATATTCAGTTTTTTTTAGTAAGGTGTGTACCTCATATCCTTCATAACTGTATTTAAACATAAGCAAACTGCTAGCCTACTGACACCGAAACCTACTGCTATTTCTACATTTATACTGTTCGGGTTAAACAACTAAAAGAATGTTGTGAGATTGTTAATGTTGAAGACCAAAACTGTGAAGATACAGTAAAATCAGATGGTTAACATTGTTACCTTCGATAGAAAAAATATTAAAAATGTTTAAACAGTTACAGAGTTATTTTTTCCCTCAAGAAAAATGTCCCCTTAATAGTTTTGAAAACATTTTTTTTTAATTTGGCTATGGTTTTTTCACTCACAAGCTTCTTCATTTCATAAATGTGTGCTGCAGGTCGAATCTGAAAATCTTCAATGGTAGAAGTATAGATGGTTCTACCAAATTTAAAGCAACAATTAATAGAACGGAAAAACGAAATCTTTTGCCCTGAATGTAAAACTTTGAAGATTCGCAAGCGTTTCGTTGGGTATTGCTAAAAAAAGAACCTCTGTGGACAGATGTTGGAAACTCATTAACTTTTCAAAAACAACACACTGATATTCATATAGATGATTCGGAACTTTTTGATGAAATTGCTTGCATTAAAAAATATACAATCAGTCAAAAACTAATAGAGCGGAAAGAAGTTTCTGTTTCTATTGACAAACAATGCGTCGAGCTTTTTAACCACTTTAAGTGTGAAGGTATACCAGACAACATATTAAGAATTGTTGAAATATGCATGCGTTTACCGGGATCCAACGCCGCCACGGAGAGAATTTTCTCTGATATGAATAAAAATTTGGACTAGCGAAAAAATTAGCCTTACTGTAAGAACTTCAAAAGGTTTTTTAATTTTAAAATATAATTTTGAAATAGATTTCTTTAAATTTTTTTGTATCTCCAAGATCGCCTAGATATTTTACGAAAGATGCATTCAACGAAAAAATATACAAAAAGTAACGTTTCGCTTGCCGTTTTATTAACATGTACTTTCAAAAATCGAAGTAAAATACAGAATTAAATAGATGTTTTTAATTTTTTTTGACACTATTGCATTATGACGGGGACCTTGCCATAAATAACCACTACGTTTGTCACTTAGATTAGAGAGCATTTCCGTTTTACATAAATGGTTACTTTATTATAGACGTAAACGTATTTTTTATTTTTTCACAAATTTTATCAGTGCTTTTATCTACATGATGGCATATTGAAATAAATTAAATAAATAAAAATAAAAAAAGTTAAACGAGTGTCAAATTTATTGGTATAACGATATAATTATCGTATTCTATAATCACAAAACGTTGAATGCAATACTAGATACGCTCACATTTAAAACCAAATATCACTATTATCAGGTCTTAAAATATTTAATTTCTAATATGTATTTAAAACCTTGTAATAACTAAATAGAGAGAGCACAACACGTTTGTTGCTCGACGTGTGCGACGTATACAATAAATGTTTTTTGTCTGTCTTTTAAATTTTGTTTAACAAATGAATTAATTTATAATTAATGTTTGTGTCTAAAAACTGTGTGTAATTTTGTTCAGTCGCATCAGTTTACTGTGAGGTGTAGATTTGTCGAGTTCGTGTCTTTTTGTTACATAATTTTGAAGAATTGAGTCGAGTTCGTGTCTTTTTGTTACATCATTTTGGAGAATTTCATTTTACGTACAGAAGCTATTTTGAAATTTTGGGAGATATTTCACTGAAATTTAATAAGGTAAGGACACGGTTAGATGGCGTTAAATGAAGTAGTTGTTTAAGTATCACTGGAACACAACAAAATCAGTATATCTAAAACAGTGGTTATGTAGGTATCAAATGTTATATCTGCGTTTATTTGACGTTTTCATGTAAATAACTACAAAAAAAATGATTGGAATAGATTTAAAAAATTATAACTTATATGACTATTAAACAGTGTTTATTTGTTTTTCTCAAGATTTGTCTAAATGATTTCAATTGTTTTAAAACTAATTTAAGTATCATGTAAGGTTATAGCAACCATGTGTGATGGAAATTCTGTTAATCAAAATATGGTAACAGTCTCTCCTGTGGACATTCAGAATTTATTAAATTACTTCTCCAAAAATACTTACCGAGCAAAGGACGCTGACTCTATCGTAAGACTATTGTTAGGTTCGAATAGTATACTTTTACAGTGTTTTTTAGGGTAACGAAGCACTCTTACGAAGTATTGAACTTATGAAAATTGATTATAGTATATTTCTTTTAAATAATGTCAATGGGGAATTAAGTACACATTATCCTGGGCAATTGGTTGTTCTTGAATGCGAACATGCTCCTAATCAAAATTTATCACTGTTGCAACCGACTCAACGTACAACTAATACGATTTATGAAAGTATGTACGATGCTCAAAAATTACGAGATCTTATTATGAAAGCTCGCTTCGCAAGGTAATTATTTAAATATGTTTAATAATAAAGCAGTAAATATTATATATGTTACATAAAATGATGGCTGTTTTTTAATTTGTAGATGTAGAGCTAGATTTCCTTTGCCTGTTATTTTATATAAAGGTAAATATATATGTCGATCATCTACATTATCAGGTGGACCTGAAATTTATGGAAGATCAGGAATTAATTATTTGTTTAATGGTGCCGAACCTGTCGCAGAGCAATACGATAATTTAGATACTGATATGGATACTACAAATTCACAATCAGACTGGCAATTATTTGATCGTGTTCGAAGCCAAGATATAAAATTATTAAAAACTTTTAATGTGGGAACAATTATAGATTTTATGGTAGAAAAGAAAAAAGTCAAGTTTGGAATGAAGTAAGTATATTTTATATTGAGTATTAAATGAACTTACATCATAGATGATTTGAAATGAAGGTCACATTCATTTTATGTGTTTTGTTAAAGCCTAAAATATAATTATTAATAAATTTTATTTCTTTATGTACACTATCCCAAAAATATTGGTAATATTTCCCAAACGGTGAAGATAAATATTTGAAATTTTAGAAATAACTTGCGTATTGCATTTATCCTCTGCAAAGTTATTCAATATATTATGATTTACTCATTAAGCTTATTTCTTTAAAAAACTAATTAATCAATTATCAATTACCTTTATAGCATCTCAAAATGTTCACCGTTTACTTCTGGAAAAATGTTAGTCTTCCTTACATTCATTAGTCCTTATCAAAATTAATATTATTTTTTGTTATTCAAACAATCATTCTGCATACCGTTCTTAAACAATTGTTAATTCAAGATTATCAAAAAAAAATTTAAAAAATTTTTTACATTTTTGCGTAATCTTAATCGAACATTTAAAATCATATTTAGTGGTTATGAAAATGTAGTCCATACTAGGACTTTTAGGACACGACGAATATTATATAAATTGGTATTTAAAGTCAACTAGTTCCCAGTGTTGCGTTAACGCAACATGATTTTTTTTAACCTTCACATTTGACGGTTACTTTTAAATTTTCGTGCCAATTCAGCTTCGTGCCCGTGCACCTTCGCCTGTCCGCCACGCATTAACCGTTTACCTTTTTTTATTTTTCTTGTTTGATATCAAGACTTTTTAAGACACCTCAACCAGTATCTGTTCTCAATTTAGTGGATACAGCATTTTACATGTTTCAAATTAATATATAAATTTGATCTAAAATTAAATGGATGCTTGTGCATTTTAACTTTTATTGTAATTCCCGTTAGTTGATGAACACTTTAACACTAGGACAGGTGTTAATACTTACCTAAAAGGACGGTGGTGGACATTTTCACCGCTTACAGTTATTTAGAGATGCGGAAATATTGTTTTCAGTAAAATATTTATTATTAAGTTGTTAACATTGTAAGCACGATTATTTTAGTACATTTACACTTATTCGAGCAGTGGTTCGTAGCATTTTTCACAAATACTTTTTTCATACCTATCGCAAATGTCTTTAGTTTTATTTTTACATGTTACTGATTTCACTATGGTCACTGCTGTATGACGGAAAGTAATTTTTGTTTAGATCATTATGTCATTATTTTCTAAAAAATAGTTTCCGTTGTTCCTGTACATCAGATTTCGCAAATTTTTAATTCAGTCAAAATTAATCTAAAGCTTGCTGCTCAGTAACTCCACGACCTGACCACATATTTTCACATCCATCATTCACAATCAAACATAAATTTTCTAAGAAAATGAACAATATTGCTTTATTACTAGCGCAATAACGAATTTCGGAATTCTCAGAATTATATTAGGAAGCAGAAAATCTGACTTGTTCATTTTACAACAATGTTTATCTTAATAAAAGTTATAAAACCTACAATAATAATTGTATAGTCTAATTAACCACTACCATCTTTCTAGGACTTATGTAACAGTAAACCGAAAATTTTAGTACAAAAAGAAAAATAAAATTGTAATTACGCACAGATACTTGAGTTAGCAGAAATAAAAATACGGTACAACTTAAGTAAATATGAAGATGTTGATTCTGAAAAATGCACAACGGTGAAATTGACTGCCTCCCTCTTTCTAGCGTTAATAAAGTTTAAAGTAGTTTGTTAAAATTTTGAATTTAAAATCACACTTTAGCTAATGAGTGGATAAATAGAATTAATTTTATAAAAATTATTATAAAATTATCTATTTTAATGCGTATCAATTTGGTTAGTTACTTTATAATTCTAAAAAATGACTTTCATCATATGAATGAAATGGTATCTCTTACGAGTCTCTGTTCAAATCGTGCATCAATGTTGCCATCTGCATGTATAAGTTCCTGTTTTTCTTAAGCATGGTGCTGTGTGTTTAAAAAAATGATGAATTGTAAAATTAACATGTTAACCCTCTACAGCATGAATTATTATATTTTGATAAAAAAAATATTTTAAGTCATGGAACAGGTTTTATTCATTCTAATTAAGACATAAGCAAAAAATAACATTATTTTTTTGTTAAATAAAGAAAAAAAATGTGTCAGCTATATATGGCTTGGTATGCAGGAAAGAGAAAAAACACAAAAAAAGTACTCGCCATATATGGCCTATCATGCATTGAAGCAAACTTATAATGTATTATAATGTTAAGTGTGAAATGCTAAAAAACAATTTCTGTCTTTGTTCAGACACAAATAAACTTTACATTTTTCACAATATATAAATGATCGAAATTTACAATTATTGTAGCATTGCAATCTACTATTTTTCCACGAAGGGAAGTGGCCAATACAGTCTTTGCGCACTGAATTTAGGGGTATATCTTGCCGTATCACGGGTTTTTTCGCATTCACTGTCTTACTATAACCGTCATCTGTTGGAATTGAACCTCTCCTCGATGTTGGGGCAAGGTATTTCCCTATATTCATGGTATTTTTTAAAGTAACGTCGTTTTCGGATTTCTGGAGAACTCCCCACGTAAGTCGACAACATAGTTACAAGTTTATTATCAAACCAGCATACACATCCAACTTCTATCTCATCTACTGTCGCTACTTTTTCATCCATACTACCACGACCACGTTTTTTGATTCATTTTCGGTTGGCATTGTGCTATCAGTTACTCGATTTGTTCTTGCTGTTCCTAATGATAGTAACCCAATCTTACGAAGGTATACTTGCAGGTTTATACTGTTAACCAGTTGTCAAAAGAGATTTTATAATTTTTGTTACGAGGCACCGTACTAGTAATCTTGGTTACTATATTTCCACTAGCATCAAGGTTTGGTGCACCCTCAGGGATGACGTTGCTCTGTTTACCAGCAAAAATGTAAAAATCATAGCTGAAGCCTGATGATCCACAAAGTACTAAGTTTTTATAGCCCCATTTTTTCGGCTTTTTAGGATTGTACTGCTTCAAAGTGTGCCTAGCTTTGGTTGGTATGACCTGCTCATCCACATCCAAGTATTCTTCATTTGGCACAAGGAGCAACTGTCTTCGTATTCCTTCAATAAGGGGGCGGACTTTAAACAGTTTGTTGTGTCCAGGTAAACCATGACGTATAAATAGAGTATTATCATTAAAATGTAGAAACCGTTTGTAGAAATCTATTACAGGTCATTATATCATATACTTGTGATTGACCTAAACTTGCACTCCAATACAATCTAGTTGAAGGCAATCTAACTAAGGACATAAACATAATTATTCCTACAAATTGTTCAAGTTCATTTTTGGTTATGTTCACCGGTTTATTTATATTATCCTGCGCAGCTTTTAGATTAGATTCAGTGACAATCATATTTAGTAGTTCGTCAGGAAACAGAAATGAAAAGAAGTTTCAAGGACTTTCCCATGCATCCATACTTTCTGGTAAATTAGTTGTATCCAAAAATCTGCTTTTCTCTGGATCGTAATCCTTTAACTTTTGGTCAGTCCATGTGACTTTTATTTCTTTCTTGTTTTTAGCTTTTGCAGTCTTCCCTTTTGCAGTATTGCCTTTTGCAGTCTTGCCTTTTGCAGTATTGCCTTTTGCAGTCTTGCCTTTTTGTTTTTTTGTAGACGTCCCTGTTTGTGTTTTTGTCCTTTCTCGTGACGACGATGGTTTCGAAATATCTGGTTCGGTTTCTTCTTGTTCATCTTCTGATGCATGGTTAGATGGAAAATATTCTTCGTCGGTGTCGTCATCGTCACTGTCAGGAATTATATCAGGTTTGCTTATTGGCCTACTAGATGGTAAACATTCCTCTTCCGAATCTGAATTACCAAGTAAATCATCATCACTAATTGAACCATCGCCTGGAATCTCATTAGTGTACTTCGATGTCCCATAAAAGGTTTTACAGTTCATTTCTGCAATAAATGAATACATACTTTACATTAAAGTCAAAGTGCATAGGGAGCCAAATATGGCCGGTATAAAAAAGTACATTTATTCTCCACAATGCATAAGTAGCCATATATGGCAGGGCATCAAATATCCTTTTTGTAATTAATTGAAAGTAAACAATTTGAAAATAGCACTTGCAATGTAAACAACACATGCCACAAGTACTAAAAAAAATTAAAATATGAATTACTGACCTCTAGTAACAGGATGTTTCCAGAAACAATTGCACTAAATTTCTAACTGCTCTGTACACACGCACATTGCACTAATAAATGAATTGGAGATATAACATACACTGTCGCCAAATTTTAAAAATATTTCTGGTATGTTAAAAAGCAGTACATGACATACCTGATGTTCCCTATTGATCTACATTAATTTCAGACACACATAAAAAATGTTTTGTTTATTAATCCATGTATGGATTTCTATGTGATAGAGGGTTAACTAAGGATATAATTGGTGTACAATGTGTTTAACTGAGATAATGATTTCATAAAATTTAGAAGTTTGCATTTGTAGTACAAGGTTGCTTCCTATCCATGTGTAGGGTTAGTTGGCATCCCATGAATATTTTTGTACCCATCAGGACACGTGGATAATAATAATCAATTTATTCACTTATCAAAATATATATTTTATGGGATGTGTCAATTTATGTATAAAAGTACCAATATATCTATGTATAAAAATGGATTGTGAAATTTTATGTGTAATTGATGTATGAATGAATGATTGAGAGTTGTTTGTATTCCTATTCTCGATATCCCTATTGGGTAAATTTTTTTTCTTGGCGAGAGGGAGAATGTGTTTTATGTTTGAGCGCAGAAAAGCGTGCCGGCTAGTATGTATATATAGAAACCATATTCTTATCCATTATCTTAAAAAGTGATTGACTAGGCTTAACATATCACATTAACCTTAAGATGCGTTATAGAACTTAGGTATAGAGTAAAAATAGTTTTGTACTAGAAATTGTTTTATATCTTGCTTAAAGTCGTTATATTTGAGATGTGAACTCTGTATATCTAGTGAATGGTATCAGTGAACGTCCCTGCTGTGTTGTCACATACTTATCTAATTTTAGTACAACTAACCTTTACTTATGGTATACATTATTTATTTTTGATTATATTCATTTACTTTTGTACTAAAAGCTTTTATAATATAACCTTTTTTATGTCCGTGAAGTTAGCATATCATTTTCCAGCAGATAAAAAAAAATGACAGTTCTTCTAGCATGCAGTTTAGTTTTATAGTTCTTGATACTTTTTAGCAATAGTTCTGATCATTTAACCCAAAAAACAATCGATTGAAAAAATGATCTGCTAACTTGCCGTAGCAGATCATTTTTCAGCAAATCATAAATAAACTAGAAACTCTATTTTTTTAAATAATTATTTTGCCTAAATGCCATATGATTTTGTAGATTATTGTGCTCTGCTGGTTGATATTCGATAGTTCAACTCATTAGAGCACATTTAATATATATTTTTAGACGTATAAATATAATCATTAAAACAATTAGGAAAACAAGATTCGTAACAAAAGATTTTATTAGTTATCTTACTAATTTGTCTCATATTGCGTATATAATTAGATGTGGACATATAATCGTATTTGAGTTAATTGCCAAACATTTTTTAATCAAGTCATCGTATTTATACCAGAACTCACCTGCTAATGCATATGTGACATAATGCTTTTTTTCTATATTACAATCAACCACACCAATTAACATAAATGTTTTTCCATCGACCTGCACAACTTTTTTAAGTGAATTTAATTTGTGGGCGATAATTTTACTTCTTTTCGGATAACTAGTATCCGTCACAATAGAGGTATCAATTAAGAGGTGTGGCCCATATTGTGTCAAGCTCGTTATCTTCTTTTTGCACTTAAAGCAATTTCTCTTAATTTTTATGCAATCATTGATTGCTTCTTACATTAGATGTAGACCATCGCAAAGAATCATATCAACATTCACGTCTAATAATTGAGATTTTCTGTCATTAGCGTATCAGCAAGAACATTCAACCCAATAAGAATAACTTTTTCAAAAAGAAACTAAGCTAGATGAGCAGCATTGCATTCAGCAACAAGACGTTTTATGTTCCTTGTATAGCTTATGACAGTATTTTAAAAAATAGCAGTCCTTAATAATATGTTGGCCCCTTGAACATAATTTTCTTTTATTTTTTTTGTTGTTGATATTTTGAACCAGATTTATAACTGGACAATCAGATGACTGCATTTTCGTGGTAAATTTTATTTGTTAAAAACCCACTGACGAACAACTTGAAATATTGAGTTAAATGCATTACATTTAATTCATAGTTGTTTATATGCACCGTTCCCGATATATTCCAAGTTTCCGACTCATGGTCCGGAGCACGCTGGCCGCAAAGCCACCACTGCTGCGCGCTAGTACGTCCTTCTAGCATCACAGGTCTATATAAGAAGCATAGGTAGCATGCGACTCCTTTTAGCACTTGTTTTCCTCCTTTTTCTATTTGGGTTTTTGATTACCATGTCTTTATTCCTCGGGGTGTGAGACTGCACCTCGGCGGAGACCCGGCTTTTCTCTAAAACAATTCCTTTTCTTTTTAACTTTTCAAAAACCTAATTAACAACAACCGCGATGGTTAAGCACGGACGCCATCGTGCTACCGTAACGGTTGTATCCCCAACCCCGACGCCGCCCGTTCACCTACGCACACACAATACACAGCACACACTTACGCACACACCCTCGCCTTGCCACCACCATCCTTACGTACACGATCCCATTAAAACGCCTCATCCATTTTTACCTCATCTACACACTCCTACATTTCCACACGTTCCACCGCCTCCACAAAACCCACAAACCCGCACAAGCACACAAACCCGCTGTTACCCACACCCACCCAGCCACCTGTACCTGCCGTGATTTCTACACCCGCTTCCCTCAATCCTAATCCCACCAGCTCTCAATCCTCGAGGTATTGCATCCGCAATATCCCGAAATCCATAACCACACTTAAACTTAAAGTTTAACCACAATTACACCTGTCTCTTAGAGACCTCTCCCTTGTCGGATGGTACACAGCTTCGGCTGCGACACTATTTCGATGAACCCGCTGTAACCCTATCCCAACTATCCGGTCCCCGTCTCTCCAACTCCAACCCTAGACATCCCTCCTTTTCCTGCGTGATTCGTCACGTAGATAAAGACATCCTAGAACCCGAGATCCTCGGTGCGATTGATCTTCCACACGCGAGGAAGGCCGTCGCGTCACCGCTAAGGCGACGAACACCCCCACATCCTTAATTCGCATCATCACTGATTACAAAACTACCCTAAAGTACCTCTTCGCACGCGGTGTCATGTTCGGGCGACACTATAGTTGCGAACCCTCCCTTATTCCTCAACCCTCCCCAAGTATTGTTACACTTGTACGCAGGTGGGGCATACCGCTGAGGAGTGTCCTACCCGCTTTATCCGATGTCCTATGATCCTCTTGCAAATCCTCGGCTAACCCAAGGAACTTCCCAGTTCCTGTCGTCCGAAGAATCCGACTCGGGGGACACTGCCCACCTTAAACCTATTCCCGACACCGAACCCCTTACCATCAAAGACTTACTGCAAGTCCTTACTCACTCGCTCATCTAGATGTTCCCCGACCGGCGAACTAGGGTTGCCCGCGCCCTAGACTCGCTATCCTGAAACTTCTTCCCACGGAGTATCAACATCTGCGTATCCGGTACGCGGATGAAGGTCGCCGTAATCGGCCAACCCAATCCTTAACTCCTTCCTAAATGGATATCCTAGCAGGGACAGTTAATGCCAGGGGCGTTCGTCGGAAACGCCCCTTGCTGAAACACTTTACACACACACACACAATATACACATCCTTTCCATCACAGAAACGAAACAGATGCACACTTCAATTCAACACGTGTCACACATTCCTAAACAATAGCCAACATGGAACCACCCTCTTAATTAAAAATTGCTTCCCATCCACTCTTTTTCAACTTCCTGCGCACCTACAGAATCTCGAATGAGTTGCTGCGACGGTGCACTTTCAATAGTAGTTATTTCATATTACAACCCACCCAGCCACAACACCCTTTCCGTTGACTTTTTAATCTACGCCTCTAGCCTCCCTAATGCAGTTATCCTAGGTGATTTCAACATTTCCACGTCCATTTCGGTGACACCGCAACTAATGACAACGGTAACATGCTATCCTCCACTCTGTGCAGTTGCCGCTCTGGCGAATCGCCAATACACAGCCAACATACTTCGAACATTTAGGTGCCTCAATAGTAGATTACATCATAGTTTCCGAACCCATAACTCACTATTTGGATCGTGAGTGCTTTCTAGGCACCACGATCACATCAGATCAGATACCACTACTGGTCAAAACTTCATTTTGTCCAGCTCCCCTACACCTTTCTCAATTCACAGTCATTAAAGATTTTTCAAAGCAGACTGGAATGAGTTCTCCGAACACATCTCCAACAACCTTCCTACACCCCAAGATCTCGAGAGATCCATTAGAGACCTAACTTCTTCTTGCGATCCAGGGATCCGGCTCTCAAGACCGAATACATTCGCCTTAATCAGGCGAGAAGCAAACATACACCAAAGCCACATCCCAGTTAGATTATAGAAATGGTAAACTTTTCTGGCAACATTCGATAGACTCACCAGAAGAAAAGTTAACCCTAAATCCCACTTAACCGACCTTCAGGGCAACCTAATCTCCTCCGACCAGGGAAAGGCCGATTAGTCACCACCTTCAATCCACTTTCCGATGCCCAGATGATCCCCAATTCGATAACCGGTTCAAGGCACTTCTCGAGGGTCGCTTTGAAGAATTCCGCAACCTTAACCTTCCTCAAACCCAACTCGATAACGAGAATCCCTTTTGTGCTCCCATCACGCCCGACCAGGTCCACACTTATTTCAAAAAAGGAAAAAATTCTGCCCCAGGTCATGACGGCCTAAATCGCAAAATCCTCCGCTATTTACCTGACCCAGCTCTCCAATTACTCTCCAACATCTACAACCAATGCTTGATCGTATCCCACTTCCCGACGGACTAGAAATCGGCCTCCACGTCACATTCAGAGCTTGCTTGTTAAAAACATGAATACTTTTAAATCATAAACTAAAAATGCAATTTTCTTAAAAACAATCAATTTTAGAGAGTACATTATACAGACATAATTCGAAGGGATAAAATAGTTTTATAAGATGGTAAAATAATATACTGGGTGTCCGATTTAAAAAAATGAAGTTTTTGCCAATTGAAATCTCCTGAATTAATGCTTATTCAAAAAACACCCTGAACCCCAAACGAAACTTCTACTGTGTTCAGACATTTCAGCCATCCTTTACCTTCGTGCCTACCAAATAAGTTTAGTTGCTTATCAATGATAACGTTTATTTGGCAGCATTTATAGTACACCAATTTTCGTCAAATCTTCATATTTTTCGCTCCAGCTTGGCAACGTCGCAATTTATGGGAAAAGAAAAGATTGGGCTAGATGCAGAATTTTACGCCGAATTCGATGGTAAGCAAATATACAGGGTGTCCTATTAAAAATAAGTAAACTTCATGTTGTCTTGCTTAGGCTGAACACCTCAAAATATTTTAGAAATTTGTATCTGCGCAAACATAACTTTTATTTAAAACATTTGTTTGTATTTTTGATCCTAAGTAAGTTATTGCACTCCCACACACTAATGGGCCACCCTGTATGTTAAATGTACTCTGCTAAATAGAACTACCGACAGTCAAGCAACTTATTACTTTAATCTTCGCATTTATAAGTTTTTTGCTCAAAATAATTGTTTAAAGAAATCTTAAGAAAATTTTTCTGACATTTATAAAGAAGTACTAGATTTATCACGTAGAATTTGAAAGAAGCCCAAAACATATGTGAATGCATTGGTAGAGCCCTTAGAAAATGTCTGCTATGGAAAACCAAAAAATACATTTTTTTGTAGTACAATCAATAGAACTATCATTAAAAAGTATCAGGAACTGTCTAACTCGACTGTTTACAATAGAATTTCTAGTGTATTTGTGATTTGCTGCAAAATGATCTGCTACGGGAAGTTAGCAGATCATTTTTCTCAATAGACTGTTTTTTGTGTTAAATTATAAGAACTATTACTAAAAAGTATCAAGAACTATAGAACTAAACTGCATGGGAGGAGAACTGTCATTTTTTTTTGATCTGCTGAAAAATGATCTTCTACGGGAAGTTAGCAGATAATTTTTTCAATTGATTGTTTTTTGGGTTAAATCATCAGAACTATTGCTAAAAAGAACTATAGAACTAAACTGCATGCGAGGAGAACTGTCATTTTTTTTTTGTCTTCTGGCAATGATACGCTAACTTCACGGACATACCTTTTTTAGGATGTTTTTTTTTCTAAAATCACATCAGTCCAAATTCTTCAAAAGTTACTGATTTATATAGACATTATAGGTATATTTATAATGAGAACTGAGAACTAAATTAGACGTAAATGATACATGATAAAAGTACTGTTGAGAGAAAAGTACTCAGAGATCCCGTTCTTCTAAGCCAATACTCACCTTCCGACGCTTATTTCATAGAAACGATTGATGGTCCTATAAATATTTCAGAGATACCTCCGCAGTTTTTCCTCATCATGCTGTTGTTAAGCAGTCTTACTTGACTACCAAGTTGCGCGTAGTTTTCGATGCTAGCGCAAAAACTTCTACTAATATTTCAAACCGTCGGTCCTCAAGTTCAGGACAATCTGTTTGATGTCTTATTGCGTTTCCGTGCTTACGAGGTCGCCCTGTGTGGTGACATCGCCAAGATGTATCGTATGATCAAAGTCGATTCTGCATCGTGTAAGTTTCAACATGTACTCTGGAGAGACAATCCCGAGAAAACCCTCGATATTTATCGTTTAAACACAGTCACTAGTTACTAGTTACCTAGCCACTCGTTGTTTGACCTTCTTTTCCTGAAGCTGCTGAAGTTATTTCAAAAAACTTCTATATGGACGATCTCTTATTTTCAACTGGCTGTATCTAAAACGCCATTCGAATAAAAAAGTGTCCTCTAACTTGTCTGCTGCTGACCTGACTATCCGATATCTAATAAACAGGAAGTTGTATCTTCGCTTGTCTCCGATGGCGTCGAACTTTCCACTGTTCCCATTGGCGAACGTTCTGATTCTAAAACTCTAGATATCCATTGGGATTCTGGGAATGAACTTTTGTTTTGTAGGGTTGACATACCTAATGACAATTCCGTTCCCATTAAAAGGAAAATTTTATCTAGCATTTCAATAATGTTCGATCCATTGGGTTTTTACTCTCCTCTTATCATTGGCGGGAAAATTTTGATCCAGAACCTTTGGCAATCTGGCATTGTATGGGACGATCCCATCCCTTCCGAGCTGATGTCCGAGTGGTTTGAATTTAAGACCCAGTTACAGCATCTGCATATCATCAAGATACCTCGTTGCGTTATTCCGACAGCTACTTCACAGATTGAGCTCTACGGTTTCTGCGACATTAGTGTTATTGCTTACGGTTGCTGTTTCTATTTGCGTTGTTGCACTGCAGATGGCCACGTAACTTGTACTATGTTATTTTCTAAGTCCAAGGTTGCACCTTTACACACAGTGTCCATTCCTCGTTTAGAGCTTTGCACGGCAGTGTTATTGTCAGAGTGGTGTCCTAAAATTATCAAAATTTTTGATATTCACTTTCATAATATTTCCTTAAGGGCAGGTTCCAAAATTACTTTAAATTGGGTCAATTCTGCTCCCAACAAATATCACACTTTCATTGCCAATCGCATTGCTGTTATACAGGAATGCACTAACATTCAACATTGGCATCATGTTTCAACTTCTAATAATCCAGCTGATTTAGTTTCACGCGAATCGAACATTTCGACCTTGAAGAATAACCGTGTTTGGTTTCAAGGTCCTGATTTTCTCTTTCTTAATGACTACAACTGGGTTTGTGATTACATTCCAGAGTCGCATGAGAGTACTGAACTCAAAAGGTACCATTGTCTTAATTTCTACCAATTTGTTAGACTCCATTTTTGATCAATTTTCCTCTTACGGAAAACTACAACGAATTATAGCTTACGTTTTACGATTCAATCATAATTGCCGAAACGAAGAAAGGCGAATCGGCAATTTAAACGTCACGGAACTCCAGAGTTCTTTGACAGTTCTTACCAAGCTTTGTCAAGCTAATTCCTTCGTTAATGAGATTAAGTCTCTCAAGAATAACCGAGTCATAAAGAATTTACGAATTCAAGCCCTAAATCCCTTCTTGGATGATCCAGGTTGTCTACACGTTGGCGGTAGGCTAACTAATTCAGAATTTTCCTTTGACAAGAAACATCCTCTAATTCTCCCAAAGGATCACAAGTTCACTAAACTGGTTATTTTAAATGGTCATAAAGAACTATTGCACGGTGGCGCACAACTTCTTCTCGCTTATATTTAATTTGCCTGAAACTCGTTTAAAACAAGTATATCCATTTTACAATGTTGGGTTGGACTATGCTGGACCTATTAGTATAAAAGATAGATACACTCGTGGTGCTCGATTATTAAAAGCATGTATACGCGTGTTCGTTTGTATGGTTACTCGTGCTTTACATTTGGAATTGGTCACTTCCTCAACTACTACGCCTTCCTGAATTGTTTGAAACGATTTATAGCGCGTAGAGGTATGTCTAGTTGTATATTTAATGATAACGCCACTAACTTTCGTGGAGCTAAAACAAAGTTAAACTCTTTATACTCAGTTTTGCACGAGGAAGATTCTAATGAACGCATATTTAAGTTTTTGGCTTCGAAGTCAATTGAGTGGCAATTTAGCAATCCTTACTCTCCACATGAAGGTGGTATTTGGGAGAGTGCAGTTAAATCTGTAAAAAAAAACATTTAAAATGTATTCTCGGCAACGCAAACCTCACATTTGAACATCGTATACAACATTAACTATGATTGAGTCGATATTAAATTCAAGACCATTGTCAATCCTCCTGACGACATTGTTCCTCTCTCCCGGACACTTTTTGATGGGTCGACCATTAGTAGCGCTTCCCTACCACAATTATATATCTGTGCGAGCAAGTATACTTTCTATATTTCAACGATCATAACTGTTATCTCAACATTTTTGGAAGCGCTGGAAAAAAGTTGTTCCTGAACTTCAAAAACGCCAAAAATGGAGCGCAGGAATCTTCCTGATCTCCTCCACATCAACTCCATTGCACTCCTACAGGACGACGATCTTCCTCCCCTTCAGTGGCGGCTCGGTTAAATAACTAACATACATTGTGGTGCAGACTGTGATTCGTGCTGCTTCAGTAAGACTACCCGGTGGTTCAGTACTGCGCTGCTCGTGAATGGTTTGTGCGTGCTTCCGAATAATTAAAGTAATTTCTTTGGTACAAACTTATACAATCGTACAAGTTCAAACTTTACTATTCACATTACATTTTTTTTTGTATTTGTTGAAATCCTCAAGGAATTTCAGGGTTGCTACATTCATAATAACCTTTGAATAAAGTCAATAAAAATCAGCAGAATATGGGTTACAAAGTATTCTCTGCTCATTTTATTAAGATGAAGTGTGTTCAACATATGTAAATCAATCATTTCACTACACTTACTATTGGAGTGGAGTTGTGTATTCTTGGAAAAAAATGAAACACGGAAAGTGAGGCAGGCAGGTAACAAAGGCAGTGTAGCACACTACTTGATTAAGTGTAATAAATGGTTCATTGTTTTTTAAGAGTTGCAGGGGTTATTCAAGGGTGAAATGAGCAAATTATGTATTAGAACACTCTAGCACACGTTTCTAATACACATTAGGTGCTAAAAAATTCTTTCAAAACGTGAAACTCAAATCAACCCCCTTGTATTGTTATAAGGAGTGAAGGTAGGTTAAGTTAAGAGCTGAATAATTTTTTTTAATCCCGTACGAGAACAGTGGTGTTATAATTTTAACGTGTGTATCTGTCTGTGGCAGCGTAGCTCTCAAACGGAGTAACCGATTTTGTTTTGTTTGAAAGGTGACTTAATCGAGAGTGTTCTTAGCTATGATCCAAGAAAATCTGTTCAGTCGTTTGCAGATCACCGGCTCTCTTCTAGTTGACGAAACTAGCTTACATTAAACAAATTTTCTGAGAATCTGGCGCGAATGTAGAATGTGGAGAGAGGAGGATGAGATGAAACTCTTGGGCAGAAATTTGCACTGTGTGGCTCTAATTGTACTTGGCAGTCAAACGAACACTTTTAGAGCTTTCTTCATACCATTCAAAAAGATGGACACGATTTTCCAGAGTTTCCCACGATTTTACATGGGCGGCCAGTGTATTTTTGAACCTGTCAGGACACATCATTTTGTAGTAAATGCAAAATAGTCATTCGTTTATCCGGTCCAAAATTCCAAGTTCCTTGTACACTTGGGAGTACTCGTTGTCCGATTTATATCTGGTACTTCACTCCCACTTCCTGCATTACATATCATGAAAACTGCAATAAATATAAAACAAAAATGTGTATGCAATTTAATAAAATTTATACGACGTCCTAGCTTCAGGAGAAGAATTTAAAGTAGTATTTGTTTATGAGTTATTTTAATTGAAAAAAGTCTTTGTTTTAATAACGAATTAGAGAAAAATTCGTATTTAGCATGACCTTGGTCTTTCTGTGATTTATTTTTTTCGCATAGAGATTAAAACTCTAAACACTTGTTTCACGCGTAATGGTATATTTATATAAAGAAGAATTGCAGATTTTTTTATCGGTATTTTACCTAAATTAAACCTCGAAATGCTGCGTTGCCAGTTGTAGTGCACGCTTGCTAACCCTACACATGCAAAAAAACGTATACATAAAAGTAGTCACCGAGCGATTGTGCTCCCCTCAATTCGCAATTCGGTGCACTAAAACTTACACACGCATCAATAAACAGACCGTCTATTTTTTACTTTTTTGGTTACAAGATGACATCGAATATCATAATAAAGAAAATGAAGAAGTAAGTGAGCGTTCGTCTCTCGGACGCTCACTGACCAGTGAAAGTCATCTGAACCTAAACTTTTACACAGGGGACGCTCACTTATACCGTGTGTGCGTGCGTGTCGCGTGCTGTGATATACAAGATTATATATATATATATATATATATATATATATATATATATATATATATATATATATATATATATATATATATATATATATATATATAATTTTTTTCTGTATTTATCGCTTTAATTATCGACAGTTTTATATAACGTATTTGTGTAGAACATTTTATTTATGACTTTTAAGCGTTTTCTTTTACTTCTCATTTATTTATTGTATCAAAATATGTAAGTTTTTAAATTATTGAAAATTTGCAATATTAAAATTATCACTTTGAATTACTTTAACTATTTTTTAAACCAGAATCGATTTTTAATCGATTTTTCGGCACTGTAAAATCTGCCGTCGATTGTCAGAAAAATAACGTTAAATTTTTCCAGTTTGACACTTTATAACATTAAAAGCGGCTGCTAAAGTATATAAACACTAAAACTGGGCCAACTTATAATATTAAAACAAAAGCGATGAAGTAATAATTTAATAAATTGATTGTAATTGATCGAATAATTGTAATTAATGAAAAAAATATTAAATATCAATCGCTACTGCCGTCGGCTCATCGGTAAATTAAGATAAGGGGGGGGTTCTAATTTATGTTTAATTAACGTACCTGAAATGCTAGTAGCTTCTTTTCTGCTTAATTATTTTCACTTATCCTTAATTCAAAACAAATGTTATCTAAAAATTATGAAAAAATGATAAATTCTCGAGCGCCATGTTGTCTTTTTTTTATATATCTATCTAGGAACAACAAAACCTAGTTAATGAATACTATTAAACAAATTAACACAAATGAAAATAAAATAACAAGTTACACATAAGTTTATTTAATATATGATTGAAAACGTAAAAAAATCAGAAGTCAAACTATACTAAATTATATAAAAAACATTACCTTTTAACGGTTATGTACATACACTGTATCTGGTAACTATGAAGCAGAATGGTTCATATGGTGAGGTCAATGTCTTGTTTAGTTATCCTTAAAATATGGAATTTCCTTGAAGTTTAATTCGCCAAATTTATTTGTAAAAGTATGTAAAACTTGTGTTGTAAATGTAATTCAAGTAAAACTTGCCATTTAAATTAATAGAATAGTAAAATTACGGACTTATACGTGCCATTAAAATATATTATAAAATGCCATATAAAAGTATGCATTAAAAAATACTTAATTAAAAGGTAATTAAAACCAAAATATAAAAATTAAGTAAAATCATGCTTATAGCTGTAATATTCAGCATTAAGTGAATTAAAAAAGCTTTCAGAATAACTCAAGTGTATTTCCCTAAAGTCATCACGCTTGCGCGGATACAATAATATAAATCCAATTTTTAAGAAAGGAACTAAAACTATTTATGTAATATTACGCCCAAAAGATATGTTCTAGGAAATGCCAATTAAATTGCCATTCTCAATTCTACATATTAATAATTAAAACTTTTCTAATAATACGCCAAATAAATGAACGATTCTTAAATTAATGTACTTTTAATACAACCACAAAAAAAAGGTTGTTACAACTTGAAATACAATTGCACATTGCACAAGATTTTTAATAATATTGCTGCTTTAGAGTTGTGTCCAAATCTTGAAAATGGCAAGAGCAAAGCAAATATTGAAAGAAAAACGTGCTCAAATAGTAATTTTGAACAAAACCAGCTATTTGCAGCGAAAAGTTGCACAAATAGTGGGAGTTTCACAGAATGGAATCCGTACAACATTGGAGAGATTCGCTGAAAGCAAATCGTTTTCCAACAGGAAACGCTCGGGCCGACCCAGAAAGACGACAGAAAGTAATGATAGACAAATACAAGTGTTAAGTAAGCGGTCCAGACTCAAAACAGTGCCAGATATTAGAGCCGAGATCAATTAAACGCTACCGAAGCTAATCTCCGATACTGTCACACATCGGTTGCATGATGTTAGCTTGTATGGACAGGTCGCTGCCAAAAAACCATTGTTGCAATCGGTAAACGTTCATAAACGACTCAAATGGACAAAAGAACACAAAAATCGGTCCATCGAACAATGGAAACAGGTGTTATGGACCGATGAGTCCAAATTCGAAATCAGACGGCGAACGTACTGCCGGAGAAATTCTGATGAACGGCACGCACCTCAATCTGTAAAGCCAACAGTTAAGTTTGGTGGTGGCAGTGTGATGGTATGTGGGTGTTTCTGCTACGATGATGTCGGCGCCTTGGTGAACATCGACGGGAAAATGCGAAAAGAAGATTATCACCGGATAGTTCAGCGAAGTGCTATTTCATCTGGCATCAATTTGATAGGGGAAATCGAAAAAACACTGTCATAAACATCTCTAAACGACAGTTGAACGAGAACGAAATGCAGGTTCTGGACAAAGACTTGAACTATGCGGTAACACCGAGGTATATTCCGAAAGTAGATTTAATAACCGCAGTGGAAGAAACAGCTATGAAATTAAATCCTGAAGAAGCCAGAAGTAAGGTTAGATCAGTTCTAGATTCATCTAGGCGAACTAAACCTAACCTCTCTAACCTAGAAATGAGAGCAGTCATTTCCCTTAAGAATGACCCAACAATCAAAATTCTCCCGGCAGATAAAGGAAACGCGACTGTGGTGATAGATATGGACACTTAGAACAGTAACATCCAAGAACTACTAGAGTTTTCTTATTACCAGAGAAGTAGACTTACCTCACACTACAACAAACCTCCGCATCTGTACGGCATACCAAAGATTTATAAGCAAGGAATTCCTCTGAGGCCAATTGTGAGCTCGAGAAATTCACCTTGTCGCCCATTAGCACACTATCTGCTAGGTATCATCACACCCTCATCGGGAAAAGCCGAGTCTATAGTCAAGAATACGCAGCACTTCGTGCAAACCATCAGACACTTCCAACCAAACCACGACGAAATGCTGGTAAGCTTCGACACTGAGTATTCACAAATGTGCCTACCGATAAGGCACTTACTATCATAAGAGACAAGTTGGAAAAGGATGAAACGTTAGACAAACGCACGGAACTCTCGGTAACACAATAATGGAACTTCTGACAATATGCATTAGAACTACATATTTCCAGGTAGAAGACAAATTCTACCAACAAGAGTTTGGGGTGGCGATGGGTTCCCCACTATCACCCATACTGAGAAATATATATATATATATATATATATATATATATATATATATATATATATATATATATATATGGAAGACTTTGAAGATCAAGCGATATCCGAATTCACAGAGAAACCAAGGATGTGGCTTAGATACGTGGACGATACTTTCGTAATTTGGCAACATGGCAAGCATAAACTAGATGAATTCCTAGATCATGTAAATATCCGCGCACCCTCCATAAATTTCACAATGGAATTGGAGTCGGAACAAAAACTGCCATTCCTGGAATGACAACACTTTCACGACAAGTGTATACAGGAAACGTACCCACACAGGGAGGTACCTACATTACAACTCCAATCACCACAAAAATGTGAAGTTGGGCATGGCAAAATGCTTGTACGATAGAGCAAAAACAATATCCTCAAAACAAGAGGACCTGAACAAAGAAAAAGAAAATATCACTAGAACACTCTAAGAAAATGGCTACTCCCATCTAACACCTAATCTAAACAGGGAAAGGGTAACCTAAAAAAAGAACCTAAATATTCAGCGATAATACCATATATACAAGGTACCTCAGACAAAATACGAAGGATAGGCAGCCAATACAAGATACGCACTGCCGTCAAATCGACCAGAACGCTCAGGGGAATATTAACCAAAACCAAACCACACAATGAAGATCAGAATTGCAAGAATTGTGTATACAACCTACCATGCTAATGCGGCAAAGCATACATAGGAGAGAACAGTAAACCACTCAAAGTGAGAACGCAGGAACATAAGAACAACGTCCGCAAGGGCGAAACAGAAAAATCAAGAATCGCCGAACATGTCTGGAACGAAGACCACCGCATTTAATGGGATAACATACAGATAGTGACAAAGGACGAGAACACAACTCGTCGGAAACAAAGAAGCCACATTCATCGTACTAGCAAAAAATCCAATAAGCCAAGCTAATGTGGAAATGAAACCCATATGGATTCTAGTAATGCCGGTCAGCTTGAGCGCAATACATCTGCGCAAGAAGTTACGACGCAACATGCGCAATAAACTTCTGCGCAACCACGAAAAAGTTTAATATATATAAGTTCTAAAAAATATGTATTGGATTACTCAGTGGCTCAACGGTAAAGGTGTTACTAGTAAGTGACAGGTACCAAGTTCGAATCTGAGAGTAGTCAAGTGCTTGGGAAAAATTATATAATATATGAATTCGACTCAAGTGCGAAAATAGTTCTTCTCAGGACTAAGCCTGATGACGCAAGCTGATTCCGCTTCCGAAACGTGGCGCAGAAACTGTGGAAATAGGCCGATCAACTCGACTAATATGAAACAATAGTTACAAAACACTTATAATACAGAAAGAGAAAGGGTTTGTGTTTCAACAATCTAATGACCCGAAACATACATAAACTTTGTACGAACTATTTAAGATCAAAAGAAGCTGCATGCACTCTTAAATTAATGGAATGGACACCACAATCGGCGGTTGCAAATCCCATCGAGCCGTTGTGGGATGAGCTGAACAGAGAGGTGCGAAAAATGTGTCCAACCAGCGAATCTCACTTGTGGGAATGTCTTCAGCAGGATTGGCAACGATTGCGACCAGAAAGATTCCAGAAATTGGTGGACAAAATGCCCAGAATTTGTGGGGCCATCATCAAATCGAAAGGCCAACATATTGATGAAAAACTGGCTTTTTTTTTCTTTTTTTTTCTACAAAAAATTAAAACATATCACAGATAAATGTTTATAACTCATTTATAAAACGAACATAATAATAAGTTTGTTTTGGCAATATTTCCATATTATCGAATTGAATCTCATGATTTAACTTATTTAAGCATGCTCAGCTACAGCAGATTTCTCTGGTTGCTCTAATCTACAAACTCTCATATGTTCTTTACGTCTTGTATCAAAGCTACGTTGTTTGGTTCCAATGTAAAAGAGAGAAATCAGTACCAACATTGAAAACTGGTTTTTCTTTATGATTCTGTCTAGCAGGTCGTTCTCAACTTCCAGATAGCCTCCCAAAAGTTCTAAAACTGCGTAATGAGATTTTGCATGAAAGCTTATATTTAAACAATTAAGAGGAATTTTTATATTTCATTGATTATGCATAATCGAAGTATTGGGAAAATATTTTCATGGAATTTAGGAGTTCTGATTAAAGTTCCCCATAGCCCTTCAAGGGTATTAAAAGTTTGCACAATGAGATTTTGCATGAAAATTTATATTTTGAAAAATTACGGAGAATTTGTATATTTCGAATAATTTCATTACTATTCCCGTAAGGGAAATACTTTACTAGAGTTCTAGTGTTTTCTTATAGTTCCCAGTTTACTCCTCAAGAGCTCTCCCTACGGCTGCATGAAAGCTTGTATTAAAAAAATTACCAACAACGAAGATAATGAATTTTTTGAACATTTGTACGAAGGGGCAGCAAAGAAGAGGAAGCGTTTTCCGAACAGTGGAGTGATAACAAAAACAAAAAGTTGTGACAAGAAAAGGATTTTCATTGAGAGGAGTAATCTGGAAAAGTAAACCGACCAAACAAGGAACAGAAATAGAAGAGGAAACAACTAGACAAGATGTGGGCCAAAACTATGTTTTAATTCAAAGACTAGGAAGTGTTATACTATCCCAGAAGGGGTGCGGGTTCGAAAATTTTGCTCACATGTGACCTAAGATCACGTTTAGTAGGCAACGCTCCTGGAGAAATGTCTTAAAGCTTAACATATACGGTAAAACTCCAGATGAACAGAACTTTGTTTTATTAACGTTTGCTTCATGAGGATGTCATAAACACATCCAAGCGTAAAATAAAAGAAAAGAAACTAAACATATTCATTTCGCAAAACTGTCTCATAGACTTCTTGGGTTCATTGCCAAAGCTTCCTTCCAACTATTGTTAGGAAATCTACTAGTAAAATGCATATCGAGCCAATCTATGGAGATTCAATTATATTCAAGGGTTTGCAGCGAAAATATTCTTAGGCAAGTCGTCAAAATAGGCCGCCGTTGCAGCAATAACCTCTTTTTTATTTGTTGTGAATTTTTTTTTTCTGCGAACGACTTTTTCAAATTCGGAAACAAAAAGAAATCGCTTGGGACCAGATTTGGAGAGTATGGGAAAGCATTTTGTAGCGCAATTTCGCCATGTAGCCATTTTTTTCTTTAAGTCTACGTCAAAACGGGTCTATAGATTAGCGTAATATTGTCCAATTATTGTTGTTCCCCTTTCCAAATAGTCAATGTGGATTATGTCTTAGGAGTCGCCATTGCCATATTAACCGAGTGAACTATTTTAACCTTCTTATGAGCTCTTTCGCTTGGAGGAATCCAGTACTTTGCCTGATCCTTTGTTTCAGGAATATGGTGGCGGAGCCAGGCTTCATCAACAGTCACATATCGTCTAAAATTACGTTGGAACTTGTGCCGGAACTCTCATTTGGTCCACTGTTAGCGCAGTGCCCACTTTGGCGATACCTTTTCCATATGTAAAATCAGAAATTCATTGGAATGTATTTTCTTGAACGATTTTCTTGAACCTCCAAACGCAGGTGGTATGATAGTAACCCAAAAAGTTTGATTCAACCAAATAGTTTCAAGCCGTCATTCATGCAGGAAATAAGAATGGTTTCATTAACGGAAACTTTGTTATTCTGTAGTACAACTAAGTCTCTAGAATACCATGACAACATGAATGCTTCACTGGTCGAGAAGTGGTTTGAAGATTCGATTTTAAAACATTTTTTAAGAACCAGCACTCATTATTCTTGATAATGCTTTATACATACCAGGAGAAGTGAACTCAACCCAAGCAGCTCCTGGACAAGAAACCAAATGATATGGTGGCTGGTACTAATAGCATTTCTTGCGGTGATCTGTTAAAGGTGGACTTGTTACAACTAGTAAAATAGCATATCAACACAAATAATAATACTGATAAATATGTTATAGACAATCTTGCTTTGCAATTTGTCCATAGGGTCCTACGTTTACCACCGTACCTCTGTCATGCGATAGAACTCATACGGGGAGTGGCTAAGAACGATTACAACATACTCGTACATATAGGATGTACATCTGGTAACAGCTCCTGGACAAGAAACCAAATGATATGGTGGCTGGGTACTAATAGTATTTCTTGCGGTGATCTGTTAAAGGTGGACTTGTTACAACTAGTAAAATAGCATATCAACATAAATAATAATACTGATAAATATGTTATACAGGGTTCCCCATATTAGACTATACAATTTAAAAGTCGAATAAAAACTTTATAATCAAAGGAAATTAACTTTTTAATAGACTAATATGTAGCTTATTCTTTGGGATTTATGACTAAAGTAAATAACAATTCAAGTTTTAAAGATCATGTCTTCCAAATGCCCTCCTTCGACTTCAATGCATTTTTGAATTCTAAGTTCAAAATTTATCATCACTCGGCGAAGCAAATCTACATTTATTCCTGCAATTTCATTTCGAATCTGCTCCTTCAGCTCCGGAATTGTTGCGGGCCGACTTGCAAAAACTTTTTGCTTTAGGTATCCCCAGAGAAAAAAAATCGGGGGCCGTTAAATCGGGAGATCTCGGGGGCCAATTCAAATTTCCAAATCGGGAAATTATACGGCCGTCAAAAAAATCTCGCAAAATTCTCATAGTGTTTCTGGCTGTGAGCCGTTGCTCCATCTTGCTGGAATAATATGGCGCCATTTAGTCCTCGTCTAATTAGTTCTGGGATAAGAAACGTTTGCAACATGTTTATGTAGCGTTCAGAATTAACTGTAACAGAACGGTTATTTTCATCCTCAAAAAAATAAGGACCGATAATTCCAAATGATGCTACACCGCACCAAACAACGACTTTTGGACACTGTGGAGGTTTTGGTAAACAGTTCGTGAGGATTTTCTACTCCCAGTATCTAAAGTTTTGCTTGTTAACAACACCGTCCAAATGAAAATTTGCTTCGTCGCTCATTAGCAAATTATGAATTTCTCCACGATGCTGATGTAAAATTCTTCACAAAATGTCACCCTCGCTCCTTTGTCTAGATCACTGAGGTTATGCGCCATTTGATATTTATAGGGGTGAAATTTTATATCTTTATGCAGAATTCTGTGGATACTTCCTTAGATATTCCTAGGGCAAGTGATTGCCGATTAGCCGATCTCTTAGGACTTCTTGTAAAGGCAGCTCTCACTCGTTCAATATTTTCAGGCGTACGCACCGTTCTTCGACGTCCAGGTTTTTAATGTTTTGCACAGAGCCATTTTCACGCCAATGACGAACCCACGCCGCAATTGTAAAGCGTGTTGGTGCATCGCCCTATTATTGTTTCCAAACTGCCGTCGAAATGCACGCCGAACTTCTTGAAATGAACCAGTTCTAATGTAGACTTCACAGAAAACACACGCTCTTGAATCGAATAATTCATAATGCAATGAAAATTGTAAACTGGAGCAATTATATCGTTTGCGTATAACGCATATTTGACAGAAACACTTAAGTCGTTGTTTATAGACAGGCGCCTCCTTGATCTTTAAAACTTGAATTGTTATTTACTTTAGTCATAAATCCCACAGAATAAGCTACATATTAGTCCATTAAAAAGTTAATTTACTTTGATTAGAAAGTTTTTATTCGACTTTTAAATTGTATAGTCTAATATGGGGAACCCTGTAGACAATCTTGCTTTGCAATTTGTCCATAGGGTCCTACGTTTACCACCGTACCTCTGTCATGCGATAGAACTCATACGGGGAGTGGCTAAGAACGATTACAACATACTCGTTCATATAGGATGTACATCTGGTAAAGAAGACGTTCTAAAAATGATGCCTTAGACAAAATAACACCGGATTTATGAAAGCGGAGTGGGGTTCACACAGAAGTGTTTGGCACAGAATATATTTACTCGCACGTGAACATCAAAATTCTTAAATGTTTTTACACAATCGATTTAGTGCTGTTATAATTGCACATATACTTAAATCAATAACATTAATGGCAATTACTGTTTTAACTTAATTCACTTATGCTTACACACCTTTATTTTCTTACTTAAATAATGACTTGTGTTTCTTTAGGATCGCGCGATAATACACACTACATTTAACTCGATGTTTGCGGTTTATTTTAAATCTGCTAAAACACTTAATACTTTTTGGAAAACGCACTAGTAATTCCATCTCTCAATAAATCCTTTTATTTGTAAATGTTTAAATGCTTCATCCCCAAAATGGGTTTTTGCAGTAGACTAATATGCACTGCGATACTAATTATTTACAAATAAAAACAACCTTCACAGACCGTTTTATGATCTCACAAAATACTCGCGCGCGACCACCCCTTAAGTATAGCTCTTTGCCTAGCGTCTCTTTTTTTTTGTTAGTAGCTCATGCTTATGGTTAGTATTTACTTATTTATAGCTTATATATCTTATTCGTGCACTGTTCAGGAGTCCTCCTCTTCAGCCCTGGTCAATCCATGTTTGTTGGTGTTGCGATGTATTGTTGTTACTGTATAGTTTACAATCATGAGATGTGCTTATTTTTGGTGTAATAAAAAGAAAAAAGGTTTATTTATTTAATATTTAATAGTGAGTTAATTGGCTTAAATGTGTGTATTGTTAAGTGGGGTGTAGTGTGCTTAGTGTGATTATTAGATTCGTCGTCCGGTTTCTTGCTGGGTCGTCATCGAATAGACGGGGGATGCAGAGGGCATATGGGGTGTTGTCCAGGGAATCTTCTATCTCCTCGGGGTGGTCGGCGAGGAGTTGTGTAAGGATCGCGGGGGGATGTTTGAATTTTAATTTAGGTTTTCTTCGTGGGAATTGGGGAAAAAGGTAGTTGTAGGGTGTGGTAAGGATCTCTTTGGTAGGGATAGTGTCGATTCTGGTTGGTATCTTTGCGTGTTGTGTTGTGAGGTCGCTAGGGTACCTGAGAGGTAATCTGTGTATGCGTCTGAGGATTCGGCGTTCACAGGAGGCGATAGAGGAAAGGTGATTGGGGTTTATTGGTATATTGGTGATCGGAAATCCAAAACAGGGCGGATGTATGTTTTACAAGTGTTTTGGGGTGGCAACCTGATTCTACCCCGGAGGGCGCGCAGTAGGTTTGTGCGGTTCCTAATTGAGTGTTTTTTTAACATCGGGGAGCCAATTGAGGGTTGTAGTACACTGGATTCCTAGGTAGGTGATTTCATCTTGGAGTGGGAGTCTTTCTTGATTTAGGGTGAGGGGAACATTTCTGGAACTTGGGAACTTGTCCTCAGTGTAATTAGGATGGCGGAAGAGGATAGTTTGGGTTTTGGTGGGATTGACGGAGACTCCACTGGTTAGCCCAGTTGGAGAAGTTCCGCAGGGTTTTCGATATGAGACGAGAGGCCGTTTCGCTGTTTCGATTAACCGCCCAGAAGGCGGTGTCATCCGCAAACTGCGTAACGACTACTCCGGGTTGTATGACTTCGGGAATGTCGGATGCGAAGATAGTGTATAGGATCGGGGCTAAGGCAGAGCCCTGCAGTACGCCTGCTGTAGGTTGAAAAGGATCGGAGAAGGTTTTCCCTACTTTGACTCGAACTGACCGATTGGTCAGGTACGAGAGTAGGGGTTTGGAGAAGGGGTCGGGTATATTGAGGGTACGGATCTTGTGCAGGAGACCGGCGTGCCAGAGCCTGTCGATTGCTTGCTTAATGTCCAGAACACAGCCAGATTGCATTGCTTGTGATTGAATGCCCTGGTGGTCTCCGTAAGCAGCTTCAACAAGGGATCGTGACACGTTCGTTTGGGACGGAAGCCGAATTGGCTGTTAGGAAGAAGGTCGTTGAATTCTAGGTGGTCCCTGAGTCGCCTAGTTAGAATCTGCTCGAAGCATTTTCCGAGGCAACACAGGAAGAAAATGGGTCTATAGGAGAAGGGTGAGGTTAGGTCAGCGTGAGGTTTTGGTATCATGACGGTGGAGGCCGATTTCCAGTCCGTCAGGAAGTAGAGAGGATTAAGCATTTGTTATAAATGTCGGAAAGTATATGGAGGGCTGGGTCAGGTAGGTGCCGAAGGATCTTACTATTTAGGCCGTTATGACCTGGGGCTGAATTTTTCCCTTTTTTGAAATATGCTTGGACTTGATCGAGCGTGATAGGACTATCGTTATCGAGTTGGGTTTCAGGAAGGTTGAAGTTGCGGAATTCTTCAAGGCGACCCTCGAGGAGTTCCTTGAACTGGTTATCGAACTGGGGATCATCTGGGGATTGAAAAATGAAGGTGGTGACCAAAGAAATCGGTCTTTTCTTGGTCGGAGGAGATTATGTTGCCCTGAAGCTCGGTTAGGTGGGATTTTCGGTTTACTTTTCTTCTGGTCAGTCTATCGAACTGTTGCCAGAAGAGTTTGCCATATTTCTATAATCTACCTGGGAAGTGGCTTTGGTCCAGGAGTCTTCAGCGTGTTTATTGGTTTCGCGCCTGATTAAGGCGATTGTATTCGGTCTTGAGAGCCGGATCTCTGGATCGCAAGAATTGACGATATATTCGTCTTTTCTCTTTGATCCAGTTCACAATGTGCTGTGGGAGCGGTTTGCGGGAGATGTCTATGTTGTTTAATGGCGCTGAGATTTCGACCGCTTCCGTAATTACGGAAGTTAGGTCACTAATGACTTTCTCGAGATCTTGGGTCGTTTGAAGATTGGGTGTAGGAAGGTTGTTGGAGATGGGTTCGGAGAACACATTCCAGTCTACTCTAGAAAAATCTTTAATTACTGTGTATTGAGGACGTGTAGGGGGAGCTGGACAAAATGAAGTTTTGACCAGTAGTGATATGTGATCAGATGTGATCGTGGTGCCTACGAAGCACTCACGATCGAAATGGTGGGCTATGGGTTCGGAAACTATGATATATTCTACTATAGAGGCACCTAAATGTTCGAAATAGGTTGGTTGAGTGTTGGAGATTCGCAGGAGTGGCAACTGCAACAGAGCGGATGATAGCCTGTTACCGTTGCTGTTCGTTGCGGTGTCTCCGAATTGGGCGTGGGGGGCATTGAAGTCACCTAGGATAACAGCATTAGGGAGGATAGAAGCGTAGATTAAAAGGTCATCTGATAGTGTGTTGTGACATGGCGGGTTGTAATAGGAAATAAATACTATACGAGTGGGAAAGTGCACCGTTGCAGCAACGCATTCGGGATGCTGTAGGTGCACCGGGAGTTGAAAAGGAGTGGAGGGGAAGCAGTTTTTAATTAATGGAGCGGTTCCATGTTGGCTATTGTTTGAATAAGTGTGAAAGGTGTTGAAATTAAGGGTGCATCTGGGTGTAAGCTTTGTTTCGGTGATGGAGAGGATGTGAATATTGTGGGAGTGTAAAAGGTGTTTGATTAAGGGACTTTTCCGACGCACGCCCCTGGCATTAACGGTCCCTGGTATGATATCCATTGGCAAGGAGTTAAGGATTAGGTTGGCGGATTACGGCTATCTTCATCCGCGTACCTGATACGCAGACGGAAAAGTTTTGGGAGTCAAGGGAGCGAAGAACCATGTCCTATCGGTCAGGGAACATCCGGAAAAGTGAGTGTGTAAGGACTTGTAGGAAGTCCTTAATGGAAAGGGGGTCGGTATCGGGAGTGGGTTTAAGGTGGGCGATGTCTTCCGAGTCGGATCCTTCGGAAGACAGGATGGGTTGAAGGGATGCCATTTTCGATGGGAAACTGGGAGGTTCCCGCCGCTTTCGGCATTTAAAGGAATAGGAAGGGTGAGCATCCCCGCAGTTGTTACACTTTGGGTTTGCAGAGGATTTGCAGGCGGAGGATCTGTGACTTTCGGCACAGTTTGGACAGCGGATCGCGCGGGAAGGGCACTCTTTCGCGGTATGCCCCACCTACGTGCAGGTAGAACAATACTTTGGGAGAGGTTGTGGTATAAGGAAAGGTTCGCAACGGTAGTGTCGCCCAAACATAACGACACCGCGTGCGAGGAGGTATTCAAGGATGGTTTGGGAAGCAGTTATGATGCGGACTAGGGACGTTGGGGTGTTCGTGACCTTCGAGGTGATGCGAACGGCCTTCCTCACATGTGGAAGATCGATCGCATCCAGAATCTCTTGGGCTAGGATGTCCTTATCTACGTGACGAATCACGCAGGAGAAGGAGGAGGCTCTAGGAGTGGCGTTAGGTTAACGGGGACCAGAGAGTTGGGTGAGGGTGACGGAAGGATCACCGAAATGGTGTCGCAGCCTAAACTGCGCACCATCCGGTAAGGGAAAGGCGGTCTTTAAGAGACAGGTATGATTGTGGTTGAATGTAACTAACAAATAGAGTATATCGTATAAAGCGCATTAGAAATATTAATTTTGTTTATTAGGCAAAAATTAATCAATCGAATAGTATGCTTTTCAAATAGGTGCCTTTTTATCACATTTTTGAGTATTTTTTTTAGTGATTTGATATCATCTGGAATATGATTAAAGGTTATCTGAGTTTGATAGTGATGATGTCTTTGTGTTTTTGATAATCTACAGTAATCTGTTCTTATTTTTTTTTATAACAAGTATTATGATGATGAACATCTGATTGTAATGTGAAATTACCCTAATTCTCTTTAGCATGAAGGATACATTCAAGGATAAATACGCATGGTAATGTTAGGATGTTGAGTTTGATAAAAGAAGATGAACAGTCATCTTGGTATCCCAGGGAATCGATTATGTGAATAGCTCTCCTTTGAAGAGCGAATACTTCCGCAGCTCAAGTACAATTTCCCCAAGTTAGCACACCATAATAGATAATTGAATGAACAAGCGCAAAGTAGGCAGTTACTTATGTAGATTACGAATCGTTGTCAGATAAACGACGTGATAAAAATATATTGCTACTAATTTTTTTGCAGATTTCACCAACGTGGTCTGTCCATTTCAATGTAGGGTCTAGGTGGTTTTAACGAAATTACTAGCTTTTCAGTTTTTTTGTATTTTATACTTAGTTCATTAGCCTTCAACCATGTTGAAGCAATAGCAATCAGTTCTTTTGATGTAGAAATGACCTGTTCAATACGTTTGTGTTTATAAAAAAGTGTTGTAACATCAGCATACAATATACAGTCAGCGTAGGGGTTTATGTAACTAGAAAAATCATTGAAATATATTAAAACAACAATGGGCCCAAAATAGATCCTTGCAGTACTATAGTAATGTAATGTTGAAAGTTCCTTATTAAACATTACGTGTTGCGTTCTATCTGATAGATACGATTGATTTAGTTAAACACTGTTGTGATCAAAGTTGTTAAGGGTTTTTAGTTTTTCTAAGGGATATGGTGTGACACACTGTCGAATGCTTTTGACAAGTCTAAAAATATTGCTAATGCTTGCTCGAAACATTTTAAATAGTTTTTGACAAAGCTTGAAAGTGCATTAATAGTGGATTTGTTTTGTCTAAAGCCATACTGCTTGTCACTAAAAAGATTATTGCTTTTAAAGTGATTAGTTATTTGGTTGAACATCATTCTTTCAAATATCTTGGAGAATATGCAGTACAGATATAGGCCTATAGTTTGATATTTCTTGCGGACATCCTGACTTAAATGTAGGAATTACTGAAGCTACTTTTAGTACTTCTGGAAAAGTGTTTGATGACAAAATTAGATTGAACAATTTAGTGAGAGGATAAACTAACTGACTAATATTACCTTCAATAACGTTTGAAGACATTCCATATATATCTCTCGCTGAGCTATTTTTTACTGTTTTTAACGTCTGTGCTACTTCACAGGGTGACACTTTTTTAAAGCAGAACTGGTTGCGATTCATTCCTTTTTTACACAGGCTTATGGGATTAACTTGTGCAGTTGGTGACTTTTTGAAGTTGTCAAGACCTACATTAGCAAAATATTGATTAAACTTGTCAGCTGTGATACTGATATCTTCACTTACTTTGCGGTTACGCCTATGTGAGTTGATCATCTTCCACATGGTTTTGCTTGCCTTAATTTTAGCTTACTTAATGGCATTAGAAAACTCTTCATTTACACTTAAATGTTTACACTCTAGAAAATCCCAGCACAATTGATTTAACATCTTAAACACGGAATGATACCCTTTTTCCGTTAAAGGTCTAAAAAATGATGTTTCCAATTTAGTACTTATATCTGTAGAACCTTCTCTTTCTATTTCTAAACCTAAGTGATCCAACAATTTTGTATCATTAATAGATATGCTAAGTTGGCGTTTTGAGAAATGTGGTGTAGGTTTATGACAATAAGTTGGTTAAATGTCAGTTGCAATTTGTTTGTGTCACGAGGTTATGTTATTTTTGTGGCGTAAAAGTAAATATTCATTTTTTAGAGATTTTAGTATTATGCACATTTTGTGTTTCCTTGTGAAGTGCATCGTACTTTGAATACTATCATATTTGATATTGGGTAAGTTCTTACAGTTTTGTTCTATTCATAACCTATGCACATGGGTCAGATGTGGATATCAAAGTGATATTCCTGAAAACGTGGTAGTTCAAGCACTTCACGATATAAAAAATGGTAACGGGTCAATAAGAAATATGGATCGAAGTAGTCCATGTTACATAAAAGATTAAAAAAAATTAATCAACAAAATATTACTAACATAGTAATACCGGACATAAAGTTTTATTGTGTTAACATTTTGGTTTCACTTATTGTGTTCGAGTCATTATGACCCAGGAGCCTATAGTCGTTAAATTGATATAACAGTAAATAATAATAAGAAATAAGATGTAGTATTTATTATTTATTACATTTTATTACGTTATTTTATTTTTATTACATATTATTATAAATGTTATGTAAAGAACATCTGAAAAACGTAGTAGTTAAGCATATACATTTATTTGTTAGTCTTGACAGTAGTAATATACATGAGCTTTACATAGAGGGTGCGGCATTAGTACGTGGAAGTACGATATATCCGTTATTAAAGGAGAGGCAACTTCAAACTTCACATTATAAAATTATTTTCGTATTTACAGGGTGTTACATATTACCAGGGTGAACCAAACATACTTTTTTTTACTTGGACGCCCTATATCTTATTTCAAATTTAGATTATACTTATCTCCCCCATACTTCCAATATAGGGTTTCATTACGTTATACAGGGTATTTCAAAAGTTATGGTCAATTATACACGAAAATCATTCTCATTTCAACGTCCTGTATATCCTAGACAGAACAACCTAACAATAATTTTTTCCAGGCTTTTGACATTGGTACAATGTTACGAGAAAGTACTATTTCTTTTCAAATATATATATATATATATATATATATATATATATATATATATATATATATATATATATATATATATATATATATGGTCCTACATTTTTCGTGCCAAACTTTAAGGGCTAATTCTACAACGAAAAATATGAAGAAAAGTTCATATAAACATATACCCGAAAACGCTTCGTTTCCAAAATACAGAGTGTTCAATTTCTAATTTTTTTTAAATTTTTTTGTAATATTTCTTAAACGGTTTGAGATACGGGCTTGCAATTTGAGACACGCATGTTCTGGAGTAGTCAGAACATTTCTATCTATACCAGTGGCGTCTGTGCGTCCACTAAATTTTTCGGGAAAAAATGGCACGCCACTGACTTTAACAACAGTGAACTGATTTTATTTCGATAAGAGGCATAACATTGAATAACATTAATTAAAAATACACATATGCAAATTTACAGAAATTGTTCAAAATGAGAACCGTTGCTCTGAACGCACAACTCGCATCGACGAACGATGGACACTTCTAAATTCACTAAATATGGTATCATCTCATTGGATGCATTTCTTATGCGATCAATAAGTTCATTCTGTATTTTCACTGGAGTCGCATAAACTCTTTCCTTTAAAAAACCCCACACGAAAAAGTCTAATAATGTGATATCCGGGGACCTTGGAGGCCACGAAACTTATCCTTATCTTACAGTGTATATATTATTCTAAACAATAACTATGCTTTCCCAGTAGAAATATTGTTTTTGAATCTGAGGATATTCTCCGCTGTCGTACCCCCAATTACTTATTCTCTAACGACTAAACCACCCTTACAGGAAGAAGGCTTGCGGGAGTCTTTTAACGTCAGACTCCGGCAACAAGCTCTACGTCCAAATATGTAAGTCTAATGAATTAGTGGAAGTCTTCTAACGTTGGGGAAGAACCCAGATTACGTAACCTTCGTGCATAAAATGATTGACTGCCCAAAATTCCTATAAAGGCTTACCACGTATCCTCCTGTGCATCAGCCAACCTCTCTTCATTGTAGGGCTTGTTTAATTACAAATTTGTTTTCTGACGTGATGTCAAACAATTAATAAAACATTAAGTCTTAATTTCTAAGACGATACATCACAAATTTGGCATCCAACGTGGTAGCGAAAGATTAATACTTCAAGTTTAATTTACTTTCTTTTAACGAGGAAGTTTCATCACATATCATTAAAAATCCAAAAAAATTTAAATATATTTAATAATAGTGAAAGTTTATATTGGACAAACACTGATGTTAGATACAAAGAACACGTTAGATGTTACAAATATAAACACACAGACAAATCAAATTATCCCAAACATTTAATAGTAAATAATCACGTTATGACTTCACAAAACAAAATTAAATTCTTATATGTTTGCAATAAAAAAGACAACGCATTCAAAATTTATAAACATAAACAGAAAGTATCTTTAATGAACGAACAGGTTGATCTTTTAGATTTGCCTTTAACAAATATTTTAAATATAGAATTAAACTTTATATCAATTTACTGTTAATGATTTGTTACCATAACTGCTTGTTATTATTTTACTTATATATTTTCTCTTGATAATCATACATGTTGTTTTGGAACGCGTAGAGAAATAAATAATTATATAAAAGGAATTGTGAAATTATATTGTGTTTAAAACATTAGTGCTATTAGATAATTTTTAATTTTGCTAAAGAATGAAACAAGTATATCTAATGTTTGTTTTGCAATTCCTCAAAAAAGCTAATTCATACTAATATACGAGGCGTGTTTTTTAAGTAACCGTTTTGTGGTATACGCTAATACGCGTCGCAACGAGCGCTTGCGTGGTGTCCCGGCATTCCTTGGGAACAACTCTGCTCAGTTGCAGCTCTGTAGCTAACCTGTACGGTCTGTTATGTTTTTAAAATGTTCAAGATTATCGAAACGCCCGCCTCGTGCAGAGTTCGGTCAGTGATATCGTTTTTGTCGGCAAGAAACCTGTCTGCTACAGACATTCACCTGCAGATTTATGAAGTTTACGGTGTTAATGCAAAGGAATTTTGCTTTTCTACGACAATGCAAGGCCTCACATTGCAGCTCAGACCCGAGTTTTATTGGACTCTTGGATGGGAAGTTTAGGACCACCCACCCTACAGCCCTGATCTTGCGCAGAGCGATTTTCATTTTTTCCGCCATCTCAAACATCACCTTGGCGGCATTCGTTACACCGATGACGAAAAAGTGAAAACGGTCGTGATCTCTTGGTTATCGGAGCAGGTGACAAGTTTCTATGAAGAGGGTATTCTAAACTTAATTGTAAGGTATGATAAGTGTTTAAACAAACTTGTTGAAAAATAGACAAAAGTATGTAGAATCTGAAAATAAATTTTGTTTTTGAAATTTTTCTTTGGTTTTTTTTTCAAACGGCCCTTTCTTAAAAAACTTGCCTCGTAGTATAATGTGATCAAACCTTAAGAAATTGTTCAATAAAGTATCAGATGTTACAACACAAGGTTTTACACAAGGGATGCAGCACAAAAAGAAATTAATGGGAATTGTAAAGTATATAATTGTGATTCACTGTATATTTTCTAAATTTAGTTTCAATTGTTATGCGGATTATACAACTAACATATTTTAGTGTAACATCATCAGAAAAAGTGGATAAAGAGAACAGATATTCTGATTTTACCATAATATCGTTACCATACCCAGGTTGTGAATTCTTTAAAGAATTCCGTGATAGTGATTACACTGCACAAGATTTAGTATTTGATTGGTCACAAGCTCATGTTGATGCTTGTATATACGTTCCAGAGGATTCGATTTCAGCCCAATTGGCTATTAAATGGGATGAATATAAACGATGGGATCTGGTAAAAATTACTCAAAAATACATGAGACTTGTATTGAAATACTTACAGGTATTTAATTATATGAAATATTATTTAAAATTTTTAACGAGATGTTATAGGATAATAGTTCTGGTCTACTTATTCACTGTATCAGTGGCTGGGATCGAACTCCATTATTTATATCACTTTTAAGATTAAGTTTATGGGCTGATGGATTAGCTCATCAGAGTTTAGACGTTCAACAAATTCTTTTTTTAACGATATCATATGACTGGATGTTATTTGGACATCACCTTTGCGATCGTATCGGTAAAGGCGAAGAAATTTTTTTTTTTTGTTTTTATATGTTGAAACATTTGGTCGACGATGATTACAGTATTTCAGGATCTTTAAGGTAACGTTTGTAAATATTGTAGATATAATTATTAAATAAATTTTTCAGGCATAGAAGTAGTAGTAAGTTAAGCGATAGATGTAGTGATAAATCTGTAATGAGGACGGACAGTGATTTGCAGTTGGATGGAATGTTACTAGAACAAGATTCTCGGGGTTCTAATATCAGTCTTAATTCATCCTGCTCTTCGGTTAGTAGCAAGTCTCAGGAACATCCACCAGTTTCGTTTCACCTTAATGACGAATACACCAATGGGTATGACCTTGTATTTTTTATTTGCAAAATGCAGTGTGTATGTGTCACATCAGTTGGTTAGTTTATGGAGAACTAACTACTAAATATAACAAATTGAAATTTTGTAGATAATCCTATATTAGGAAAAATTGTTTGACTTATGGTCTGCCAACTTGATTATTTTAGAATTATGCGAATCTAAGTAAACCAGTGAAACAATCTAGAGGATAGATCGAACTGGTAGAGATATGAAAATGTAAACTTTTACGATTATCACACATAATTTAAATACTTATCTTTTAGGTATTAAATCGTAAATTTTATTTATATAAATTTATACTGTCCTCACGGAGAAAGAATGTTTGAATGTTGAACGCGCACTTTTCCCATTTTAAATGTTGTAGGCGTGGTGTGTAGGTATACAAAATATTAATTTGATTAGAGAAAATATGTATGTTATATTATAAGTTGTATTATATTATGTTAATCATTTAATGCTTTGGAACACAAAATACATTCCACAATTATTATTGTGTGAAATTTGATTCCAAATTTGTTTTTCAACTTGATTGATTCATAATTGTAGTACATACATTTACATTCCAAACATATACCGGATGTAAATCAAATAGAGGCTACCCCTGTAACTTTTGAACGGGTCGTTAGATTTTGTTCAAGTTTTGATGGGTTATATTAGAGCCAGTTTGAGATTTTTTACATAAAAAAACAATAAGACCCACTTCCGGTTTCACCGGAAATGACAAAAGCTGACAATTTAAATGGAACAACCTGTATATTTTTACATGCTTGGATGATTCTACGGCTTCAAATACATACAGTTCATCTACCAAATCTCAACTTAAACGCCATTTTGCTTTGACAGAGTCGTCTTCAGGAGCATGTTGGGTTAATAAAAATTAGAAAACTAAAAATTACTGCTTTATTTAGGAACTAAGGAAATTACTATACATATCGTTTTACTAGTACTTGAATGAGCTATTCAATATACAGGGTGACCCATGTATGTTTCTATTGGGAACAGTGAGTTTTAGTTAAAAAACCGTAATATTTAAACTTAATCGTTAACAAACTTCACAAAAATTAATTATTAGGAAAAATAATATTTTGGGGGTAATTGTACGTCAATTATCTATAATTTAGATAACGTCATAATGATCTAAAATTAAAAAAAAAATTAATTAAAATGGCGCCTGAGTTGACATTTGACAGATGAATTGTAGGTATTTGAAGCCCTAGAATCCAAATATGTAAAAATGTACAGGATGTTCCATTTAAATTTTCAGCTTTTGCGTAATTTTCGGTAAAACCGAAAGTCGGCCATATTGTTTTTTTTATGTAAAAATCCCAAACTGGCACTAATATAACCCACCAAAATTTGAACAAAATCTAACGACCCGTTCAAAAGTCACAGGGGTCACTATTTGATTTACACCCGGTATACACATAAAATTAATTAACCACTTAATTCCTTGTCTGAGCTGCTATCTTTCCCTAAATTTATAATAATATGTTTAATGTGAGTCTCAAAAAATGTTCGTTTTTTATGTAATTGTTTTCATTCTCAATCACTTTTTTAGAACAATTTCGCCAATGGTTCTGGGTAACATATAAACCTTTCACGTCGTTGAAGTTAAATGTTACATTTCTTTTCCTAACGTTATTTTTTTATTTGTGCTCATGTTAATTCAATCGGATTTAAATTAGTGTGATAAGTTAAAATTAAAAGTCATATTAAATTTTACAAGTTTTTCACAATTTTACACTTACATCATTACTTGATTAAATTTGTTTTTTGATTATGACATTTTTCACCGTTAGCCTTCGTCTGTTAGAGGGTGTTCTGATGACTATACGTTTAGCAAACTGTTATATTAATAGCATGCTTATATTTACGTTTTCAATTTTCGTATTTCATTAATTTATTTTGACATTTTAAATGATTTTTAAAGATACTAACGCATTTACTGAGGACGATAATTGTAATTATCCAAACTATACATTTATATAATGACTAGCTGTACCCGTCACGGGTTGCTGCGATCTCAAAATGGGGGAGGGGCGATATTTAAATTTTATGATACACGTGTCGCATAATTTTAATTGAAGAGTGTGTGTACCAGTTTGCGAGTCAATCGACCTGCAGAATAAGGTTTCACAAAAAAATTCAACTCCCCATTTCACCCTTTTAGGGGTGGAATTTCGAAAAACCCTTTCTTAGTGGACACTTACACTTCACAAAGAACACACCTACCAAAGTTCATGTCTTAAGGACCAGCGGTTTAGGCTGTGCGTTGATATATCAGACAGTCAGTGAGTCAGTCAGCACGTTGAATTTTATATACAGGGTGGTAAAAACTTAGCGTTAAACATTTTTTTGGGTGATAGAACAACATAAATGTGACTCAATTACACAATTAAAAAAATTCCATTTCACACGCCCACTTAAAGAAAAATTATTTTGATTTTTTCCAAAAAAAACTGTACATTCATCCAAAAATTTAGAAATTCTGGGAGATTTTGATACATTCCTCGAACTTTAACACTACTATTGTATTCTACATTAAATTTCAAGTAAGTATGGATAGCTTATGATCAGTCTGAATCTACACAACCACTAATTAAATTAATTATCATTTTCTTAAAAAAAAAGGAAAAATCTTATACACACGCAATTCTCTAAAAAAAGTTGCTAGACAGGAGCAAATGCTGTAAAAACTGCTTCAAAATCTAAATAATTAAATTGATCCATTTTTGATCCTCAAAGTGGAGTTATTTAATAACGTTTAATAAAAATAAAAATACCCAAAATATGCTCCACCAAATTTATTTAACTAATTACAATTGTTTCAGCCTTATGATTATATTAAAAAACAAACGAATTAAAAAAGCCATCATTGCACGCTTGTCTGTTAGAAAATATACATGTATTTTTATTAAATGTATTTGTTACAACTGAATTTTACCTGATGATGGCCTTTTTAATTCGTTTGTTTTTTAATATAATCATAAAGCCGAAACAATTGTAGTTGGTGTGTAACATTAAAACAGTATAAACACTAAAACTGGGCCAACTTATAATGTTAAAACAAAAGCGATGATGTAATAAATTGATCAAATAATTTTAATTAATAAAAATAATTACCAAATGATTTTCGCTACTGCCGTCGACTCATCGGTTGATTAAGATGGGAGGGTTCAATTAACGCACCTGAAATACTGCATGCTTTTCATCAGCTTAATTATTTTCACTTATCCTTAATTCAAAACAAATGTTATCTAAAAATTATGAAAAAATGATAAATTCTCGAGCGCCATGTTGTCTTTTTTTATATATCTATCTAGGAACAACAAAACCTAGTTATTGAATACTATAAACAAATTAACACAAATGAAAATAAAATAACAAGTTATACATAAGTTTATTTAATGTATGTTTGAAAACGAAAAAAAAATTCAGAAGTCATAAACTATACTAAATTATAAAAAAAAACTTTACCTTTTAACGGTTCTGTACATACACTGTGACAGGTACTATGAAGCAGAATGGTTCATATGGTGAGGTCAATGTCTTGCTTAGTTATCCTTAAAATATGGAATTTCCTTGAAGTTTAATTCCAAATTTATTTGTAAAGTATGTAGAACTTGCGTTGTAAAGGTAACTCAAGTAAAACTTGCCATTTAAAATAATAGTACAGTAAAATATTGACTTATACGTGCCATTAAAGATTATTAGTCAAATAGAAGTGCAAATAAGTGCAATCTAAGTGTACAAATTAAGTGATTAAAAGGTAATTAAAAGTGCGTACTAAAAAAGTAAGTACTTAAAAAGTAAGTACTTAAAAAGTGCCTAAAATAAAAGCAAAGGCTTTAGTTTTAAATATAATGAGAAAAAAAATAACTTACCACCAAAATTCTGATGGCACCAAAATATAAAAAATTAAGTAAAAATCGTGCTTATTGCTGTTAACATTCAGCATTAAGTGAATTAAAAAAAGCTTTCAGAATAACTCAAGTGTATTTCCCCTAAAAGTCTTCACGCTTGCGCGGATACAATAATATAAATCCAATTTTTTAAGAAAGGGAACTAAAACTATTTAAGTAATATTACACCCAAAAGATTTGTTCTAGGAAATGCCAATTAAATTGCCATTCTCAATTCTACATATTAATAATTAAAAACTTTTCTAATATTACGCCAAATAAATGAACGATCCTTAAATTAATGTACTTTTTAATACAACCACAAAAAAAAGGTTGTTACAGGTGGAGCAGATTTTGGGTATTTTTATTTTTATTAAATGTTCAAAATCTAAGCTTTCAGAAGACAGGATATAATATTTTATTTGCCACCATTTAAGTACAGTTATGTCAGTTTGAATAGTGTAAAACGTGGTTTGAAAAAATAATAATTCACTCTATCAAACTTTGAACATTTTTATTATTATAGCTATAACATAAGGTTACAGTTATTTCTTATAGTCCACTTTATGATGAGGTAAGGTATCACGCACAGATGTTATGTTTTATTTGGATACAGTTTTTTTAGTGGGTTTGGATCATTTACTCATTGGCCAGTGATCTCAAGATGTCGTTTTCAAATACGGAATATGTGGAAATGCATAACATCTGCGCATGATACCTTATCTTATCATAAGGTGGACTATAAGAATTAACTGTAACCTTATGTTATAGCTATAATAATAAAAATGTTCACGTGTGTCCTTTTAGTTTGATAGAGTTGAATTATTATTTTTCTCGAACCACGTTTTACACTATTCAAACTGGCATAACTGCACTTAAATGGTGACGAATAAAATGTTGTATCCTGCTTAAATTTTGAAGCAGTTTTTATAGTATTTGCTACAGTCTAGCAATTTTTTTAGAGAAATGTGGGTGTATAAGCTTTTTCTTTTTTTTTTAAGAAAATGATAACTTCACAGTTCTAATTGATTTAATTAGTGGTTGTGTAGATTCAGGCTCATCAAAAGCTATCCATCCTTACTTGAAATTTAATGTAGAATACAATAGCAGTGTTAAAGTTCGAAGAATGCATCAAAATATCCCAGAATTTCTGAATTTTTGGGTAAATATACAGTTTTTTTGGAAAAAATCGAACTAATTTTCTTTAAGTGGGTGTGAGAAATGGAATTTTTTTAATTGTGTATTTTAGTCACATTTATGTTATTATATCACCAAAAAAAAATTTTAAACGCTAGGTCTAGCCCACCCTGTATATACAAATAAATAAAAAATGCACAATTTAATACCTAAAAGATACGTATTTTAATTATGAAGTGGTAGAAAAGTCGAAAATGAAATTAATAAACAAATAAAGTTAGGTTGTCAATCGCATCTATGTGGGAGTGTTTATTGAGTTTATAAAATTTAATAAATTTAGATTTATTTTTGTGTAAGACCAAGCTATTTACATTAATCAGTTTACTTGAAATGTAAATCATTACGTCTCCCCCACTCAACGACGTTGACTAAGTCATTTTGTAAGTTGTCGCAGTCCTGTGTGTTTGCAATTGAAGAAAGATTTTAAAATCGTTCGCAAACACCAAGCATCTGGAATGCGTCGCACAGTCGGGTAAATTGTTTACCAACATTAAAAACAATAAAGGGCCTAAATTTGACATTTGTGGAACTCCCGATGCGGCACAATATTTATAGGAGACATCATTATTGAATAAGACATACTGATAATGATTATGTAAGTAGGAGAGTGTAAAGTTGATAGAAGCTCGAGAAAAACCAAAGTTATGACGTTTACTTAATAAGATACCATGGTTGACAGTGTCAAATGCTTTGGATATATCAATGTAGATTACATCAATTTGTAGGCTTTTTTCAAATGAGTTAGTAACATGATGCGTAAAATTTAGCAAGTTTGATGTAGTCGATCGTTGCTGGTAGAAACCATGTTGGTCTATAAAAATATAGGTGACTTAACATGTGAGAAGATGCGTTTGCTTAAGATGTATTCGAATATCTTGGCTGAGGAATAAATAACAGTTATTGGCGTATAGTTATTAATGATATTCCTTAGTCTGGATTTGTGAATTGGAAATACTTTTGTTGTTTTCCATCTTTCTGGAAATGTGGAAGATTTTAAAAATGAATTAAAAATGAAACATAAAGTTTTGATGAGATACTCAAGGAGTCCTTTTAGGACATACATTGGCATCTGGTCGTCACCTACTGCTTTCTGACCTTTTTGTTGCTTAATAGCTAGATGCACTTGGTCAATAGTGATTTAAAGTAGAACACAAAATCATTGGCTGCATTATTAGATGAATTACATCACATGCCAATAATAGAAAAAGTAAAGGGAGATTGACGGCTAATTGTTTGCTTTTTATTTTTTATAAAAGTCGAAATAAAATTTGGATCAACGTATAATTTGGTTTCTCAGTTATCAATATATTTTTCGTAACACTTTCAATATTATATTTAAGTTTTGCACAAAGCAATTTATATTCCGGTCTAGTATAAACATCTTCTGATAATTTAAGCTTTCTTCGTAACTTTTCTTTCCGCTTTAGTCCTGATATAATGTCTTTTGAAAACCAGCTTAGAAAACTACTATTCTTGCTACCGTACTTTGGAACTGTCAAGTCAAATATTCGATATATTATTTTGTAAAAATAAGATGCAGCGTCAGCCTAACATCTGTGAATGTATAAAGAATACCCCAATCTCTTAAGGCAAATTGGTTCCATCAGGTGGGCAAATAAGCGAGGTAAGTGGCTGTATCTTAGGACCTGTCAATCTGACAACAATGGGAAAAATTTGTTTATTATGAATGTGGCCATGAGAAAATGCTGGAAATTATTTTGAAGTTTGGCATTGTACCGCTAGGGGGCAAAACCCCTATATAAAGATATACCTTTGCTTACATTGTTAGAAAGTCTAGACAATTCTAAGTACATAGTTTTGGTTTAAGGCTCATTGGCGTACTGATCATAAAAAGCTATTTAAAGTGTAATCATTAAAAATTGCTGTACATTTTAAACCACTGATTCAATTTTAGTAAAATAAAGCTTGTTTGGAGGACAAATGTAGATATTTTAAATTTCCGTTTCCATTGTTACACAATGGTTCCTAATAAGAGTGTTATCTCCGAAAATTTAGATCAGACGGTATATTTTTGATATCGTATTCGAAAAGTAGATTAAATTTGTAAGAAAAGCGTAAAAAGCGCAAGTTGATATTTTTGCCCATTTTAAAGTTATAGGCGAATGAAGAATTTTTTAACACTTTAATTGACGATGTTTGGTTTTGCTGAGCCGAATTGGATAAATGTAAAAATGTTGGTCTCATATTAAAGAGATAGTTGTTGTTAATCGAATTAAGGCCCAACAGTGATTTTTAATGTCTATCACCGTCACTAGAACGCGTTAAGAATAAAAAAATAGGGTATTTACGCTTTTTCTTTAAAATTTTAATTGTAACGATGTAGGTTTTTATTATATCAAAATCAAAAAGTAAATTAAATTTGCCATAAAAATGCCTCGATAAATGTTCACACTGCCTTCCGTTACATTCCAAACAGTCTATCTTGTTCGGGTGTATAAAACTGCTGCTTCAATTTCCGCAGCTGGTAGACTAAACGCCAAATACGAAGACACCAACCTGCGTGAAAAAAAATCACGTGACCGTGTACAACCGGAAAATATTAGTTTTTTTAAGAAAAGTAAAAGTTACGTTTTGTACATTTTTTAGTTAATAACCTCTTAATTATGATGTTTATATTTTATAATTAGGACAATTTAAACAAAAAAAACGTTTATTTAATTGTGAAAAGTGAAATATAAGGTTATGTTACTTGTTCATAAATTTACTCGGAAATGTTGTAATTTGCATTTTAATTATTAACCACAGTTCTAAGAGTAAATAATTCGTGTCTAAACAGTTTTATACTGCGATGGTTATAAATAGGTGTAACAGAGGGGGTAAAGTTTTATCGAATTCAAATATTAGATAGTATGCAAGTTGAAGAAGTTATATAATTTGTTATGAGGAAAATATAGTATACGAATATAAACAGATGGTTTTTATACAACAAAACAGGTTTTATGGGGTTTGCACAATCATGTATTCATAAAAGCATTGAGCTATGGCAGTAGCATGTTAAAAAGGTCAACACGATACATATTAGTGTGTTAAAGATAAATAAGAAATTTCACATATAAATCAATATAATTAAGCAATTAAACACAACAGATATTGATTACTTGAAGTACAATAATCCTAATGTGTAGAACATGTATAATAATTGGTACAATGCATAAAAACTGCGAACTATAAAAAGGGTTATGGTACAAAGACGTTATGTTGGTAGATCATAGACTAAGTGTTTAACAAGTGCTTAAGAACTTAAAGTGCCTTAGAAACATATCTAGGAACATGAACAACACATGTGCAATGTGAAATTAACAATATAAATACAATAAAATATTACACAATTACTCTACACTTATTTCTGCGTTATCATAATCTGATATAAAATCAGATTCATCCGACGAGTCTCCACTCGTACGTATAATCAATTCCTCACAAACGACATCCATAATATACTCTTTATTAATGTATTCCTCTTCAATTTCTTTAGCATGACGGCACACTTCTTGCCAGTGGCTCTCCAAATCCATCGAACACTTTTCACTAGTTAGTTTTTCAACATCGGATAATTTAAAAGTTGTGTTTCTCGATGCCACCCAAGCTTTTACAATGGCCCATATTTTTTCTATTGGATTAGCTCCGGGTGGTATGGAGGTAGTCGACATACAGAGTGACCATGTTTCGCAAATATAGCATCAATTGAATATTCCGTGTAGCTCGGTTTATTACATTTTATTAAATCATACAGCTCCACTTTTGTTTGGGATTCATCATGTATGATCTCTCGTTCTTGTAACCAAGTTATCATTTCCATTTTTTTACTGCTAAAAGTTGGATGTTTAACTGCTAACGTGTTGTGATAACTTGCATTATCCATAACAACTGACTTTAGGAGCAAATTCGGTAATAACTGGTGCTCAATACATCGTTTATAATTAATAAAGTTCATATCGTCGTGATAATCACCTGTTTTTGAGCTCGATTTTAAAACTAAGAGGGCATTATTGATAAATCCTATTTCACCACCAGCATGTACTATTATACGACATTGACCTTTACCGATTGGACATTTTAAACCTTCGTTGGAATCATCTACCCAGGAATGTGGCGTTGTATTCGATGCATGTATATATGTTTCATCTGTATACACAGTGGGTGGCCCTGCTCTTCGATACTTTGTTATCGCTCGTATATAAGCACAACGTAAAGATCGTATATTGTATCGTTCCATTAAACATTTACGATTGTCAACGGTTTTCGTCCATTTAAAACCTATTTTATTTAATAATCTTCTTAAAGACGTTTCCTTCCCAGAGAAATCAATGGATTCGTCATCTTTAAATATAGATAGCATTGACGGTTGGTCGTCGTTTCTCCGCGACATGAAAATTGTGTACAATGCGTCGAATGACTTGTTCCCCACAATTATCGACAGATGATCTTGGTGCGGTTTTCATTCTTTTATTAGAAGTCTTGAACGATTCTATTTCACCACGTTGAATTGCACTCCCTTCTCTTATAATTCTAACGACGGTACTTTTAGATACTCCAGTTGCTTTCACAACGATATCAAGAATGTTAACTGTAAAGAAATGTAATCGTGAAAAAACTGATAGATGTTAATCCTGCAATAATGACATACCTTGATTCATATTTTTATGAAACTGATAAACATTCCAAATCAATATATTATATTAATACATATTACTGTGGATTACAAATACAACTTACTTGTAAATAAAAGGTGCTGAAACCGAAGGAGTTTTGAAAAAACTGTTTACAGTTGATAAAAACGTGCACGAAAAATGAGGTTAGAAAACAATAAACAACACTACATTTTGTGGACGGAACATAATATCTGCTTCTCACTCATATCATTATTCCATTTCTTTTTAATGCAATATTCGGTTTCTGCGCAGGTGTCTTCGTATTTGGCATTTGCTCTAGTTGACGAATTGCATCTCGGATTCTGTTTTCCATCTCAAATCTTGTTTGTTGTCAATGGAGTTTGGAATACAATGTACTTCAAGCGACCCCATAAGTAGAAGTCGGGACACGTCAAATCAGGTGACTTGGTCGGCCAAGGAAATAGGCTTCCTTTTCCTATCCAGCGTTCGTTAAGACCATTGAGTAAATTCATTCAACGTTAAGACTGCGTTTTGAATCACTAGCAATTTTGTTTAGTACCGGCGATTGCTGAAACTACAACATACTTGATTGAAGTGGTTTTGACTTGAACTAAAATATATAATACTGGCGCATAGATGGCGTCTGTGTTTTTTTTAAATCCAAACTAACTGAACTGAATTTTATGCACTTGTGATATTACTGTTTATAATTTTGTAGTAAGTACCTATCTAATATGTCTATTTTTAACAATTTAATTTTTTTAATTTGACAATGACAGTTTTTGTGTAATAAATATAGGTACTTACATATAACGAAAAATTTTAAGAAAAGCAATTACTACTATTATATGATATTGAAATACAAAAAACAGCCTACGTTAAATAAATACAAAGTCAAGACAAGACACTTTATTTGAGAAGTTTTTGTGCTACTGTAGTAATAATATGGTTATTTCATCCGTAAACATGCAAGAAAAATATTTTTAATGAATTGACAAACGGAACATAAATCACTATTGTAACGGTATAAACGGCTGGTAGAACGGGATTACAGATAAAATTGGCCTTTTTGCCGCGACTAGCCAACGTATGGGTGTAGGTCAGATGTTGAAAAATGTTGCACAACCAGAATAGTAAATCGTACGTAAGTCAAAATAGGGGATGAAGACAAAATAAATTCGGTTAAGGGCGCCAGAATGTTTAGTAGTCAAAATAAGGATCGTCGTGCTAAAATTACGAGTACATAGCGTGTCTAAACATACAAAAAACATACGGTTACCTATCCGCAATCAATCCCAGGTGTGCTGGACAGCAACTCAGCAAACCACCTGAAATAGGGCTTCAAAAACCACTACACGCTTGTCAAATAAAAGCGTGATAAACACTCAATAACGTTACGTTAATACACCTCAGTGTAATAATAATGCATTAAATAATAACTAAAATAAAACAAAAAAAAAATCTATAGAATGAACTCTAAACTGAATTAATACTCAACTAAAAATCAAATAAAATACTAAATATTAATAACGCTATTACTCAATAAAACAAAAAAAAACTAAATTACCGGTAACTTGCAATTTGCAAAAAAACTTTTATGTAACACAAAAGGGGTTTTCACATAATTAAAACACATTTATAAAACCTAACAAACTATAATAAAATAATAAAAAAAATAAGGATAAATATAAAAAAATGTAAACATACGATAATGCGTATCAACAAAAAAATACAAATGCTTAAAAGGCGACAGGATGTCGGATCAGAATACTGCTTTACGCCAGTCTAAATGGCTTAACCTAAATATATATATTTCGTGGATTATATACCCACACTACAATAGGGTCAATTGCCCTTTAACACTAAAATAAATAACAAAGTGTGAAGGCGGAGCGTCAAAACTACAATTCGTTACACTAAATAAATTTAAAACAACTTAATTTACCAAAAAAAAAAAAATAAAAAAAATACGACCCCGCTTTCAAACCTTCAACACAAAAAAATAATTCGAAACACAAAAATCTTGAAATATTCAATAAAAAAACAATATTATGTTACCTTAAGGTCTAGAATTACACCTCTCCTGTGTTACAACAATGAAAGCGACCCAATGATCGGTTACTGCTATAACGGAAATGAAATCTTCCTGGCCTGGCAAAATGATGAATAAAATGTTGACTATTGTTCTATGATACACAAACGATTTCTTGATTTAAACTCGTTAAAATGTTACTGCATAAATTGAAAACTTCTTTTAAAATAATAATAATTTGAGCGTTCAAAATTGCTTGGTAACTTTTAGCTTTTAAATGGTTTTATTTCTACTAATAATCCAAAATGTTAATCACTGGTTTTAAATAACTATAAATTTTAATATATTGCGAAAGTTTCTTTATCTTTAAATACGCTTTGTACGATAAATAAGCGGCACTCAAGAACGTTGACTTTAAATAAATCCGCAAAAGCGAGAAAAACCAAAGAGGTCACTGAAGCACTAATACAACACGACTATGTCCTCTAGGTAACTTTACGTAGAATCGAAATCGGCACTAGGTATAATCCTTTGGTGATGAACAGTTTTAATAAAATCCCTTTACAGGTCTTCTTCAGAAGTAGCCTAACTACCCTTACTACACAAAAAGTACGTTCGTTAAACACCACAAGGTCGAAAATATCAACGTTCTAAACCACCCCTTAAAGCGCAACAAGCGGCACCGTACTAGTACACGAGAGCGCGTTCAATTTTTGAATCCCGCAAATTATTACCAAAAATCCATCTTTGAATTTGCATCCCACTACTCACGAAAAAATCTTATCTACTTTAATTCCACCAATTAAAAAACGGAAGGGGAAGATTTGATACCCCCAAACACAAAAATTCGTTTTCGGCCGTAAGGACTCGGTAATTTCCAAAATCTCAAACGTCAGCAAAAGTAACGTGTACAGTATCTCTATGTTTTATTCAAGTACAAACAATAAGGCCCACATGCAATCTCTATGACATAAAACCAGCATATTCACTATTACACTGAACAACTATACTTAAGCGTCTTTATGTCGCCAACATGACATCATACACATATAAACCTACACTATTTATTTAAATTACTTAATTTTTAAGGAAATCAAACGAAATAAACGTTATTTACACTTAATATACAACTATTTACAAATAAACGTTAATCAAACTTCTATAAACGAGGAATAATAAGGAAAAACAACCTAAATTACAAAAAAAATAATTCATAAACAAAAAAACTAAAGCTCACCATACACCTACCATCCCTAAAGGTCGCTACACACGTTAAACAAATTTACTATAAAACATAATTTGACAACAAAAAAAAAAATGTATATACGGAATCTAACTAAGTGCATAGAACTACAAACAAAATTACCCAATACGTATACAGGGTGTTTAAAATACCCTGACACTATTGGTAGGTGAACGTCCTTTGAAGTTATTACCGTTAGTTTGTTCACGTTATCTCAAACTACTTTTGAAGAATTTGAAGCATTTTCCAGTTTTGATATTAGGTGTCGAACTGTAAAACGTTGTACACGATTCATACTTGTTTGCTATTTACTCAGTAAGTTTTCATTTAGTATTGTATTTTTTTCTTTCCTACTAGATAGACTAGACTAGACATTTTTTTTTATTTCTCTCCTCCTGTGGTTTTAAAATATACGGATGATCTATACATCTTTTCCCTTTTGGAACTTTTTGTAAAACAATTTCCGATAGAATACAATCCATGTAGAAGAGTTTTAATTTTGGTAGCATGGTATTTAACCAAAACTCTTCATCTTTATGAATTATTTCAATAAATAAAGGCACTTGATCACCACTATAGATTACAAAAAAGCATCTTTCGCGCTTGGTGACATTGAGTTGACCTTGAACCTAAAAAAAATTATTAAAATCCCAGGCATTCAAAGAAGTACCTATACTTACTTGAAAATAATAATTATGATTTATTTTTAATTTTATTTCCCCATGTTTTTACACACAAAGAAGAGATTTTCAAATTAAGTGCCTCTTCTGAAGATATATTTTTTTGTATAAGTGAAAATAAACACATTATTTCCAAAATTGAATCATCTTCAATTAAGCCTGAAAAAAAATGTTAGATGATAGTTATTATTTACTAGAAAACTAAAGTGTTTATTAGTGCAAGTAAGTAGGTACCATCAGGTGTTGCCCCCGAGATAGTTGTCAGTTTCAGAAATAAAAAATCCACTATCATGGACTTTGATGTTTTGTTCTTGGGAAAATCGTTGCCGGACCATAAATTCTTTAGCTGTAAGTTTTTATAGAATCAACTTGAAAATTAGTATTAGCATGTTTTTCAGCATGACGAATAAAAATTTTTCATCAATTTTAACGTTGCTCATAGAGGGCGCTGGTTACACACTGCTGAGTAGATAGATCGATGCTTATCTTTTTTGTGTGTGGAGAATCACATAAACTGAATCGAAAATTTGAAAGAGCAACCTTTTTTACAGGAAAAATACATACTTGTTGGATTTTGATATCTTGATCCGTTTTCAAGATATTTGCCTCCTAAAGTTTCAATGCAGTTCGGCCTATTAATACAACTTTTAGTCCTTCAAATACAAAGTTGGCTTATTGCTCTGAAAAAAATAAGTTGGCTTAAATGCATCTGACAGCTATCATTATTTATGCTTGTTAAGCTTGTGTCAAAGAGTAGTAAGTAGCCTTATCTTTTTCTTTCTGCTTTATTTGTATAAGAATAAGTAGTAAAAAAATGCCACGGCATAATGAGTTTTCTTACAGTGAAATGCGAGATATGGTTTGTTTTTGCTCAAACAGATTTTAATGGACTTGCTGCAACCCGAAGATATTTAGAATGATATCCTAATCAAAGACAACCAAATCATAAACTTTTTAGAAATAAGTATTATCGCCTAGGAGAAACTGGGTGTTTTCGTCCTAAGCGTCATAATGGTGCTCCAAAAACAATTTCGGTAGAACAAGAGGATGAAGTTCTAGTTCGTGTTACCGAAAACCAAGGCGTAAGTACTCGCCGTTTAAGTGCAGCGACAGAATAAGTCAAACGTCTATCAATAGAATCTTACGAAAAGAGCAACTCTACCCTTATCATTTCAGTCCCGTGCAGAATTTATTACCACAGGATCCTGCGGCACGTCTACGATTTTCGCAATTTTTACAGACAAAACAGAACGAAGACCGAACTTTTCTTGACAAAATTCTCTTCACCGATGAAGCAACATTTACTAGACGGGGAGTTATCAACTGGAGGAATAATCATTTGTGGGATTCTGAGAGTCCACATGCCATAAGGGAAAGACATTTCCAGCAGGAGTTCAAGATGAACATTTGGTGTGGGATGATATCTGATTTTTTATTAGTCCCTTTGTACTTCCGCCGAATCTGAACGGTCAACTTTACTTAGATTTTCTTGAACAAAATTTACATGAACTGCTAGAAGATATACCGCTTGAACTAAGACAAAACATGTGATTTATGCACGATGGAGCGCCACCACATTTCCCTCTGCCTGTGCTGTGCGCGATTATCTGAACGAACAGTTTCCACATCGATGGTTTGGTCGTGGAAGTGAATTTCCTTGGCCACCTAGAAGTCCAGATTTTAACCCCCTAGATTTCTCTGTTTGGTCTAGTTTGAAGGAAATCGTCTACAAGGAAAGAACTGATTCCCGTGAAGAATTACTCCAAAAAATTCTAGAAGCTGCCAATGTCATCACCATCAGAAATAAGGCAGGATTGTTTTTTAACATTAGAAGATCTCTAAGAAAACGAATAAAAAAGTGCATTGAAGTGGGTGGTGGACATTTCGAGCAGTTGCTCTAAATAAGTTATTCACCGGCATAATACGTGGGCGCTTGTATTACATATGACAGTTGTATGAACTTGCTACTCTTTTGAAAAATCAATTTTAGAAGGCATTATTTTCATGTTTGTTATTTTTACTATGAACACTTTAGAGACGTTATAACTTCCTCTTGCGAACATTATGTGGCCGTAAGGCCTATTGAATACTCTGTGTACCTATGCATTATTTCTTGTTATTATTTATTATTTACTGAGTTTCGTGTTTAAAAATTAAAAATTGTGTCAATAGGACGAACTGTATTGAAACTTTAGAAGTCAAATATCTCGAAAACGGATTAATATATCAAAATCAAACAAGTATGTATTAACCATGTAAAAAAGCTTGCTCTTTCAAATTTTCGATTCAGTTTAAGTGATTCTACACAAACAAAAAAGATAAGCATCGATTTATCTATTCAGCAGTGTGTAACCAGCGCCATTTATGAGCAAAGTTAAAATTGATGTCAAATTCTTATTCGTCATGCTGAAAAACATAATAATACCAATTTTCAAGTTGATTGTATAAAAACTTGCTGAGTTATTGGAAAATTTAGAAATAAAATTATTAACTTGAACACCCTGTATCTCTTAAACGAGCAACATTTGTATAAGGCATGTTGCGCTCAATCCTCATATTTTAGGCTCTACTATTCCCAGTTTCCAGATTTCCCATTCTTAACGACTCACCCTGTATAATCGAGTACATTTTATACATATATTATGCAGGGACCTGTAGCTTAGCTCCTCTCTTCTGTAGGTAATTCATGAATTAATTTTAAATTTTTATATTTTGCAGGCGCATTTTAGGAAAATGATTTAGGCTATACAGTGTGCACCTCTAAGGATGACGTCATGATGACAATTTTTTTTAAATTACTTGCCCTGTATTTTTTGCATACTTAGGTACCTTTTGTAGATGGCTTTGAAAAACAACTTATTGACATTAAAAATATACAAGTATGTAATTTAAAAAATATATATCATCATTACGTCACACTTTTTTGCGCACTATGTATAAGCAAAACTATTTTCCTAAAACGCGCCGTAGTTATATGCCTTAGTTTTTATATTAAAACCTTTATCATACATACATACATTTCGAGCTAAATAAAACTATTGAAAAACCGCTCATATTTTTCCATTGCATGACCACACCATTCTGAAACGTATCCGCATGGCGCCTAATTGTACCCGCGCCTAATGTTCCGGCGCCTAAAAGTGCTCACGCCTAATGACTCGGCGTCTAAAAGCGCGCGCCTAACTGTGCGCGCCTAAAGGAGCGTTCCTAAACGTCCCTTTCCGCTATTTTAATTTGTAACAAATTCAAATATCTTCAAACAACGTAAATAATTGTAATTAGCCTTCCAATGATAACGTTCGGTCTCACAGACCGACTCAATGTGTTTCCTTATAAGTCTGGCACATCTTCGATGGTGGGGGTTGGGGGGGTAGGCGTCAGAGTACCTTTCCGTAATGTGTCAAAGGACATTAGTGTGCAATATTACGTCAAAGCGTGCACATGTTGCTAAATTATACCCTATTGCGGTGTACAAGATCGGAAAGGGACGTTTAGGCGTGCACGGGTAGGCGCGCGCTTTTAGACGCCCAGTCATTAGGCGTGAGCTCTTTTAGGCGCGCGAACTTTTAGGCGCCGGAACATTAGGCGCGGGTACAATTAGGCGCCATGCGGATACGTTTCAGAATGGTGTGGTCATGCAATGGAAAAATATGAGCGGTTTTTCAATAGTTTTATTTAGCTCGAAATGTATGTATGTATGTATGTATGTATGATAAAGGTTTTAATATAAAAACTAAGGCATATAACCCACAAACTGCATTCTTTATTGGGAAAACTAAAAAAGCATGTAATACAGTAATGTACCTACTTATAAATTAAAAAAATTATTTAAATTTACCATTATTTAAGGGTCCATTTGGTAATTATGAGCGAGACCTCTAAGATAATCAACAGTATTTCTATTTGTAAAATCTTGAACAATAATCTTAATATTTTGGTCAGCTCGTAAATACTTATTTTATTTTTTATCGGGTTGTCCTCCTGAAATTAGCTGCTCCAGTGCCAAGTCGCGACCATGCTGTATCTTTTTTAGCTCATCTATACATTTCCAGAGCACTGGATGGTCCATATCTAAATCCGTCTGCATCCGACGATGAGCTGCTTCAGCATAATTATTTGTTCTATCAGTATCTGACAAAACTCGTGTGTACGTGGACCACAAACATGGTGGAAATACTGCTGGCGTTCTACCGTTGCCCCGCCGATTAGGACGGCCAATGTAATTGTCCTCAAACCATTGTAACAAAGGTTGTAAATCCTGTGGAAGTTCAATTTCAAGTTCTTCGACTGCGGCGTCTAAGGAATCAATTGGTATAAATGCCAATGAGCTGATCATCCGAGATTTTAGTGCAAAGTCTGCATCATTATTGTACTGCCTTAGAAGATTAAAATTGGCCAGCTGTTTTTCATCAGATGAAAAAAGCATTCAATAATTTGCGCATTTGGAAATGTGGCTTTTTAAAAGAAAACCATTGCTTAAACCTTATCGTTTTATAACATTTAATCCCTTTGATTTCATACCCTCATTAAGAGGGTTGAATAAAAAATGTAATCCGCCAGCTTGGAGCATATACGTGCCTATACATAACTCATACTCCCGCTCGATAATTACCAACTACATTTCATAGGTAATGTTAGAATCATTCAAGTAACGCCTAACTGTACCTGCGCCTAATGTTCCGGCGCCTAAAAGTTCGCGCGCCTAAAAGAGCTCACGCCTAATGACTGCGTCTAAAAGCGCGCGCCTAAAGAGGCGCGCCTAAACGTCCTAAACCGGTACAAGACCAACGTTATCACTCGCGTAATAAAATATTATTCGGAGTTGGTAAGTTGTTAGTTTATTTTTTTGTATTACTTACATTTAAAATATTCTTTTTTCTTTAGGAAAATGTTCCATGACAGTGGCCAGGCTAGATTGTTACAGTTAATAAACGAAATTAATCCATACGTTATCAAATACGATAACCCTGAAGATGAGGACGAAACAGACAATTTGAAATACTTAACGAAGACTTCAGAACAAGATCTCTCAGGTGCTGAGGAAGATCATACTATTACTTCTAATAGATACTTCACTGCAGAACGCTTTTCCATTGGGAAAGCCGGTACAACGAAGTGGAACAAATATCATCCCCCAAGAAACGTTAGAACCCGTTTAGAGAACATAATCACTCATTTACCAGGAGTAAAAGGCGAAGCTAAGACATTTGGCCATATTTTGAATGTCATTGTTGAAAATACTAAAAAGTTCATCATAGCCGGAAACTACCCAGTTTCAAACAGAAGTGCTGTCCTCACTGATAAAATTGAAATAAAAGCTTTGTTAGGCTTGCTGTACTTATTAGGCGCAAAAAAAGCTAATTACCTGAATGCGTATGATCTGTGGAAAAAAAACGGTATAGCAATCGAATTGTTTCGTCTAACCATGTCACTACAAAGATTTAAATTTTTAATTAGACATCTTAGATTCGATAACCAAGTGACACGCCTTGAAAGAAAAAAAACTCGATTAGGGATCTATTTGACCGGTTTAATTCGAACTGTTAAAAACATTATTCTATGTCACAGCACGTCACCATAGCAAATATGGGATCAAGATTTTTGCCCTTACTGATGCAAAAATGTTTTACACCTCAAATATGGAGGTGCACGTTGGACAACAACCTAATGGACCATATAATGTATCTAACAGTCCATTCGCTATAGTAAAAATATTATGCAACCCAATTTCAGTCACAAAAAGGAACTTGACCATTGTCTGTAAGTAGCGTCCCCAGGTACCCTATCTTGAAAAAGTGTAATTTGGACATATTCGCAATAATGTCAAATTCAATTAGTTCCTGGCAATAATTAAAACATTAGAATTTATTTACAACTCTGGTATTTAATTACTCGCAAACCTTTAATCTGATCAAAGTGATCTAGTGGTAGGTACGTTGTGCTATTTGAATTAGATAGGCTGGATGAGGATGTGGGCAGGTAAACAATGAAACTACTCAATTTAAAATTAACAGGCTTTACGCAATGATGGTTCGACCCGTTAATGTACTATTGTGGGAAAGAACCACCAAGAAAACCCACTTTATTCTTAAATAAGTAATTGCACAAGTACATTAATAAATCCAATAACACAAAAAAACAATGAAAGGGTTAAATATGTAACAAAACACCATTAAATAGGGTTAAAGTGCGTACAAAATTACACATTAAGAAAGAAATAAATAAAAACCAGTTTGAGTTCAGATAAACACAACGAAACAAGGCCATGTAGTAACACCCATAATTGTGCCGTAAATAAATCAGAATAAAAATTGTAATACCAAACATGTGGCCCTCTAAAATAAATCATGCCGGTCTTTAAGTAAATAGACAAATAAAACAATAAGGCAAACTATGGCACATATAAAATACAACAGTAAAATTGCACAGGTGATAATAAGGTAAAGGCAACGACAAAAGAAAATAAAAATGAATTTACACGTACACAATTGTTTAGTGACTACTAAAGCACAAAATACATACGTAAAGTTACAATAAATTACATATAAAGAGAAATTAGTTCGCAGGCAAACAATTCTACTTAAACAAACTGACAAAAAAACTCGTTAAAACAAAACCTTACAAAGGTAAGTTGTAAATAAATCATAACATCGTGACCGATATACAAGTTTGAGTGCGTTAGAAAAATACAGCGTCCTTTTCCCAGGTTACACATTCATCTATATCTAAAAATAAAATTCGAGGTGTTTAATGGCCATCTGGACCCGGGAGTATGTAAACACTCGGCAATTTTCTATTTACAATTATAACCAAGCTTTATCCTGTACTCGCTCGTCCACTCCCACTTCTACACAAATATAAATATAAACAACAAACAAAAATGATAATTCACCCAAATACAACAGTGAGAGAGCCCTGTTCTGTATTTTATTTTAGCAGATTTCCGCTTAATAAGCCCCCATGCGAATGTGATACCTTTGCAAGGCCATGCTCGATTTTTAATACGTTACATAGGCTTGCAGAATTATTTGCTGCGAGCTTTCATTGATATAGAAATACCTACTTACACTAGAATATATTCCCTTTACCACAACACGGCGGGTTAAGATACGTGGTCAAAAAACTCGGCGCCGCGGCGATTAATTATAGATTAATTTTTGGAAAAATTTTCATCAAAACATACACTCAAAGAATTAGCGTTTCTAGTTTTCTCAAATGTGCACAACAAAAATATTTATAGATGGAACGGTTTACAATGGGAGTTTCTAATTACAACAAATCAAAGTGAACTGACTCAATCAAACCATCAAACACAACTACCTTCCACTCCGATTTCAAACTAACTATATTTAATTAAAAATTATTATTAATTTTATTAAATAGATAAATAAAAAGTTTACCTCGGTTAGGATTTGAACCTACGACCTGTACTTTGCTAGAGTACCGTGCTAACTAACTGCGCTATCGAGATTCAAATCCCAAACCATGTAAATTTTGTCTTTATGTATGTAGAACTGATGTAAATTCTAAGTATAATGAGATTACAATTGATTGTAGTAGGTGAAAATCCTACTCGAGGTAAACTTTTTATTCATGTATTTAATAAATTTAATAATAATTTTTAATTACATATTTACCTTTGAACTTATTCGTTCATAACAAAACTATATAAATTAACTATATTTACTCCCCAAAAATCAACCCCCGTCTTTGCAAGTAATAATAAAAAAAAAGAAATAAGAAATTATTTCGTGCGAACATTTTTCACATTCCTAACGGAACGAAATCTTAATTTTAAAAATATGCATTCGTCCGTAACAAACCCTACATTTGATTGCAGTGTGTACCGACGTAATTAATTATTAAACTAGTGACATTTTTACATCAAGAAGGTGCGTGTAAAACTAGTCAGCAATTCGTTACACATCTGTTTCTATCCTAACATTTGTTTTTAAATATCAATTACGTAAAATACAGAAAATAAAATATCCAAAAAACATCAAATTACGACTTACGATATAATAAAATATATCAAACCCCATTAACTCTTCTATCGCGGTAACAATGCGATTTGAACATGTTTATTATAATAATAAAATATTCGCGGTCCGTTACCTACAAGTTGGTTTACCATTAAAGAACTGGCAGACTCTTTGCTCAAGAGAATCATAAACTAACAGTAGTCAGAACTCTAAGAAAAAACAAACGTCAATTTGTAACAACCTTTTTTTGTGGTTGTATTAAAAAGTACATTAATTTAAGAATCGTTCATTTATTTGGCGTAATATTAGAAAAGTTTTTAATTATTAATATGTAGAATTGAGAATGGCAATTTAATTGGCATTTCCTAGAACAAATCTTTTGGGTGTAATATTACATAAATAGTTTTAGTTCCCTTTCTTAAAAAATTGGATTTATATTATTGTATTCGCGCAAGCGTGAAGACTTTTAGGGGGAATACACTTGAGTTATTCTGAAAGTTTTTTTTTATTCACTTAATGCTGAATATTACAGCTATAAGCATGATTTTTACTTAATTTTTTATATTTTGGTGCCATCAGAATTTTGGTGGTAAGTTATTTTTTTTCTCATTATATTTAAAACTAAAGCCTTTGCTTTTCTTTAGGCACCTTTTAATTACCTTTTCTTAAGTATTTTTTTAATGCATACTTTTATATGGCATTTTTATAATATATTTTTAATGGCACGTATAAGTCCGTAATTTTACTATTCTATTAATTTAAATGGCAAGTTTTACTTGAATTACGTTTACAACACAAGTTCTACATACTTTTACAAATAAATTTGGCGAATTAAACTTCAAGGAAATTCCATATTTTAAGGATAACTAAGCAAGACATTGACCTCACCATATGAACCATTCTGCTTCATAGTTACCAGATACAGTGTATGTACATAACCGTTAAAAGGTAATGTTTTTTATATAATTTAGTATAGTTTATGACTTTTGATTTTTTACGTTTTCAATCATATATTAAATAAACTTATGTGTAACTTGTTATTTTATTTTCATTTGTGTTAATTTGTTTAATAGTATTCATTAACTAGGTTTTGTTGTTCCTAGATAGATATATAAAAAAAAGACAACATGGCGCTCGAGAATTTATCATTTTTCATAATTTTAGATAACATTTGTTTTGAATTAAGGATAAGTGAAAATAATTAAGCAGAAAAGAAGCTACTAGCATTTCAGGTAGGTTAATTAAACATAAATTAGAACCCCCTTATCTTAATTTACCGATGAGCCGACGGCAGTAGCGATTGATATTTAATATTTTTTTAATTAATAACAATTATTCGATCAATTTATCAATTCATTACATCATCGCTTTTGTTTTAATATTATAAGTTGGCCCAGTTTTAGTGTTTATACTTTAGCAGCCGCTTTTAAGGTTACAAATTGCCAAGCGAGTTTGTACAAGGAAAACATCCAATTTCTTCTTGTATGTTTGAATTTCAGGAAAATTGTACGTTGGTGTCGTTTATCCCTAAACGAAACAAAAATGTCTTACTGTGATCGACCCTCCATCATGATGATTGCATAGATCCACAAACTCGAAAACCTGAAATAATAATGCTATACAATTCTACAAAAGATGGGGTGGATGTAGTTGACAAACTTTGTGCTAGTTATAGTACAGCCTGAGCAACAAGAAGGTGACCTATGGTAGTTTTTTATAGTGTTCTAAATGTCGCGGCCATAAATGCTTATGTTATTTTTCTTGCAAATCATAATTCTTCCAAAACGCCTCGCAGTCAGTTTTTAGCAGAATTAGTGATATCTTTGTTGGAGGAACATTTGCAAAGAAGAGCGTTGAACAAACGTCTTCCAAAATTAATGCGACTTAGAATAAAGAGAGCTTCTAAGTACGCCTGAGGAGAATGTTCCAGAAAAGAGAAACAATGTTGATGGCAGATCTTCATAAAAAAAATAACCGAAAAACTAAATATAATTACAAGAAATGTGGAAAGTTTATGTGCTTCGGGCATTGTATAATGATTTGTGACGATTGTATTGATCAACATGAAATGGACACCGATTAATAAAATTTGTAATTTATGTCATTTTTTTAGAGTTTAGTTATTTTTATATATATATATATATATATATATATATATATATATATATATATATATATATATATATATATATTTTGCTAAAATATACTAAGAATAGTTTTAGACTACATAGAGTCATAATTTATTTTCGATTATTGCTTTGAAAATGTTTTACATATTTTTGTGTACTCCATTTTTATTTTTAATGTCCGAAGTCTTTGAACGCTGTATTTACCTTTGTGAATAAAGTTTTTTTAAAGTGTTGATTTCGCTTTTTCTTCAATATTTTCCATTTTCAATGTTTAAACATACTTAGAAAACGATTTATAAGGTCAACAATACTACTGGTCTGTCAGACTGACATTATTACTCGGTTAGCAAGATTTCACGTTATCACTGAAGAGTTAAATTAAAGCTTTCAGAATTTATACTTTAAAATCTCCAATTTTAATGGCCTGTACTACATTCCTGATGTTGGATACAAATGAATATCCTAACGTTCGATAAAACAACGAATATTCAGTAGATTTTGAACACACATGACAAAACACGCCTGTCCGTACTTAGCATACATTGAATTTCGCTATGTGTGAGACCAGAACAAGTGAAATGTATCGGTTTTCTGCATCTGTCACATTTAATTTCTTTCTCTGTATTTACATCACGATCGCAAACTGCACACTTACTAATTTAGGGAATCGTATTAATTTACAATAAATATCGTTAGTAAATTAGAAATATTTACGGAGTAATGCACAATACGTCTACACACTTTGAAATTGGAGTATAAAACATTATACAGATATCACCATATCGTTCAGTTTCCACTCAAACTAAATTAAAAAATTGTTAAATTTATTATCTACGATTATTTATAATTATCTAAATTATTGCAAAGTTATAATGTTGTTCTTGACAAATTTTATATTTTGCAGTAATAATTTTCCATGTGACATGTCTAATTCGTTATTATGGTCACCTCAAACAAGGCGCACATCTCCCGTAACTGTTCCTGTAGCTTCTCGTTTTCGTCAGAGACAAGAATCTTCTTCATCTCTTAGCGTAGGTAGTTGGCAAATGATAAGTGGGACTGGTAGTTTACGTGGATCTGATTCAGCATCCACATCTACTACTGATTCTAATGGCACGAATTCAAACAGGTTATATGATTAATATCATTAGATAAAGTTTTTTGAAGTATTAATTTTTAGGTTCGAAGGCCAATCATCTCAAGATTCTAGTTGTACGTTAATTGATGAAGAGGATATGGTAAACTCTTGTATTGACACCTTATCCATGTAATTAATACTCTTAAAACATTATTATATCAAATTATTAACTTTGTTTTTTTTTTCAGTCGTAAGGAGAGATTGCTGAAAGTTCGAGCACTTTTTTATCACTGCTATAGTACAACAATCGGCCTTAAATTTAAAAATGGTAGTGATTCTTCACTTAGTTCATTACTCGGTAACTTTGCTGAGAAAGTGGGTTTATCTCAAAGAACTTCCGTTTAGTAAAATTTACTGTGTTTTATTCAATTACTACTTGTGTTTGTTTTGGGGTTTTATTTTAGTATTTTTTCTACTGTTTTCAAAACTTGTTTCCACTATATACTGCCATTGTATTATTACATGACTTGTTATGTTTAGATGCACATTTTAAATATTTATCATTTCATAATGTGTATTCTGGAAAATATAACAAAACATGTATAGAGAATGCTCTCGATGACTTGAAATTTCAAGACTAATGTGGGTACTTTATTTTTTTACTATCATTTCATTGACAGCACTCTCATAATACTCATAAAGTCATAACACTTGTTTTCTATTCTGTAAAGTTTAGTTTAAGAATTATGGTATGAATTATTGAGAGTGCATTCCAAAAAACTAAGAAAATGGTTAAAAATAACGAGTTATATGACAATGTTGTGCAATTTTTGCAGAACCTTAAGTTATGGTAAAACAAAACTAATTTGGAATTTATAAAAGTTTACTAAAACGATTCTAATAGACGGTAGATCGACTCATACTTTTTTTAATTATTACTGTGTTAATGCATTAATATGTGCATTTATGTATTTTTTTTTTCAAAAAAACTGAACTGCTTCTCATGTACATTGAAACATTGCCAATTTGAAACAGAATTTATGGTTCTGTGTTTAGAGACTGTTATAATTTTTGAGCACTGTTGTTACTGTAAATATGCAATGTTATATGAAACAATGTCTATTTTTAATATAGCAGTATTTAAAATATGTCTTTTTTATTTTGTAGCAAGTATTCTACAGCCACCATTACACATTTCACTAGTCGTTTTGTAAAAAAATTGGCAGAAGGCTGAGTAAGTGACCTACCTGTAACCATGCAAATGTTCCCTTTTACTTTTTTATTTTTGCATGTAGTAAAGCATTGTTTTCATAAAGCAACACGGTTGGAAAAAACTAGTGAAGGACTTCTCCAATGAAAAATAATAAATCAAGCGATTGTATGGATATCTCGAAATATCTCGAGTGGTTATGCGAAAATCATTCGAATGGTTTGTTGATTGAAACAGCACTCACTTTTAAGTAGTAAGTTGTTGTGATTGGTTAATTAGCATGGTAGAGGGATATTGAAGATGGCTGCGACTGAAGAAGGATGTTGTAGTGTCAAGACTCTTGTTTGCGGTTCCGCCGCACACACGAAGATTTGGTTGTTTGGAGGTAGTGAACTATTTTACACCCTTACGTGGAGGTTAAGTGAAGTATACAGTGGAAGTCTTTCCATTACCTTTAATTTGGGGGATAATTTTATAACTTCGTTCCACCAGGATTATTTTATTGTTCTCGTCCAGGGAGTTGGTCTCGGTGTTGAATAAGTGCCGGTGACTATTTCTTTTGGAGTTCTATCGCATCTTGTTTGTGGATCAATAATAAAATAGTTCAGGTTTTAGTTTTTTTTACTACTTCGTGTGTACAGCTGAACCGATAACAAATAATTCGCTGTAAATAAATAAGCTTTTTGATATTTTAAATTAATGAGTGTCGTGCAGAACTTGTATATAGTTATTAACGAGCAACATGGAAGCATAAATATTAGTCTAACGTACAACCAATCAAAACGCATTTACGAGTTGGATCATACTTTGAGCATCAAGCGTAGCTTCAACTTCGATTATATTGCCGAGGTCGCCGTAGAGGCCATCCTCTGGATTTCCAGCAGGTGTCTGTATAACAAAGGGGCTGAACCAAATTAAGGTAAACATTTCTATGCATTTTGTTTTGGCTGTGGTTGGCAAATTTTAATAAATGCTTGGGTTTTATTATTTTTTTGTTATATGTACAAACGGTTTTATACGCTGTCTTTTGAGATTAACTTCTAGTATTGTACCGTTTAAACGTATTCATCCATATTATAATCTAAATTTATCTGAGTGTTCTTTTTTCATTTTTATATATATATATATATATATATATATATATATATATATATATATATATATATATATATATATATCTGTTGTAAAATAATTTAATTCGAGAACATTTTTTAACGGTTTATTTGACAAGTAACTAATATGTGGTAGAACAAAACTTATTCTATGCGTTAGCACAAGTGGACGCCAAAAAGAAAGGCTACAGACTAACTTGCGTCACAACAATGTCTTAAATTAAAGGAGAGCACATGCGCAAAAAAACATTGAGCCTATGTTTGATTTAAATACAAATTATGACACAAAAATATATAACATACTCCCCCTGTTGGAAGGATATACGTCCTTTCAAAGGAAAGGAAAGCTCAAATATATATAAACAAGATTGTAAGTAGGACATATGCTAATAATAATTACATGCTAAAATTAATAAATCACACACAACATAAGTTTCTATAACATCTCATCTTGCAAGGGAAGTGGACAAACTTTAGAGATGGCTCTTATGGTTTCACCGTTAGCCGTACGAAGACGTAACACACGCACTACACCATCGTTACCAGAAACCGCTTCAACTACCCGTGCAAGTTTCCATTTAGCAGGAGGTATGTTGGCCTCCTTCAACAACACCAGAGTATTATGTTTTATATTAGATGTCTTTGTTTGCCAGCGAGTTCGTGTTGAAGCTCTGTTGCACAATCTGTTGAATTCGTTGAAAAGAACTCGAGCGTTTTTGTGGGATGTGTGAGACATCAAGGTCTGGAACTGTGGTGGTCGATCGGCCGATTAAAAAGTGACTACGTGTCAGAGGTAGATCGTAATTAGGTTGTGAGGAAAGAGGGTACAAGGGTCTGGAATTAATAACTCCTTCAATTTGTGACGGTACAGGTTGTCCCATTTTCGTATGTTTTACGGGGTATCTCGCTTATTTTTTAGGTTTTTTGTGCTACAGGGTGATTTTGGAAAAATTGCATTTTCAGTCATCCCCTGTAACTCTGTTATTGTCAGACATATTAAAAAAGTAAAAACTGATATTTGTAGATTTTTTTACGTAGAATCCAGTGGCGTACTCAGATTTTCTTTAGAGGTCACAGTTTTTGAGATATTGACATAACTCACTTTTTTTTAATGGGACACCCTATATATTTTTTTAAAATCTTTTTCCCTTTGCCAAGACCTTTTCAAAAATATAGCATAGTCTATATTTATTTTTATAAATAACGTGACAATTATTTTTTTCTATAATTTGCATTGATAAAAAACAAAATAATTAATTAATCACAAATATTGTTCAAATTGCAGACCATTATGTCTCCTACAAGTTTCACAAAGTTTATAAATTCTTTTAATAGCATTTTCCAAAATAAATGATTGTCTTCGTAATTCTGCAAAAGCATTTTCCGTTGCAATTTTTAATTGTTGCATGTTGGCATATTGCCTTGAATAAATTTTATTCTTTAAATACTCCCACAAAAAAATCCAAAACCGAGAGATCCGGTGATTGTGGTGGCCATCGAACAGGTCCATTTGTTTCAATCCATCTCCTGAGAAAACGTTCATTTATCCAGTTTTGTATTATTCTAGCATTGTGGGCTGGAGCCCCATCCTGCTGGAGTGGAGCCAGTGGAATATCTCCTAAAATGTTCATAGTTTTTTCTTGTAGAATTTGTAAGCACCCATTAGAGTTTAGGTTTTCTTCATAAATCTTATAAACTATTTTTCGGTTAAAAATAAAGCAAGAGACATTAAATCTGAACCTGCCTTGACGCCCTCTAGGAAAAATTACGTGGGTGTTTTCTTGACTCCAAAACCGCGAGTTGTGTCTATTAAGAATTCCCGAACTTGTGAAATGTGCCTCGCCTGACCAAATTACTTTTTTTTTCAAAATTATTGTCCTGAGTTTTCATATTTATAAACCAATTGCAGAACTCTACGTTCAGCATCACCAGGGTGCAGATGATGAACAAGTTTATACTTGTAGGGTTTGAATTTATGTTTTTTTAAAATCCTTTGCACTGTTGTTTTAGACACACCGGTCTCTTCATCTATTTTCCTGCACGAGGTTTCAGGAGTGGCTTGAACAACTGCTAAAACGTTGATCTCTGATTCCTCGTTCTCTTTGTTGTAAACTCGGGGTCGAGGTTTGTCAAAACATCCATGTTGGCAAAGATTAAATTTTAATTTTTGAAATATTTTTCTGTCGGGTTGTCTTCTTTCGGGATATCTATATGACAAAATAGGTATATAAAATAAATACAAATTCTAAGGTAAAGATTAACTGACCTGTTCAGATAGAGTTCTAAGGCCTGGTCTGCGTTTTCATTAGATAATATGAAGCAGGTATTCATATCATATTTCTCAAAGTTTTCAAATTTTTGGTTTCGAGCCATATTAAAAAATAATTAAACAACAACAACAAGAACGATAACAATAAACAAAAACAACGAATAACAATAAATATCAGCACTAAATTTGGGAAAATGTAACCAGGAATAATTTGAGAGAAGCAGAAACTTCAAAAATCAAATACCTAAGTAATGGCAGAACGTTAATTATTTTGTTTTTTGCGTTACCATGGTTACCACGGCTATCCACTATTATCAATGTAAATTATAGAAAAAAATCATTTTGTCACGTTATTTATAAAAATAAATATAGACTATGCTATATTTTGAAAAGCTCTTGGCAAGGGGAAAAAGATTTTTAAAAAATATATAGGGTGTCCCATAAAAAAAAAGTAGGTTATGTCAATATCTCAAAAACTGTGACCTCTAAAGAAAATCTGAGTACACCACTGGATTCTACGTAAAAAAATCTACAAATATCAGTTTTTACTTTTTTAATATGTCTGACAATAACAGAGTTACAGGGGATGACTGAAAATGCAATTTTTCCAAAATCACCCTGTAGCACACAAACTAAGATGGATATAGCAAATTTGATTAGTGCATATTTGGTTTCATTAAAAAATATCACGGTGTCGCGAAAACCGCAAGGTTCTAACCTAAAAAATAAGCGAGATACCCCGTAAAACATACGAAAATGGGACAACCTGTACAGTAAAAAAATGTTCGAATGACAAAGTGGCATTGTCAAGTATTCGTTTTAAGTGACTTAGTAGATTTGATTTTTTTTTGTTCATTGCGTACTAATAATTTACCGAGGTCATCCAGAGTCGACCTTGCACCATAATAGTAACGACCATTGTCAGAATAAATTTTCTTAGGCATGCCTCGACGTGAAGCAAATCGTCGAAGACAAAGTACGAATGATACGCTTGACAAATCGGTCGCTGGTTGGAGATGAACAGCCTTGGTGCTGAAGCACACAAATAAGCATATATAACATTTCATTGGTTCCACCCGCGCCCAAATTTGTTTTTAATTGTAAAGGGACCACAATAGTCTGTGTCTGCTATCAAAAAGGAGAATTCAGAGGATAATCTATCAGCTGGGCAACCTCATTAGATTATTTGTATCTCTGGGACGAGATCTAAAACACGACAGACATTGATACGAAGTTTGTTTCGCAAGGCTGCGACCATTAACAGGCCAAAAATGTTATCGTATAGAATTAAGGAGAAGCGAAGGACCAGCATGGCATAATCATATATGCTCTGCACGGAATAATAATTTAGCAAAGGCGTGTTTAGACGAAATTAAAATATGGTGTTTTTTATCAAATGAAAAGTCTGAATTTGAAAGTCGACCTTCTACTCTTAAAAGTTTAAGCGTAGAATCATAATATGGATTTAGTTTTAACAAGGGGCTCTTTTTAGATAGAGTTTTATCTTTAGAAAGGGATTCAACTTCATTGATAAAAGATTCTAATTGTGACAGTCGAGCCAGATGATTAAGCGAGTTTTGTAGTTCAGTAAACCTTAATGATGTGAATATTCTATTGAGTTTGTTCAAGTTTGAGTAACGTTCAAATTCTATAAATGCCTTGAATGATTTAAGAGCTACCTACATGAAGTAGCAAGCTGGGGAGTATTAGAGGTTGTGGGATAATCATCAGGTACTTCGGAAATAATGTTAAGTGGCTTAACTGGCGAGTCCGAGTGTAAGAGTGTGGAATGCCTTTCGTTATAGGTCTTGCAGTTTCCAGATTTGCAATTAGAAGTGAAATGACCACTGCGCAGACAGTTTATGCACAAGTTAAGTTCTTTAGCTTTGGCAGAGCGTAAATGTGGAGCCAAATCCAAAAAAGTTTGGCAACGCATTAGTCTATGGTTCGATTTACAAAGAGGGCAATTAACTTGATTATGAGGGGGTTCTGCTATGACATTAACAAATGAATGTTTATTATAATTAACTTGAGGTTTGCCTTATTTTAAGTTAGGTGTAGTATGTGAATATGTACCTGTATCTAATGATTTATAGGGCTTGTCGATTTTCTCTAATAATCTAGCACGTTTTTCGAGAAAGTCAATTAGATATGCAGTAGAAGGGGTGCAATCGATTTTAGAAACTTCAACTTCCCATTCCCGCCTGGTGTTATAATCTAGTTTATCTATAATCAAATACTGTATAAAACTAGCACATGTATGAATGGATTCACCTAGAGACTCTAATGCTCTTAAGTGAGCTTGTATCGAATCAACTAGATGCCTAATTGTTTATTTTGGGGAATTCGACTATACCTTTAATGTGCGAATGAATGAGGAACCTTGTATTTTTGTAGCGTTTTTCTATAAGATTTGAAGCAATGTGATAATTTGCAGGAATTATATCTAGAGACTCTATTACTTTGGACGGCTCTGCACCCAAAACAGATTTTAAGTAAGTTACACCGGGGCAAGTGGAAATCCGGGGCTAGTGGATCCCAGCCTTATTCTGCTAAAATCATTTTCTGTAATGCAACGCCACCTATTGCACACTAACCCACCAACATCCTTCAGATGCGCTGTGGTATATGTAGCCAGCAGCGATTCATTTATAGTTCGAATTCGGCAGTGGCGTGATCGTTAGCGTTTTACATCGCATAGTGAGCTAGCACGTGTATGTTGTTTATGTCTGCTACGACCAAGGAATTCGTGGAAATATTTGAATCTATTCAAGTAAGTACTTAATAAACAATACTTTTTTGCATTTTAAACGCATGGATAACGTAATTTTATGCACAATAAAGAAACATGCATGGGTTTCACTTGCCCCTAAAAATTACAGGGTGGGGCAAGTGTAACCTATGTTAGGCTCCACTTTCCCCAGTTAAATCCGCGTTAATTAAGTAAGGAAGTACTTGTAATTTTTCGCTTGGTAATTTGTTTTACCTATTTTAGACATGGTACGGACATATGTTCGGAAGAATCAGCCTGTTCATTACTCCAAGGAAACTGTAAAAACTGCCGTTGAAGCTGTGAAAAGTCAAGAATTAACGTTATACAGGGCAGCGAAGACTTACAACATCCCTAAATCCACCCTTTTTGAACATGTTAAAGGTCAAAGGGGTACCAAAAGCTCCACCATGGGGAGACCCACTACCATTCCTTATGAGGAAGAACGAAGAATAGCCGAAAGCATAAAGCTCATGGAAAAATGGGGCTTCGGCCTTTCCAAAAAGGAAGTGTTGGCACTAATAGCTCGTTACGTTCAAGAAAATAAGATTCCAAATTCAATTAAAAATGGAGTACCAGGCGACGACTACTTTACACGATTTAAAAAAACATTCAACTTAAGCCAGAAGAAACCACAAATAGTAGAAGTAGCAAGAAAAAGGAGTGTAGATCCATTTATCATTGATGATTATTTTACTCTGCTAAAAGAAGTCGTAAAAGATATTCCGCCAGCAAGAATTTACAACATAGACGAAACCAGTTTTTGCTTAGATCCGAGTAGAATAAAAGTTGTTGGCCAAAGAGGAACAGCTGCTCACTGTGTTAATGGGGGCAAACGCTGTTGGGGAAAAATTACCCACGCATATTGTTTTTAAAGGAAAAAAATGTGTGGGACACATGGCTTGAAAGAAAAGGATGACGAATATACAGGAATAACCTATTCGGCCACAAGAAATGGCTGGATGGAGGCTGAAACCTTCGAAAATTATTTCAAAAATAATTTTTTGAAAATTATTTACGATGGGCATAGTTCCCATGTTGGATTCTCGCTCGTGCAAATAGCTAGACAAGAAAACATAGTCATTCTGAAGCTTCCTCCGCACTCCAGCCACATCCTTCAACCCATGGACCTCAGTGTGTTCCGGCCCTTAAAAATGAAATGGGAGGAAGAACTTATAAAATGGCAGAGGAAGAACTATGGGTACAAATTTCCAAAATCTATTTTTGCGGGCAACATTACCAAAATTTGGAAAAAATTAGATCCAGTAATCATCAAACATGGATTTCAGAAAGTAGGAATATATCCATTTTGTAACGCTGTAATTCCCATAGAGAATTATGAACCTCAAGCTTATAGACGGTGGTGCAATTTTTAAGAAAATCTGGTAGATAGAGCCGCATTTACTAATATAGTAACTGACGAAGCAATCACAGCTGTAGCGCCTGCAAAAGCCACCATGGTGGAAGTAAATCCGCCAACACCAGCAATAGTCAGAGTACACGTAGAAGAAATTCCATAAACATCATCCGGAGTAAACATCGAAGAAAATCCACCAGTCCCAACATCCTGAGTAAGTGTGGGTGAGGTATCAACACCTTCAAGCCCTAAGAAACAAACATTCGAAGAGTTGCTTTTAGAACAAATTAAGCAAACACCAAACACTTCCACCGGAAGAAAAAGAATCTGCGGAGGTGCTGATGTGATCACTTCAGAAGCCGTAAGTGCTAAGCTTGAAGACATCGAAAACCAAAGGCTACAAAAAAGTGAAAATAACAAAAACTGAAAATAACCGAAGATAATGGCATCAGAGATAGCGAGTTGGGTTGTTGTGAAATTCGAACAGAGGAAACAGGTCAAGATGTATGTAGGTCAGCTCACCGAGAAAGAACCGTGTCTAGAAGTGGAATTTTGTAGAAGGGTCGGGAAGACATCAACATTTCATTGGCCTCATGTTGAAGACAGAAGCATCATCAACGAATGTGAGATTTTTATGCATTTACCTTCGCCTACAACACATAAGAGAGGAAAAATCAGATTCAATATATTATTTGATTCGTATAATGTAGGATAAATTGTAATAAATTTATTTTGCAGCATACAACAAGACTAGTTATTTACACATACCCCGGCAAACTCTCTTCAGTTCTAAATGCTAAAAAGTGTCGTAGTGTAACCCAATGACACCGAAAATAAAAAAAATCATAGAATAAAATTGAAAATCATGATGATTTTCTATATTGGTACATCCTTAAAGTAATGTCTCTGTAATCAGCTTGCCAAATATGAACAAGGTAAACAGATAGGTTTTCTTATTTAGTCAGATCAAAGTGGAGGCACTGAAATTCCCGGTTCCACTTACCCCGGTGTACCTTATAGAAAACGTGTAACGTCATCAAACGCATCGTTGTTATGAACGAGTGATTTGAATCCTTCAAAAAAACTGAAAAATGTTTGTGGGTCGCAGTTAAACATTTTCATTTGCAAGGTTGGTAATTTGACTAGACTTGACCGAGACTCCAAACGTGGCTGTTGAGAATAATTTTCCGTTGGTACAAATTCATCAGGTACCGTTCTAGGCACAAGCTGTTCTGTGGCAATATTAACGTTATTTGCGCTAGGAGGTTGTGGTGACAGAATTGGCATAGAATGTTCAAGAGTGCAGTGGTGTAACAACTCTTTTTTGTGTTGTATAAAACATACCTCAATTTAGGATCTTTCCTTCATTTAGTTCTAAATACAAGAAAATTTTAATTATTGAAATTTAGGTATGAGGTAGGCAACTTAATTTGCATATCTATATAGTGCATACTTTCGTAATGATTTATATTCCTACTTTCAATTTTTATTCATTTCTTATCTTATAAGTAACGCGTCTGCGTTAAGTTATTCTGTTCATATCATGTGCGCAGAACCGCTTCATCTACTTCGAAAGCCTCCATCATTTTCACTTCCTGTGTTAATGTCGAAGCAGAAAGCTGTTTCTTTTTGATTTTTACCTAAGTTTATGTGAAAGCGCCATCAATTTGGTGGTAAGATATATTTTTAATACATTTACATAAAATTAAAGCATTTTGTTCTTTTTAGGCGTTTTCTTCACGTTTTCTTTACGTTTTTCTTTACGTATGTTTTATACCATTTTTACTTTAATTACACGTTTATCATTACTTCAATTTACAACGTAATTACCTTTTGAGTACGCATTTGATTTTATTGTTGCGTACATTTTTTGAATGGATACTTCCAAATAATGCAATAAGAAGTGGATTTAAAAGTTTTAAGAAGAAATTTATACGGATTTTATAATGATAATTTCAGTTTGGGTGGTTGATAACATTATGTCAAGATTGCACCATGATGACGTAAGAATGACTTCATCTTGTTAACCTCTCCGTAATCATATTTAGATACCAGAGGTTGTCAAAAAGAAAAGTTTGTGTACAAAAATTTCTAAGGTATTTATGTAGTGTTTTATTTAGTATTTTAAGCATAATTTTAAGACCTTCATTATTTCATCATTACATTTAATATTCAATAAACATAGTCTGTATACTGTTATTTTTACATTTTGTAAAGTCGGTTTAATTGTCCCGATAACTTAAAAAAAAACAATTTGGCGTCCGAGATAACTTCATTAATTTTTTACATTCTTTATTATTGATGGTAAGTGGTAATTAAGCAAATCATTTTAATGAACCCACCCTATTAATCTACCGACATGAGCCAAAGGCGGTGTAAGGTTAGTATTTTTTGGAGAAATTATTATTTCATTAACTTTATAACTTACTTTTTATTATTTAAAATTTCACATACCTATACACGTTACAACCTTTTTTTTTATTACAATGGCTTGAAGCTTGTGCTTCTTGAACCAGGGACCGAGTGCGAGCTTGTAAAAGGAAGTGTTTACCTTTAGCAAGAGATTGAAAGTACTCGTTTTCAAATTCAGCATAATCGTCACAGTGTAACTGTAAGTTTGTCTCTGTGTCGACCTCGATTATTTCAGAATGAACAGCATCGTATTTCATAAGTAATTCCTCAAAGGAGGCGAATTTCTAACTGAAGTGCATCAATTTGCTTAGATTGTGAAGCATCAGCAGCTGAGATATGAGCACCAGTGTCAAATAATTTTAAAAAGTTTTTAAAAGTAAGCAGTTTACCTTTAAGGTTAGCACGCTTTTTTATTAAAGTTGCGAGTTCGTTAACATTGTAAGCTGTCAAGTAATAAATACGTAAATGAATTTGTGAAATATTTAAACGCAGAATCTGTATAAATTAATCTGAATTATATCTACTTACGCAATGCTGATAAATTATATAAGATAAACTCCGTAATAATGATGAGAATTTCAGATACTTAAATTTAATTTGCATGCAAGCACAAAATTAAAGGAGTGTTTTTGTTTGTAAAAATAATAAAGGGATGAATAAGGGTGTCATACGACCTGTTTATAGCAGTAGTAGCAGCATGTAGCAATATTAGACCAATTTATTTGTGTGAAAAGACGGCGGTTTTGGAGCGTTATATTGGTCTTTGTTTTGGTTGTTGAGCAGCTGCGTTCTATAAATAGATGTTTATAGGCGTCCAAATGTCTTGTGAAGCTTTTGTGCGTATATGCGTTGTAAGCATCTTGTAAATTAACTGGATGCTTGCTGTTAATCCTTAATGTTTCAATGTTTTAATAGCGGCTGTTTTACCTAAAATGGTTATTATATCCCTGTTCGGTGGACCAGAAATTGTTGGAAAAGAATTGAATTCGAGAACACTTTTTTTAATGGTTTATTTGACCAGTAACTAATATGTGGTAGAACAAAACTTATTCTATGCGTCAGCACAAGTGGACGCTAAAAAGAAAGGCTACAGACTAACTTGCGTAAAAACAATGTCTTAAATTAAAGGAGAGCACATGCGCAAAAATTTAAATACAAATTATGACACAAAAATATTTAACAATATCGAAATTGTATGTGACGAATGCGTTCAGACGAGAACGCAATTTATTTGTTAAAACCAATTGTTATTTTGGCGTATGAATCAGATTTACAATAAATTTTAGTAAAGGCCAACTCTGAAACTAGCTAGTATCACCGCCTATTAACCAAACTAGATGATTTAATTGAATATAATGATTTGATTAATGTAACATTTGTATTGAGATCTCGATGGCGTCTTTTTATTATTTATAATACATACCTTTAGGTTAATGTACTTATTGTTTTTTTTTAATGTAAACCCAATTATTATACAGCGTATTTACGCACCTTTTAAGTTTGTTTTTTTATGAGATTGAGTCATTGGAATTAAGGTCATTATTTTTGTGTTCGTTTGAAGTAAAGTAATTATGTGCGAAAGCTTTATCTATTGATTATTGAATTTTAACGTAACTTTTAAAGGTTGATGAGTTTATGCATCATTATTTTCTTGAATTTGAGTAATATTTGACGGCGCACTGATTTAATTACGACTGGTTGTAAATTGATTTACAGTGATTTCCTTTCTTGGAAGAATAATTTTATGGAATATCAGATTTATTAAGTAAAGTATTGTGTTTTTATTTTAAAGGTAAACACATTTATTATACAGCACCTCATTTACGCACATTTGAAGTTCGAAAGATATCATTGATTTTATTGAATTATAACGTAACTTTTAAAGGTTGATGAATAAATGTATTATATTATTTTTTTGAATTTGAGCATATTTTATAGCGGAGTGATGTATTTAATTTCTAGTGGTTGATATAATTGAAGTTGAAGATCAGTTTTAATAGACATACCGTAACGTAAATAGGTCGTTGACGGAACAGCTAGCTTATTTGCATGCTAGTGATATTTTGCGAATAGTCGTTGACTCGTTGTTATGCTGAAGCTGTGTATTTTCCCGCAACATGTTTAGAAATAAATTGATTCTTTTTTTTTGCAACTTTTCTATATAGTTGTTTATTACCTATAATTTCAATTTTTTGCTTAGAACTACTCATGATGATTAAAAAACTATATCGATAACACTTACAGTTATCTTCGTCAGTAGTAATGTTTGTTAAAAATTGTTAAAGATGTAGTAAACAATTTTGTCAAATTTGAAAAATTCAAACATAAACATAAGCCTGCTATTAATATAACAGTTTGAGAAACGTATAAGCCAACTATAAAATTGTAGTAAAGAATAACTAGGTCATTAAAATTAAATATTGTTAAACTGCCTCAAAGATGACAAACCAGAACACTCTCTACGACGAAAGCTAACAATGAAATTTGCCAGCCAAAAAACACATTTAACAAAATTTAATCGAGTTATGATGTAAGTGTAAAGTTGTGAAAACTTCAATTTTAAAATGATAGAAGCATTCACAAATCCAAACATTACATCAAATAAAATAACCCAGTTAAATCTAACAAAGAGATATCTTTATCAATAATTGGAAGTGTTATTAACAATGAAAAGCACAATGCAGAACGTTCTTTGTAATTTTTAATTTCAATTTAATTTCAACTACTTATGTTAAATTATAGTGCTGTGGAAATTTAACATATAATTGGTAAAGCATTTGCTTCAAGGTCTAGGAAAAACACAGCAAAAACCTAGACATACCAAAAGTTGAAAACAAATTAAAATCAAGGCGTATCATTATGCTCTTTTTAATTATAAGATGCCAAAACCTATTTAAACGGAGATTTTCTTCTTGTCTATTAAAATTATTCGGGTGTTTATATATTTCAATAGCTTCACGTTGCAAACGAACATAATAATGGTTTGTCTTGACAATATTTTCATATTGTCAAATTGAATGTCATGATTTAGATTATTCAGGGCATGGTCAGCCACAGCAGACCTCTCTGGTTGACCCAATCTACAAAATCTCATATGTTCTTTGCGTCTTGTATCAAAGCTACGTTTTGTGGTCCCGATGTATACTTTTCCACATGAACAAGATAACTTATACACTCCGGAAGATGATAAAGGGTTTGACACATCTTTAGGTGATCTTAAATGTTCTTTAATTTTTCTTGTAGGTTTAAAAATAGTCCTAATGCCATATTTGATTAGGATTTTTTCAATTCTATTTGTAACATTAGCTATAAAAGGAAGAAAAGCAGTACCAACATTAAGAACTAGTTTTTCTTTAAGGTTACGCCTAGAAGGTGTAATAACATTATTAATATCTGTAAGTGAATATCCATTATCTTGTAAGGATTTTCTTAAATATTTATATTCATCATTCAAAAATTCAGGATCACAAATTCGTTTTGCTCGATCTACTAAAGATTTAATTACACTAATTTTTTTTTACAACACTTATTACGTAATATACTATTAAATTAAAAAAAAATAGTCGTCGACATTTTAAAAATAGATGTAATAATATTATGAAGATTAATTAATTTTTAAAACAACTGAAAAACATTCATTAAACGAGTTAATAATGTATATATATATATATATATATATATATATATATATATATATATATATATATATATATATATATATATATGTATTAAAATAATAAATTATATATTATAGTCATAGAATTTTATGTTAAATTATATTGATAATAAAATGTTTATTATATTTATCGTCTATTATATAATTGAAGACCTTATCTCATTTATGAGGGGTTAGGGTTCAAATAAAATTTTTAGTAAAAGCATAATATGATGTTGAATTGCATAAAATTTACATATTGTATTTATTTTATTTCCCGGCTGTTCTATTTTTAATAAATAAGTGAATGTTAATTTCCTGCAATACGGTAATTTGAAATTAAGTATAAATTTTGTCCGATATAAGTAATTGTATGACAACTCATGCGCATATAATAACACATAGACGGTATTGACACGTACGCATGCTGCAACAAAATTTGTTCTGATCTTGCTTTAAAATAACGGTAAGTATGTTTTTATTTTTAATACTACTATATTATATATATATATATATATATATATATATATATATATATATATATATATATATATATATATATATATATATATATATATATATATATATATATATATATATATATATATATAATTATATCTTCACTTGATCCACAATTTCTTATTATCTTTTACATTTATACATATAAAACATATGAATTTATATGGCTTTAATATCCTTGACTAACTCACATTTAGCAATACAATAAACATTTAATATAAGAAAGACTGTAACTTACATTTTTATTTTCATGTTCATTGTGTGTACCGATCCTCCAGCGATAGCATTCCATTTCTTCTTATAATTACGCAGGATGTACGTAACTATTTCCCACGATGTTTGGATACCAGGACAGTATAATCTTCTTCAGTTCCAATATTTTCTTAACTCAGCATGAATTGGAATCCCAAATTTGGATTTGAATTGGCAGGATACTCTATTGCTTGTTTAAAATAATTACAGCACTTAATTTTGGAATATCATCATAACAAAATGATATTCTATCCAAACGTAATAGCTTTAAATGTGATGCCACTTTTTATTATTTAGTTTAATTTTTCTTATTGAAAAATTTCATTAATGCCCGGTAATTAATTCTTAAGAAATAAAACACAGTAATAATTCGCAACAACCGAAATTTTTCTTTATTTTTTTATAAAAATATTCGAATGCAATTTTAATGTTTTATAATAAAATCTGTTTAATCAACAGACGCGTTTTTAACACTTTTACAAACACACTTAATTTTTATTTACAAACGAACTTTATGATTTTGTTTGGATTGGAAAATTGTCACATCTTCGATTAACCGATTTTGATTACCGATTTTAATTAAATTGACCTGCATTTTTTTATTAGCAGGTTGTGCTTTGATAATTTGTTCAAGAGAAGAAAATTTTCCAATGCACTTGTATTTATAGATTCCAGATACAAACAAAATTTATAGCAACTTGCAATTATCCATAACAACCATATTAAATTTGATTATGTTTTGTCTTTATGAAATTGCTAATTTTTCTATTTTTGCTGATATCTTTGTTATGCATGAACCGATCTTAAAAATAATTACAGATTCATGTTCTACACAAAATTTCTGAGCTACAGACACCTCACATGACCTATTTCCTTTCTATTTTCTCTTTTCTTCCAAAACTGTGACTAATCATAAAAATTTACAACTTAAATTAAATAAAACTAAATTATCTTACATTCTAGAGAAAAACTGAAGGCAGAAATGGAATCAGCAGCTTAAAAACTATAAGATACCACTTATCCACAGTCTGAAATGCTTCTTATGAGCTTAATTTTAAGTCAATGTTCGCTCAGATTTCAACTTAACCTCCAATTATGGTTTTTTTACAAAATTCATTCGTATACATTTACTGTGAACACTTCCTAAGCACTTTTACAAGTAATTTTACCTCATTAACTTTATTTTTTATCACTTTTCTAACTTGTAAGTTGTACAAATCCTTTACATATTTATGAAAATTGGATATCGATGTCATATTTATCTCTTTATTTACTTAATTTTATTAGAATTTATATTATCTTTGTTTTAGGGTAGAGGATACCCGTGGTAATTGCTGAATTATGCTGGTATACTTTATTGAAAGCATATTTTAGTAAAATACTGAAGCTACTCATTCCGATAAATGTTTCGGACATCCACATTATGCAACGTTTTACTGTGGTCATGTATATTTATGTTATAAATTGAACTTATGATGCTCATGATTTGCTCAATAATTACATATATATATATATATATATATATATCTAAATTTAAGATTATGAAATTTTACCTTATAACATTATGCATAAACGTGTGTGTACGATATCTATGTATGAACTGCATTTCATAACATTTATGCTTTACTTCACAATTACATATACCTATCACCATTCTACAGCCTATTTTAATTGTCTCAATATATATATATATATATATATATATATATATATATATATATATATATATATATATATAATTGAAAGATCCAGCGTCCTTTACGTATGTTTTTTAGAATAAATTATTCGCGGACCACCCTATATCTCAAATTACAAAAGATTGCGCGATATTGCACCACAAATAATTCATTAATCACCGCTGACGTGTATTTCTAAAAACCAGTAGGTTTTTGCACGTCAGAGCAATTTAAACCAATTCAATAACGGCATCCCCCGCACGGTAGCCGCGAAGCCGCCCACCGATGCACCTTTATAAACCCGCGACGCGCGGATCTAAGGATCGATTCTTCTGATCTTCCCTGCTGCTCGAGAGAAGAACGTAATCGTGAAATACCTGCTCGATTGCTTCTTGTAATCACCGACCTGCTGATCGCTGCCGAGGAGTCCATCGCCACCGTGTGATAACGCGCACCACCTCGCGCCGGGCGACCTAAAGTTTGTTAACGAACTGCAATTAAAAGACACGTAAGTTGTAGAGTTATCAAATCTAACAATTTACAATCAAACACTACAGAACGTAAATAACGACGGGCTTAGTCTCCAGGAGTTATAACGTTATCATTACACAAACACCTACATAAAGGGCGTAACGAAGGGGAAACCCCGCGTCGCCTGACTCAGTACACATACAGAAAGAGTGCCACGCAGGGTAGATCCCGACGTCACTCGTAAACACTTGAGGGTGAAGGTTTGATACAGGGCTGTAAAGACCTACGACCTTTTCTTAGTCAAACAGGTTAGACAGGCTGCCTACGTCTACTGTTGGCGCTAAGGCCCCTTAATACACATACATGCACTACCTACAGACAAACACAATAACCACATACGGTGTCTTTAATCGCAGAAGAGTACAAGAGACCTATTGTATAAATTTGTATTTAGATAACCATTCGAAGTACCTAGTGCGAAACCGTTCTTAAATAAATTAGAATACCTCCGAAAGTAAGACGTGGGATAATCCGTAAATTATCCACGGTTTACCTGTAGTAGATAATGTAAATACGACCTGGTGTATAATACGATTTACCTTAGTAAAAGTAAATTCATTTTAGTGTAGCATTTTCAATAACAAGTATTTCGTTTATTGATAATTTGTAATAAGGAATTTAGTTAGCCGTTAGGACTTAACCCAGTTGTTAAATAATCTAAGCGCATTCTCAAACCGGTTATAATCAAATAATTATAGACCAGGGATCTCGCCTTTGCGTACGCGAATCTTCCGCGTATATTTCTTCATCGGAGTACGACATACTAGCTTCAGCGCTCCAGAGATACTGAAGAGTTTAAATATACCATGCGCATAATCCGAGACCAGTATTGATTTTCTCCCGTCACATAGAAACAACTCGAGTTCGTTGCGCTGGCGCTTCCGACCAAACTATATTGAGGCTACCGCACCCGCTTCTGTAAAACAGGACCGTAATATAAATATTAAATACTAGGTAAGGAGTAGATTAAGACACTATATATACTTGTTCACAGAAACGAATTCGCACCCAATAACAACCTCCCAGGAGAACGAGAGGAAGGAGCTCTAAGGCCGGTATTATATATATATATATATATATATATATATATATATATATATATATATATATATATATATATATATATATATATATTTAGTTTAATTTGTTAATAATATGTTTGTGTTTTGTTAAATTACTAAATAATATACGTCTAAAACCGCTTTCGGATAATTATTTAAGGTGACAGTGTAAGCCCACTAAATAATACGAACCACACCCCGTTTAATAAGAATTTATAAACACGACTGAGCATAGCCGAGGCAAAATAAAACCGCGCTGGGTTACCACCAAAGAAGGGCGGTTATATCAACTAACTCCCAGATTCAAAAGTGGGGCTTATATATATATATATATATATATATATATATATATATATATATATATATATATATATATTTGAAAATATTTTATGCCCATTAATGACGTCATTTTATGTAGTCATAGAGACGTCATTAAATCTAAGTCATATGAACGTCATTTTTTGGCCAATGACGTACTATACCAAAAACTCACCTTAATATGACGTCATTGTAACGTGTTCATGTTTGCTGGGATAAAGTCCCGAATGATCAGAAAATCAAAATTATTGATAATGTTGATCCCTACGGAATTTTTCCCGAAGAACGCAGGCTTAATGCTTATCAGTTGCCCAACATGACCATAATGGACCTTGTCAATTACTTAATATTAAGCCATAGTTTTTACACTGGTCAACAGCTGAAGGCTTGTAAAAGCTTGCAAGCCTACAAGAGTTACGAATCAGGCTCTGTTCAACAAATTCTTGCAAAACAGATTAATAATGAGGTATGTGTTGTTATAGGTAAGGTAAGAAATCATAATTAATATATAAAGTTTACTTTACAACTTGGTTGTAATGCTAAAATTTTCCATTGGTATCTAAATAACATTTTACGGCATGTAAACCATTACTTGACATGATCCTACATATAAAGACTTGTTGAACTGTATTTTGATTTTCCATATAGGTTTTAACTGAGATTTAACATTTTGTATCTTTGCGACAGGTTCAACACTCTCAACGGAAAAGAGAAAAGTTACTAGAGGTTTGGGCAATTATTCTCAAGGACGGTAGCATTACTAGTGCTCATTGTTCATGCATGACTGGTTTGTCCGAAGTGTGCAGCAAAAACTCATGGAGAAATCTAAAAATAAAATTCTCAAGGCCAATGTTTATCGACCTACTAGGGTATCATATTACGATTCTTAGAAATCTCAAAATAGAATTTTTAAGGTCAAAGCTTATTGACCTGCAGGGTATCATATTACAATTCTTAGAAATCTATTTTTAAGGTCAAAGTTTATTGACCTGCAGGGTATCATATTACAATTCTTAGAAATCTAAACAGTTTGTGTAAACATAAAGAATGTCAGGTTGTTGTGTAGGCTAAAAGTAGATCAAGGTTAAATGGTTCTTGTATTGGATAAATTGAGTCAAGCTCTTCAAGGCCAAATTTTATTGGTATCATATTATAATTCTTAGAAATCTAAAAAACTCATGGAGAAATCTAAAAATAGAATTCTCAAGGTCAATGTTTATCGACCTACTAGGGTATCATATTACGATTCTTAGAAATCTCAAAATAGAATTTTTAAGGTCAAAGCTTATTGACCTGCAGGGGTATCATATTACAATTCTTAGAAATCTATTTTTAAGATCAAAGTTTATTGACCTGCAGGGTATCATACTACAATTATTAGAAATCTAAAAATAAAATTATTTCATGGAAACATGAAGAATGTCGGGTTGTTGCCTCATGCAGACATACACACATAATTTTCCTAGCATTACACCTACAGCAACTGTACCACCACGTCAAAATAGATGCAAAAATAATAAAAAGATTATGTTTGCAGTATGTGGGTTTTTGTTTACTTTATCTTTTATATAATACTACTGTCCTCATTCATCCCGCTTACTGCTGAAGAACAGGACGCTGGATCCAACATGTGGTTGGATGATGAAGCTCAGGGTTTTATCAGACGGTTCTGGCGAAATTGTTGTTTGTAATAATAAAAAGATTATGCTTACAGTATGTGTTTTTATTTACTTTCTCTTTTACATAATACTTCTGTCCTCATTCATCCCAGCTGACTGCTGAAGACACACATAATTTTTCTAGCATTACACCACGTCAATATGGAGGCAAAAATAATAAAAAGATTATGCTTATAGTATGTGGGTTTTTATTTACTTTATCTTTTATATAATACTACTGTCCTCATTCGTTCTAGATGACTGCTGAAGAAGTGGATCTTGGATCCTACATATGGGTGGGTGATAAATCTTAGTGTTTTATCTGATGGTTAGATGGTTCTGGCTAAACTGTTGTTTTATTTACTTTATCTCTTGCATAATCTTATTGTCATATCCACCAGGATCTGTCTCAGGATGAGGTAGTTGTTTCCCCCAAGAACGAGATCCGTTTCCCAAGTACAGATAGCCGACAGGACGCTGGATCCTACATGCGAGTGATGAAGCGCAGGTTTTTCTCTGATTACCTGTCGGCCATTTGTAAGACTGGCAAAAAACGTTTATTCTGCTTTACTCCTGTGCAGTGTTATGTCTTTATTTACAATATTATTTAAACTTGTTTCAATTTGGTGGTGACTGTAATTTAAAATTAAGTGTTTATAGACCTTTAGCTTTTAGAATTAAATTATTAATTATAAGCAAATAATTTAATGTATTTGATTCGTGTTAATACTGTATCATAAGTTAGTTTCATTGGTTTTTGTGTTGTACAATTCGAAGTTGCCATGCCAGTGTCTTGCAGTGCTTATGGCTGTACGAACCGATTTTCAAAAGAAAAAAAAATACAGTTTTTTGGGTAATTAATAGATTAATACATACACAAAAGTATTGCAAGTGTTTGATAAATAATTTTAGCTTTCCGAAAAACCCAGAAAAATTGAAGTCCTGGTTAAACTCTATGCGAAGGGAAGAGTGGACCCCTACAAAATATAGTAAAATTTGTAGTGAACATTTTCTGCCTTCGGATTATTTACTACGTCCAGGATTAAAAGATAATGCAGTCCTTCCGTATTTACAGGGTTTCCTAAACATCTTCAAAGAACTGGTACACCTCGAAAATCCCCTAAGAAACGAAACTTTAACTTCGAAGAAGATATTGCTAATGTAAGTGTTAATTATTTCTAATAAACATGTTATGACTGTTATTTTAGTTAGGAGAAATATCTGTTGGACGTAATAGCAGTAAACGGCCACGTACCGTGAATGTGAATAAAGCAAATACATCCCCTACTAGAAGGATGCTTTATAGGAAAGTGAAAAGTTTGCAACAAAAGATTCGCCGTCAACAAACAAAAATTTCATCGTTAAAAGATTTAGTGCGGGAATTGCAAAAAAAAAAACGTTTGCTAGATGATCATGCGGGTACTATTTTATTAGACAGTTTCGAAGGGTTAACTTTGGAGTTGATCAGAAATGAAATGAAAAATATAAGGAAAGCAAGAAAGGGCCATAGATATTCGAAGGAAATCAAAAAGTTTGCCTTGACATTGTTTTATTATTCACCGCAAGCATATAATTATTGCAGGTAATTTCTATTGAGGGACACTGTGACTTTAACATTTACTGAATGTTATTTTAGAAAAATTTTGTCTCTTCCCCATCATTCATCAATCAGAAATTGGATATCGTCTGTAAACGCTGAACCAGGATTTTTTCAAGAATTGTTTTCCGCTTTGAATAAAATGAAGTTACTTTGTAGGGATTGCAATTTAATAATTGATGGAATGGCAATTCGAAAACAAATAGTTTGGGATCCTCGTTTAAAAAAATATGTGGGCATGTGTGATTATGGTAATGAACTAAGTCTTGAAGGTGATGAAACTCCTGCCACCGAAGCTCTTGTTTTTATGATTGTTAGCCTTGATGGAAAGTGGAAGTGGCCTATTGGATATTTCCTAATAAACAAACTTTGTTCATCCTCCCAAGTGCAACTCATTAAAACTGCTCTAATTTTATGTAGTAAAGCTGGTCTACGAATCTGGAGCATTACATGTGATGGTCTTTTTACAAACTTTGACTCTTTAAATAAATTGGGGTGTAAATTGTGTGGCAGTAATATTGACAGCATCAAATGTTTTTTTAAGCATCCATGTGAAGACTATAATGTATATTACATCCCAGATGCTTGCCACATGCTTAAATTAACCAGAAATGCTTTAGCTTCATGTAATAACTTTATTTCTGACACTAAAGAAATCAAATGGCAATATCTTACTAATTTACATAATATTCAGGAACAGTTGTCATTAAAATTTGCTAATAAATTATCTTCAACACATATAGAATGGCAGAAAAATAAAATGAAAGTTAAGCTAGCAGCACAAACACTTAGCTCATCAGTTGCTGATGCGTTGCAGTTTTTACAAAAAAGTGATAATAAACTTTTTACAGAATGTGATGAAACCATAAAATTCATTCGAACCATCGACCGTATTTTTGATTTTCTAAATACTAGAAGTCCTATTGGTAAGGGTTTTAAGAAGCCATTATATGAGGACAATATTTCCTTTCTAGAGAAACATATGTATGAGTGTGTTGATTATTTATTTACTCTGCAAGATTGCAACGGCCAACTTTTACACAAGTCTAAAAGAAAACTTTTATTATAGGTTTAGCCGTAGCTGTAAAATCAATTTTTTGTATTGCCCAAGAACTTTTTTCCACAAAACAAGAATTTTAAGTATTTATTAACATATAGGTTTAGCCAAGACCATTTAGAAATATTATTTTCCAAAATAAGACGTAGGTTCGGATTTAACAATAATCCTAATGTCCTCAATTGAAAGCTGCTATGAGACAGATTCTTTTAAGTAATTCGATCACTTCATCCACAATGGCAAATTGTTTGTCACTAGATGCAGGTGAAGTATGTAGGGTTTATGATATTACGTGGAATACTAACCGAAGGTCCCCTTTAATGACGAACAATGAAGACATAATGTTAGATAAGGATATTAACATATTTCCTAGTTTAGATTGCAATAATATTTTATCTCATAATATTTTATATTACATTGCTGGATTTGTTGTTCGTAGAATTATTAAACAGATTAGCTGCATGACATGTGTAGCGGAGCTTACAGAACAAAGCAATTCTAATGATCACACATATGCTTGTGAAATTAATTGTAAGTCCTTTGTAGAAGTAAAGAATAGGGGAGGTTTAATTATCCCTTCTGATAGTGTTTTTAAGATAATTAAAATTGCAGAACATTTGTTTTTTGCGTGTACGAATGGGTATAACAAAATACCAACTATTAACTCAATTACCAATTATATAAAGGTTCAAGTAAATAATCATACAGCTTTGGATCGATCTATTTTTATAAATCTGAATTGTCCAAATGTAGACATTTTAGAAGCACCTCATAAACTTAAATTAATTACTACAATTACGCACTTTTACTTAAAAATTAGATTATTTTCTTTTGGAAAGTATTATTCTAAAGAGAAGCTTAACCGTGTTAGTAATCGTAGTCAATAAACAAAACTAATTTTGTTTTCCAATATGTAAACAAAAAGTTCTTTAATAAATACATTTTCACGTTATTTTTGAATTTCCGCCATTCTTGCCAGTTTGACAAATGGCGAATGGCCTCATTTTCGTATGCTTGGAATATATGAAGTTATCAATCTAGGTGTCTAGTTAGACATCTGTGTAAAAAATTGACTGTTTAAATGGTAACCTAACATTTCATCGGTAAGTAAACAAACTATAGACGTAACAATAATTATTTGCAAAGACTAGTAGCAAAAATTAAAAAATTCATATTTTGTTTGTTTATGAACCTGAACCACAAATACTGTTTCACATTTTACTAGAACTAAAACTACATGATGTAAGCGTTTGTTTTTAATTGTTTATTGTTTGGTTACATTGACGCTATTAATAACCACAGTCCCTCCAGAAATGTACGTCTACGTCGCTGCCAGAACGCTCCCCCCTTTCCCCCTTTGCCAACGCGTCATGTTGGAGAAAAACGATTCCTTATGAAATGATAAGGAATGCTGCGTCTATTCTTGGTTAATAGTCATTTGTGAAGTGTTAAGAATTGCATACTTTGCTTTATTCCATAGTCTTTTAACGTATGGCATTACTGTTTGGGGAAATTTATCACATAGTGGTAATTTGTTTAAACTACACAAGTTAGAAGCTTAGCTAATATCAGATTTTGAGAAGATTGCAAATCCGCCTTTATTTATTTAAAAGTTTTAACTCTGCCATGCATATTTATATTAGCTTGCTTAAAGAATGCAAGGAATAATTTATCTAAATCACTCAGCAATCTGAAATTTATTGCCACAACACGAGAAATGATAACGATTTGAGACTTCGATTGTTAAAATTAAACAAAACTCAGCAAGGATATCATGTCACTGGAATACTGAACACAGGCAGAGACCAGAACCTTTTTGAAATAAAGGTTTCGGGTACAGTTATAATTTCACCACTTCAGTTCGGGTTCTGGTTCTAAATAAATGTATAGAAAAGGTTCCGGTTAGGGTTACAAAATTTTCGGGTTCTATAAAGGTTTTGATTTCAAAAGTATTTTTAGCTCTGTAACGGTTGTCAACGTAAAAACTAATTTTGTAATACTTATGTTACTTATGAAGTAATGCTTAAAGTAGTGAATGTTCTAATAAAAAGTAGATGTAAAAAATAAACCATTGAATTGATCTAGGTTAATATAATTTTTAATAAGTTCAGAATCTACTGCAAATCTTAATGTCATTCATATTTGAATAAAAAATAATTTTTTTCTGTACTTGTATGTAAACTCGTCAAACCCGAGAACTATCGGTAATCTTGACCTTGGTCAGGAAACTACGACCTAACAGTCAGCAGCCAACGCTGATAATAAATGCGTATAATTTTAATAGTGTTTGGGAACCTAGACAAAATACCGGTAGTAGTGTAAAAATAAAAGGGTTACGATTCCGTTTCATGTTTTAAATAAAATACAAATAAATGTTTGGGTTCCGGCTTCTGTTATAATAAAATTAATAGGTTCTGGTACCGGTTTCGGTTCTCTTCGGTTTCGCTTCTGGACCCTGAGCACAGGACTGAATATCTTAAATTTAGATGTTGCAACGTTGCGTACTAACTTAATTTGTACACTTGAACGCAACCTAAAAATGAACCAATGGCCTGTATTATTTTTTTGAACTTTATAATCTTTAGTTGTGTGCTTTTAAATTTCGTATCGTTATCAAACAAAATTAAGACATATTAATATAGGTGTGGAAATAACTTTTGTGATTTACTATTTAAAAAGGTATGAAATTATTCAGAATTTAGTTAAAGAAACAAAAAAATTAGATTAGATCTGAAATTCGCTAAAGCTCAGTATAAACACTACTGTGGCTACTGTGTTATTTTATTGGCAGTGACTATAGACACGTGAAAATTGACGAATTATAACCTCAATCTGTCTGAAAAAATGGGAATAAAAAGGAAAATTAAAATCTACGGTAACCTAGGATCCAAGCTACGTTTCCCTACAATCCACCTAGGTTTTTTTAGACACATTGAGGTTATAATTCGTCAATTTTCACGTGCCTATAGTCACTACCTATTTTATTTTATTGAATAAAATTGTATTATATTTTTAATTAATTCAATGTCTCTTAGATTGTAATGGAGAAGTCCGAGGTTACCCAATTCTGCAAAGGTACCAGCTTCTACTAAAAGATCAGCTCAACAAAATGCAAATTTATCAAGAACTGATAACCTGCCATGTCCTGCTCCAAGAATGTTAAAAAGACGTTCGAATTCATGTTCTGATTTACGACATTTTGGTACACTACTTCCCAGACCAAAAACACAGTCAACGACCAATTTAAATACACATACATTCATAACTACTACCGTAACAAATTTTAATGAGCACAGTTCAAGATCACATGCAGTAACAAAAATTACTTTGAAAGGTATACATGAAATATAATTTATAAGTGCTCTTTAAGTTTAGTTATAAGACTAGGGTCTTTGAATTCAAACACTTAGTATTTTGCAAATTTCAGCATCCTAAACTGCATTTAAAAATAAGACATATTCAAGTTTCTGACATTTACTTCAAAGAGTTTATGGAATATGTCAAAGACTTCTTTATTTCTTAATGCTTGTATATAATTGCCCTAAAGTCATGAATATAAGCTTATTTATATTTGTTAGTTAGAATAAATACTCAGAATGCATCATTAATCTGCATTATTCAGATCCTGTAAGTAACTTAAATCTTAAAGAGCCACTATAAACTGTATGATTTCTATGTATACCTATTCAAAGTATTTTGATTACGCCACCGATACTGAATGGCACTTGATATAAGACTTCTCAATTCATTTCTTATGTTTGTAAATATTGCGCCTTTTGAAGAATGTTACAGTGCTAGTATTAATGCTTTTAAGATTTGCTTCTAAAGTTAAGGAAGTTAAATTAATATCAAAGAAAAATAAAAGCATCATTAAAGCTTGTAATTATTTATAAATTTTTTTATTATATACCTTATTAATTTTAAATTATAAATTAGTAACTTTATGTACCTAATATAATATATTGTAGAATTAAAATTTATCAACCAAAACCAAATTTATTATTAAGTATAAATCTGTAATATTTAAATAAAAGTACCAAAATTAGAAGTTTAATAATAATGGCAGCAACATTACCCCTTCATAGGTGTGTGATTCTACATACATGTTTAGTTGGATGGGCTACGCTTGCAGACCATATAGTTTCGTTGATATAGGGTGTCGCAAAATAAATTCCCAGCTGCCGGGGTTATACTATATGACCAAAAATAAGTAAAAAATCACATGCCAAAATTTTGAAAAGTTAATCAAGAAATTATGGCCATATTAAAAATTACAATCACATTTTCAAATATCCAAGTAAAAATAGTTTATGTCCGACCACGTTATAAAGGACTGTTTATGACAGTTTTGCTGCTGTAAAATACCTCTTTATTGTAATAGTGAAATAAAATTGTCAGATTTCAACGTTTTTAAATTAATATGTACAACTATCAAAGTCATTAGTAATGAAGCAATACTTAAAAAAACACTTTACTAGTTTCTCATGGAATATAATGTATATTACGTTACAAGGGAAGTAACAAGGCGAGGTAGAGTAAATCCTTACTTCCTGTGTAAAGTACATTATTTTTTTCACAATCAACACATTATACTGTTTATTAATAATTATTTTATGATGTTATTACAAAAATTCATAAGGAGAATCTCATGTAATTGTAGCAAATTTAAGTAGTGGTCTTTGCATTGTTACTATAATAACCAATTTTCATTTGATGAAAAACATAAAATTTTTGACTTAAATAAGATGTCCAATAATATGCAAATCTCTAAAGATATTGTTGCTAATAGTTTTTTAAGTATAAACAATTGTACATGTTGTATGTTTACAATTATTTTTAACAAATAAGTTAATCGTATAGCGATATCCACTTTTTAACATCAACAGTTACTTCTGTAAGGAAATAATATGTTATATATATGTTACATATAAACTAATTTCTATATCTACTATAAAGTACTAAGATAATTATGAATCCCAAGGGACTAAATTGTAAAGAATTACAATGTGAATTGAAAAAAAGGGGACTTAGTGCATCGGGTACGAAAAGAGTTTTGTTACAAAGACTTGAACATGATATAGATAACAGTGCATTTAAACGAAGATTCTCTAATAAAAGAAGCTTTAGGGAAATAAACAAAATTAAAGAACTAACTGATAAATTAAAACATTTAGAAGTGAGATTAAGCAAGCTTTATAAATTTGTGAAAGGTGTAGTGCCACAGAAAGAAAAAAAGAATAATAATATAAATATAGTGCCAATGAAGGTCAGTAATGACCAAAGAGGCAGAAATAATCTCAGGAATGTATCGGAGCGCGATAATCGAAACTATTCAGATAACCTCGGTGCTCAAAGCCGTAATAAACAAGGATGTTTGTTAAAAAGTAAGAAACCTAAAATTTTAATATTAGGTGACAGTTATGGGCGTAACTTGGTAAATATTTTACGGGACGCAACTAAAAACACTCATGAAATTCAATGTTTCTTTAAACCAAACGGATTATTTGAAAATGTTACTTCAAGTGTAAAAAACTTAACCAAAAATTTTACGAAACAGGATTTCGTCATCATTATTGGTGGTTTAAACGATTTCATATTAGCAAAAAGAAATACTGTGTCTGTTAAACAATTAAGAAAAGTATGTGAAATAATTACCTACACGAATGTATTGTTTACTACAATTCCTTATTGTTATCACTCAAATACAAATATTGTGAACAATGACATATTCGACACAAATATTAAATGGTGTGACGAAATTGATAAAATAAAACGTGTTTCTAATAACATTGCAATTGCAGATATCAATTCTGTACTTTATAGAAAACATTACTCAACTAAAGGTGTTCACTTAAATTTACAAGGAAAGAGAACTATGTGCGAGTTATTTAATTTGTATATTTCCAACACAAATAAATACTATGGCCAAAACTGTGTACTAAAAATGGTTAACAGTAGCAAGCAATTTTTAAAACATAGTACAACAAAAACAAAAAATCAAGAAAATGGATTTACAAATATAAACACGACCGTGGAGGAGCATCTGACTGATTTGGATGGGATAAATTTAATTCCCTTGCAAGGAATACCAAACGGAACTATAAGTTCAATAAAAGAACTTCCAAACACTTCTACAATTAATATAAGCGATAAGTCGCGGAAAACACCTAATAGTACTCATATCTCTAAAATAGCCGATAGTAAATTCAATAGAGTTGAAAATGGTTCAGAAAATTTTCTAATGCCTGCTCAACTGATAATGGACATGTGAAAGCATTTGTACCTAGAAACTTTATATATTTATTTAATATAAATATACAGTGTTTAAGATATAAGTTTGTCGAATTGGAAGCATTTTTAACAGATTTTAGTTTAGATTTTCACTTCATATGTGTTCAGGAACACTGGTTGGAGAATACAGAAATATGTAACGGACTCAAACTAGGTTCCTGGATAGTAGCGTCCCATTTATGCAGAAAGAACAGTATTCATGGTGGCGTCTTAATTTTTATTAAATCTCACATAGCCTTCAATGTTATCACACAAATTCAAGAGCTATCAAAAGAAGTTGAGAGTGAGTTTTCTGCCATTTATTGTACGACGTATAATACTGTAATAGTATCACTGTATAGATCTCCGCTGGGCGATTTTAAAGTGTTCTTATATTGTTTAAATTCAGTGTTAAACTACTTGCAAAAATATGATCGTGTGATAATATCGGGGGATTTTAATGTCAAATTCAACACAAACGATTCTAATGCTACTTTAGTTACCGATCTGGTCAGGTCATATGGTTTTGTATTAACTAATACAATGCCCACGAGAAAAAATAATTGTTTAGACAACATTCTTATTAATTTTGAAATCAATACCTTTGAATCATCAGTTATTGATACAAAAATGTCAGACCACTTAGGAGTATCATTAATTGTTAGTGTTGAAGATGCAAATGACAGTGTTGAATTAAAGATAACTACATCTCAACCAATTACTCAAAAAGGTTGTAACATGTTCTTTAATATTTTTAATAATTTGTCTTGGAATTTTATGGAAGATGCAAGCTTAGGCACAAATTCTAAGTTTACAATCTTTTATGAAAATTTTCAAGATGCTTTTCAATTAGCATTTCCTCAACGTCATTTTAAAGTTTATAAGAATAAAAACAATTTACAGTGGTTCAATGATGATATAAAATCATTACGTAATCAATTTCATTGCCTAACTGATTTATATCGTCAATATAAGACAGATGAATTTAGGAAAATGCGCAATATAGCTCGTAACAAATATAAAAAAGCTATAGCTAATGCAAAAATAGCTGCAAATGATAAGTCTATATCACACGCAACAAGCTCTACAAAAGCAATGTGGAAGATTATAAACTCACATAGGTACAAGAAAAATTATTCTGGGCCGGTTGGCATCACTGCAAATGAATTCAACGTGTATTTCAGTAATATATCTACATCTATAATTTTAAACAATAGCAGAACGAACTCTCAATTTAGTTTTAAACAGGTTTCTGAAATGGAAATACGAGATTCGTTAAAATCACTAAAATCCAGCACTACAAGAGATGTCTATGGGATTTCAACCTATATCATCAAAAAGCAGATAAGTCAATATGTATCGCCCCTAACAAAACTTGTAAATTTAACCTTAAAGACAGGCATATTTCCTGATTTACTCAAAGTGGCTAACATAATACCTTTATTCAAGTCGGGAGATGTAAACGACATTAGCAATTATAGGCCTATATCGATATTACCTGTTTTTTCTAAGGTCTTTGAAAAAGTAATATATAATCAAATATCAACTTATTTTGAATCACATGATCTCTTTCATAGTGCGCAGTATGGGTACAGAAGAGAAAAAAATACAATGGGGGCCTTAGCTAATTTGGTTAATACTACTTCATGCTGTTTTGAAAAAGGCGAATATCTACTTGCAATGTTTCTTGACCTATCCAGAGCTTTCGACTGTGTATCACATGAAATTCTGTTACGTAAATTACAAATATTTTACAATTTTGATAGTAATAGCTTAAAAGTTATAAAATCATATTTAACAAATAGATTTCACCAAGTAACAGTGAACGGCAAGATATCTGGTACACTTGAGGTAAATAGAGGCGTGCCTCAAGGGTCAATTTTAGGACCGTTGTTGTTTTTAATCTTTTTTAACGACTTCCCCATGTACATCAGCAGTATTTGTGATCCTATCTTATATGCTGATGACACTACAGTATTAATAAAATCTAAACGATTTGCAGAGCTTTTTACAACTAAATTGGAAATTCAGACGCTAGCACAAAACTGGTGCATCAATAATGAACTATGCTTAAATAGTAAGAAAACAAAAACATTGATTTTGTCATTACGACCTCATTTGTATACAAATCCGACATCAGTAAATTTTTTAGGAATACTGTTAGACCCTAAATTAAAATTTGCTCTTGAAATAGATAAAATCAGTTCTAAAATCTGTAAGTCAATTTTTATCTTACGTCGATTGAGAGAAAATGTCTCAAAAAAGATATTAATAACCGCCTATTTTGCAACAATTGACTGTCTACTCAATTATGGCATACTCGTATGGGGTGGGTGTCCGGCATCTTCTAGAGCTTTTAAATTACAGAGACGGGCATTGCGGATTATCAGCTCTCTAGGATACAGAGATGATTGCAAAACCCAATTTCAAAAATTGCGTATTTTGACTCTGCCTTCTAAGTTTATTTTAGAGAGTATTTTATATGCCAAACTAAATTTAAATTTAAACTCGTATAATTTACAATCTGACCAGCATGAGTACAACACACGAAATAAGGGTAATATTTGTATTAAATACTGTCGATTATCTAAGTCGCAAAATGGCCCAGAATATGTATCACAAAAGTTATTTAATCACCTTCCATATAGCATAAAGCAACTTGATAAAAATAAACTAAAACAAGTCTTAAAACAAATTTTAATACAAAAAGCGTATTATACAGTAAACGAATTTTTAAACGACAAGCTGTCTTATATTACTTGAGCTATGCTGCACTATCTTAACATTATACTTGTTTGCCATTAACCATTCAAGTATATTTATATATGCTGTGTAAGTCAAGTGTTCTTGTTACTAGTCTGTTTTTTTTTTTACAACGTTGTTCATTTAGTATTATTTATTCTATTTACATAAGTGACAAATTGTCTGTGACATGCGTGTTCTGTTTTCCTTATTTTACTTTTGTAAAATCACACAAATGAAATTTATAAAAATTTATTATATCCCTGTTGTCGTTGTCATACCAACTTGTAAAGATGGTGCAAATTTCAGTTACTTCCCTCGAACGACATATTTTAAGTGCTACTTACTTGATTGGTAGTGAAAAAATTTATTAAACCAATTCTTTTCAATAATGAGCTGATATAAACTCAGTATAAACGCGTATTTCTTGAACGGCCAAGATATATTTGAGTAGGTATTAAAAAAGGGCTGGATTCTTACCGCTTTATTATATGTAAATACGCGATTATAATAAATCTAAGGACTTTTACGCAGAAATGCAAAAATAATAAAAAATTATGCATTCAAACTGGCAAATTTTTTTTTAATTGGGTAAAATGCATCTTACAGCTTCAGTAAAAAAAAAAAAAATTAATTGCAAAGAATACTTTATATCAAGATTTGTAAGTAGGCTGGACCTAGTCTCATTTTAAACGTAATTAACCTGCCAAATCTGATTAATAGTTATTTACATGGTTAGTGCGGGAACAAACAGTTGTTTTGCAGATGAGCGCAATTAGCGGTGCTAGTGCACGAATCATGCAAAAGCTGAACACGCACATAACATGTATTCTATTTTTTGCACGGATTAAGATTTACATTTTTACTTCATATTATTTTTGCGTTATCAAAATCAAGTCACCGATGCTGATAAAGCAGAAACCTAGAAATTTTAATTGTCAATTTATTTGTTTTAAACTTATTTCTGAAGTGGGTAATATTTTTGTACATTTTCAATTAAATATGTCTTCTGACGAAGAGAGTTTGTATAATTGCACAGCTCCAGAAGTTTGCGAAGCTGCAAATGTAGGGCTTGCCGTAGAGAAAAATTGTGTAAAATGTTAACACGCTATATTGATTTTAAAGATGATATAAAGATTTCTGTATCTGAAACCAAAACGGGCGTTAAAAGAGAATTTGTCATAATCAAGGATGAATGGGTCAAGATAGTTAAGAAATTCTTAAAAAAAAGAGCATTAGTAAAAACTGACAATGAAAGGTTATCTTTAACATTTCGGTGTGGAAAATGTATTAACTCACCTGTCAGTTCAAATACAATCTGTAAAATACCATCAGAAATTGCTAAATATCTGAACATGTCAGATTCTTGAGAATATACAGGTCACTGCTTCGCAGAAATAGTGCCACTTTGTTAGCAAACAAAGGAGCTGATTTGTTGTCTGTCAAGAGGCATGGAGGATGGAGATCTTCGGTAGTTGCAGGAGGTTATGTTGAAGAATCGATCCAAAGTAAGATACATGTAGCACAAACTTTAACGTCCATCCCATTTTTATGAAGTTTCGAATGAGTGTATCAATAATGCACTTAGGAATGAAAATAGTGTTGGAGTTTCTGGTGTTTCAATTTTATCCTGCAGTAATTGTACGATTACTGTAAATGTTTACAACAAGAATTAAAAATTTATAGTTACATATTTGTTTATTAAAGCGTTTACTGTTGCCTTTCTGTTTTTAATTAAATGATTTTAAGGTTAGAAAAACATTACGGTTGTTCTTCTAGAACAGTGCTGTCCAACACGAGGCCCGCGACGTTACTGTTTGCGGCCCGCGGAGCGAGCTTCTCAATGTATACATTACCTTCAAATACGAAATATGCACAATTGTTACATTAATCATAAAATACAAATAAAATAACGTGTGACGCCACTGGCGACGGATAGAAGGCCGCAGCGAAGTTACAGGAAATCGGACCGATCTTACTCGGTCACTCTCGAATATTCGAGAAGCCATGCGCTATATATAAAGAGGTTGAGTCAAGCGGGACGGGTCTCGCCCAGTCATCCAAGATACACCAGGTGGAGAGGCACCTAGAAAGAGCAGCGGACGACCTGGAGGATTGGTACACCAGATGGCGCATCGGAATCAACCCCGAGAAGAGCACATCGGTCCTATTCACCCGAAGGCTCAAGAGGCCTACGGGAAACGTCTCCATGTTCGGCCAGGACATCCCATGGAGGGATTCCGTGAAATACCTCGGACTCCTCATGGACAAGAACTCCTATGGAACCAGCACGTCGAGGACAGAAGAGCGAAACCCACGGCGTCATCAAACAGCTCTACCCATTGATGGGAAGAAACAGCGTCCACGATCGACAACAAGCTGCTGATCTACAAGCAGTCATCCGTCCAATGCTCACCTACGCCAGCGAAGCATGGGCCTATGCCGCAAGCACGGTAAGACGACTTCAATAATGCAAAACAGATGTTTCAGAATCATCACAGATGCACCATGGTATGTCAAACGCGCAGCTCCACAGGGCCTCAAGATGCCGACCTCACGGACTTCATGAAAACCGCCGCAGCCAACCAAGAGAAGGTACTAGGTACTGAATCCAGCTATCGCGGGATTATGGGACTACGACGTCAGCAACACCAGGAGGCACAAGAGGCCGAAGATAGTTTGTGTTAGAGTTAATATGAACAATCAAATGCCATGTAGTTACACATTCCTTTTATTGTTACATATCTTAAGTTAGTTTAAGCTAGGTAGGAATGAAATGACATGTATATACTATGACTGAATAAAGCAAGGTGCGACGAAGGTATAAGGGGCAATGGTGCCCGACGTACCGTAATCAAACCGATTAAAAAAGGAAAAGGTGGGACGGGCAGAGTTAGTTAATAATTGTTCTACTGTGTAGTACGCACCAATTCTAAAGCCTTTTTAAGTGAAATACTCGGTGAAATATGTCTTCGCAGAAAAGAAAAATAACGAACGAACATCGAGTTTATAATGACCGTTGGGAATCAGACTATTTAATCACAAACAACAATAATAAATTTCAGTGCATTATTTGTATGCAAGTACTATTGCTTCCCAAAGAATATAATATGAAAAGACATTACACTACGTTACACGAGAAAACATTTCATCAATATACAGGGGAGTCAAGAAAGGCTATCATTACGGATTATAAGAAAAAACTCAAACAAAATTTTTTAAAAAATCTGACACTGATAACAAGCGCAGTATTGCCGCTTCTCACGAAGTAGCGTTGGAAATTGTCAGAGCGAAGAAACCTTTTAGTGATGGAGTGCTAATTTAAAATTGTGCAATCAAAATGGCAAAACAATTCAATGAAACAAAAATTGCCGAAAAATTCGAAACAAGTCTCAGTGTCGCATCAAACAATTCCAAGACGGGTGGACCATATCAATCAATATGTATACAAAAAACTGCATAACATGGTTGAAGGGTGTAAATATTTTTCGCTGTGCCTGGATGAAAACACTGATCTGTCCGACATTAGCCAGCTTGTAATTTTTATCCGAACTATTCAAAACGACTTCAGTGTAGCAGAGGAGTTGCTTGATCTTATTCCTCTCCATGGTACAACCAAGGGTACAGATATTTTTGAAGCTGTAAATAAGGTGGTATCAGACTACGGGGGATTCGATAAATGTTCCTGTATTGTTACTGATGGAGCCAGAGCTATGATAGGAACTGAAATTGAATTTGCAGGACTCTTGAAACAAAATAACATCAACTGTCCTGTGATACACTGTATTATTCACGAAGAGGCCCTATGTGGAAAATCCTTACGTCAAATGAATGTCATGAAAGTGGTTGTTAAAATAACTAATCGTGCTTTGACCCACAGAAAGTTTCGTGATTTTTTAGCCGAAGTAGATGCTACATATGGGGACTTGTTACTTCACACCGATATTCGTTGGTTAAGCGCCGGAAATTGTTTGCAACGATTCTTCGCTCTACGCAAGGAGATTCCTATTTTCCTTAAAGATGAAGTCAAATCCAACACTATGGAACTGGAAAATCAAATGGTAGATGCACAATTTGTAGCAGACCTTGCATTTTTAACAGACCTGACATCTCACCTTAACGAATTGAATTTGAAGCTACAAGGAAAACAGCAGAATATTGCCAACTTATTTGGACACATAAATGGATTTAAGAATAAGATTAAGCTTTTCAAGTCTTCATTAGAAAAAAGATTTTTCATTTTTTCCAAGTTGTAAAGAGCATTCTGAAGAAATAAAGGATTTTGAGGAAGTTTCAAATTTACCTCACATAAAATACATTGACACAGTTGCAGAAGAATTTAATAAACGATTTTAAACAAATAGAAAGAGAGATTTTAGTTTTCACCCAGCCCCTTACAATTTCAGTTGAGAATGTAAGCAGAGCAGAACTTCAACAGGAATTGTGTGACTTGCAATCAGATCCTTTTTTACCAAGGAAGAACTGAAACTGGATTGGACTTTTTCAAGTTGCTGCCAGAAGAACGATATCCCAACTTGCGAAACTTAGGGCTTACACTGGGCTCAATGCTAAGCACGTATCTTTGCGAAAGCAGCTTTACCAATATGAAATTTATAAAGTCAAAATATAGATGTTCCTCTCTGATAAGTCACTTACTCAGTTGCTTCGTTTATCAACAACAAATATTGAAGTTAATATTGATGCATTAGTTAGTGAAAATCAACATCCTCAAATTTCTCACTAATTTTTCTTGTAAGTAGATATTTTTTTGAATAAATTAAAATAATAATACAAACGCGTTTTTTTCTTTATATACCATACCTATTAAAACTAACTGGTAAAGTTGCATACGAAGTATTTTGTAATGCGGCCCTCCAAAACGCATTTTTTTTAAAGCGGCCCTTAGAGCACTTGCAGTTGGACAGCCCTGCCTTAAGAAATTGAAGATGATTTATCACAAATTATGGACGATGAAGATGCTGTAATCATTGAAATTTCAGATGAAGTTTTATTTAAAAATATTGATGCAGTCCAAAACAGAATAAAAGATGCCACTTCAAAGGTCCCAGCTAATTTTCCTAGTACGTCAAAAAATCCAGCTGATTTTCCTAGCACTTCAAATGTTGTCTCCGATTTGCATAGCACTTCAAAAAATGTAGATGACTTGTCCAGTACTTCGAAAATATTTTCTCGCACATTCAAGTCCTCAGATACGATTTCCGAAGATGCAACTTCAAAATTTTGTACAAAACGAAAGTCACGTATTCCTGTAAAATCTACAATAAGTCGAAAGAAAGCATTAGAAGATCAAATTCGTTGGAGAGACGGGTCACTGATAATTTTAGACACTAACAAAACATTTAAAGGAAATTCAAGTATTCCTAATGATTTGCTACAGTTAGAATATCCATAAGTATTTTTCAAATACTTTTTTTGGTGATGATTTGATGGACCTAATAGTAGAACAGTCTATATTATATTAGGTAAAAAAAGACCCCTGGTAAACCAGCAACAAGAATACATAGGAATTGTTATATTTTCATCTGTGGCACGTGTTTCTTGCGTTAGGGATTTCTGGCACCCGATTTTGGGTAATGAGCTGGTGAAAGCAACTATGGGAATCAATAAGTTTGAAGACATTCGTTCTATTCTCCATTTCAACGATAATGCTAAAAATTTACAAGCTGATGATCCTGCTAGAGATAAACTATTCAAATTGCGTCCTGTCATAGACCATGTGAACAATACATTTTCTAGTGTCCCATGGGCGAGAGTCTTTCAGTTGATGAACAGATTTGTGCAACTAAAGTAAAACATTCGTTGCGGCAATGCAATCCCCGAAAACCCAAAAAATAGAGGTACAAATTATTTGTTTTATGCGACAGCGAAGGTTTTACTTACAAATTTGAAATCTACTCAGGACAAGAAAACGTAATTATTGATGGAGAGGCAGATATAGGAGCAAACTCTAATGTGGTCATTTGGTTGACTAAGGGTATCCTAGAAAACTGTCGATATACTGTATATTTTGACAATTATGATACCTCATTACTCTGACTTGAAGAAGAAGGATATTTTTGCATTAGGGACAATACAAAAAGATCGCATCCCAAAGAATCCCTTTCGCGATGAGAATACTATGAAAAAGAATGCAAGAGGGACTGTAGAAGAATTTGTCACAGAATATGATAATTGTCCAATTTCTCTTGTTCATTGGAATGATAACAATCTTGTGTGTGTGTGGCATCCAGTCTATGTAGTGTGGAGCCAATTGACACAATACGCAGATATGTCAGAAATGAAAGACAATATGTAGACACTATCTGTCCAAAAATTATTAAAATCTACAACAAACAGATGGGTGGTGTCGATTTAATAGACGCTCGCATTGGACGACAAAATAACCATGAAAAGTAAAAAATGGTATTTTTGCTTATTTCACCATTTGCTTGATTTGAGCATGGGCAATGCTTGGGTTCTTTATAACAGAATAAATGTCATAAAAGGCAAAACAAAAATGTCTCAGAAACAATTTCGAATTGATTTAGCAATATAGCCTGTGCAAAATTGAAAGAACTGAAACTCCCAGGCGTGGACGACCTGCCACCACTCCAATCAGGCGAAAATATGCTGTCCCGAGACCAACATCAGCTGTTCGTACTGATGGATTTGAACATTAGCCTCAATTTGAGGAAAAAAGAAACCGATGTAAATGTAACCGCTGTAAATCATTGACTAATTTCATCTGTGGGAAATGTAAACTGAATTTCTATGTAATGAAAAAAAGAAATTGTTTTTCCGAGTTTCATCGTGACAAATGAGATACATTGTACTGGTTTCATCAGCGTTATTTAAAACATAAACAAATATTGACTGTAATTTTTTTGAGTATCTTTATTTTCCCTTATTGCATGATGTATCATATTTGACACCAATCCTTTTTTTGTTATTTTTGACGAAAAACATAATCAGAATTTTTTTAAACAATTTTTCCTGCTTAACTGAATAATGATCAGCTCACCTGAATTTTTTTTTTGTTTTTGACGATTTTCTAACATTCATGCAGTTAAGGAAATTAGGATTCAGAGCTTAAAAAAAACTTATAAAAGCATGAAGTGTCATATGTCATCGAATTGAGAATAAAAAGTTGTTTTAGAATCCAATTTAAAAATCACAAGGCCGTATTTAAAAAAATTAAGTTGATGATGGCTGCGGAAAAGCGAAACGTCGGATTTGAAATATGATAACACCACTGTGTAGAGGGGAAAAAGTGTTTTTCGTTTTTAGTTATCTCTTCAAATAAGCTTAGTAAAAAAAACATTTTTAAAAAATTTCGTTCTTTTCCGGATATCTCCAGAAGTAGTTGGAATTTTTCAAATTTTAATGCGACATTTAATTGTGCTCTAAATTGCAACTTTGCTCCATTTAACTGACCTTATATCTCTTCAAATAACCGAGATCCCCATGCTTAAACTGAAAAATCATCTATATATATATATATATATATATATATATATATATATATATATATATATACATATAACGTAAATCGCCTTAATACAAAAATACTTCCTAAGAAAGCTGGAGCCCTTGGAAGATGGCACCCTAACATCGGTTTAATTCAAATATCTTCAAAATGGCTTCCCTTTACATGATAGCGTTCTTTACATTTATTTAGTGGAATATGCCCAATCGTATGGCGTGAATATGATTTGTTAGTTGTACTCATAAGCACCTCGTTTGGGCGGGGCATTGGACATTGTTATTCATAAGTTTTTTGTTTTTAAAAATTTCGCAATTTTAACATACAATTTTAAAAAAATTCGATTTTTTCATAAAAGAAGGATACTCTTGTCTGAAGTCGCTACGACGCACAGTTTTCTAAATAAATCGATTTGAACTTTTCATGTGTTAATCATACTTTTATAAAATTAACTAGCGAATTCATTTACGATTATGAAAGATGGCTATGGAAAATAAACAAAACAATTAAGTGAACATTAAAATAACTAGTATTACAGATACTAGTTGAGGTTAAAGTGTCAAATAAGTGTTAAGTGAAAGATTTTTTATTGTTTAGTTACATTACCGTAAATACAAAAAGTTGAATGTTGTTAGAATGGTTTCGTTTAGTAACGAAGAATATGCCGATATGCAGTTAGTGTACGGCGAAATGCAATACAACGCTCGGGCAGCAGCACGTAGATATGCAGATAAATTTCCATGTATCCTGCTCCTAAATCATTTACGCTTCTTCATCAAAGAATTAGGCAAACAGGATCGGTAATTCCTAAAAATAATGAAACGGGAACACATGCTGATGTAATGGAAGAATATCAGGATGATATTTTAATGGAAATTGAGTACAATCCCGAAATAAGCGTAAGAAGGTTGGATGCAATGTATCCCAATGTGTCAAAATCTTCTGTGTGGAACATTCTACATAAGGAAGGCTTGTATCCTTTTCATTTCAAAAAAGTCCTGGCCTTGTCTGCAGGTGATTTTTCTGCTCGTGTTGATTTTTCCAATTGGATGTAAAATAAAGAGAATCAAGACCAAGATTTTTTTTCTAATATTTTGTTTTGTGATGAAGCCGCTTTTACAAAGATGGAATTTTTAATATGCACACTATAACTCCTATGTTGATGAAAACCTTTATGCGATAAGGGTAAGTAAACATCAGGAAAGGTTTCGCATTAATGTATGGGTAGGTGTTCTTGGTCATAATTTGCTTGGACCTGTAGAATTGCCTAATCGTTTAAACAGCGAAGAATATCTCAACTTTCTACAAAAACATTACCGGATTTATTAGATGGATCTGAATATTCGGTGGAACTTATAGTTTTTACATGTGTTCGTACTTTTTTAGATAACAATTACCGAGAGCGATGGATCGGAAGAGGCGGTCCGGTTACTTGTCTCCAGATTTAAATCCTTGCAATTTTTGTATTTGAGGATATCTAAAATCAATGGTTTATTCCCAACCAATAAAAACACGCGATCAGCTTTGGAGAAGAATCCAGGATGGCTGCGACGAATTCAGGAAGAATAGGGTAATTTTTGTAAAAATTCGGCAATCTTTACCTAAACGAATAAATTTGTGCATAGAAACGGATGGTTGTCATGTGGAGCATCTTTTGTAGATACAGTGTTGTGTTTCATGCTTTCAGTTGTCATTTTGAATTTTTTTATTATTAATTGTGTCAACATCTTTTAGTAATTAAAAACTTATTTTTAACCCGAGTTTATTTCTTACTTTAAATTAGTTTATGACATGAGAGCAGTTTGACGTTCACGCAATTGTTATTTTGTTTATTTTCCATAGCCATCTTTTATAATTGTAAATGAAATCGTTAGTTAATTTTATAAAAGTAGGATTAACACATAAAGAGTTCAAATCGATTTATTTCGAAAACTGTGCGTCATAGCGACTTCAGACAAGAGTATCATTCTTTTATGAAAAAATCGAATTTTTTTGAATTTTGTTAAAATTGCGAAATTTTGAAAAACAAAAAACTTATAAATAACAATGTCCAATACCCCGCCCAAACGAACCGCTTATGAGTACAACTAAAAAATTATATTCACGCCATACGATTGGGCATATTCCACTAAATAAATGTAAAGAACGCTATCATTTAAAGGGAAACCATTTTGAAGATATTTGAATTAAACCGATGTTAGGGTGCCACCTTCTAAGAGCTCCACGTTCTGTGGCTATCTTTGTTACTATAAGAGATACAGAGTCGGTTAAATTAGGAAAGTTGGGCAGAATTACATGATAATTCAAATACCGATAAGAAAATTCAACATTGTTGAATACCTACTTTCTAAGATATCTGAAAATAACTAAAAATCGTCCAAATTTTCAATCGGCTATATCTTTTTTAATATTCAAAATGCGAAAAAGTTATAAGAGAGACCCTTGATAGCTATTTTCACGCAAAATGGGAAAATGCGAACAAAAAAATATAGTATTTACTAAACAAATGCAATGTTTGCCGTGCTGTGACAATTAAAAACAAAACTCTTCATTGGTAGATATTGAATTATTTGTTGTAACCAGTTGTAGTTCGTACTTAAATAGTAAATATTAATTTACTAATGGCTTATTCTTCTGAAGAAAGAAATGATATGCTTTTTTGCTACTACAGGTCTAACAGAGATGCTAATGCTGCTTCAGAATTATATCTTCAAACTTCTATGGAAGGAGACAACCCGATGTGAGATTATTTGCCAAACTCGAATCGAATTAAAAAAAATATGGGGCTTTTATTATATCTTAAAATTTTAAAATTAATGTTAACACAGAAACAGAAGAACGTATTTTAGTTTACGTCGAATTTAAACCTACTACATCTCTTCGTGAAATTGCGAACGAGTGCAACACTTCCAAAGATGAAGCCCACGTTATTTTGAAACAAAATAATTTTAAGCCATATTATTTTCATATAGGAAATACATTGTATGTTGAAGATTATCAGAAAAGATTACGTTTTGCTACATGGTTAATTAATGAAAGTCGAACAAACAATCCATTCTCGAAAACCATTCTTTTTATCGATGAAGCAAAATTTACAAATGGCATCTTCAATAGAAAACAATCATATCAAATGACCCCAAGAAAATCCTTATATTACTGTTGAGAGGAGAGATCAATATACTTTTTCAGTAAACGTTTGGTGCGGTATTATTGGTACCAAAATCCATGGGCCGTTCTTTTATGAATACAATTTAAATTCTGAAAGATATCTAACTTTTTTACGAAACGAATTTAAATAAATTCTGTAAGACCTTCCGTTGAACGTAATTCAAAATTTGAATTATTTTCAACACGACGGGGCACCAGCACACAATCGATTACTTATGTGTAACTATTTACAGGAACGTTTTAATAATTTGATAGGAAATAGAGGTCCAATAGCTTAGCCGCCGCGATCTCCAGACTTAACCCCCCTGGACTTTTTCTTGTGGGGTGCAATTAAGGACAAAGTGTACCGAGTAAAACCTGGTAATCTAGAAGATTTAAAAAATAAAATTCGTGTTGCTATACAACAAATTAGAACCCAAAGTTTATTAAAAGTTCAAAACGATGTCAAATGTGTGTTCAAAATAATGGAGGGCATTTTGCAGCAACTTCTATGATTGTGTTCATCTGTTTATATTTTTTGCTGTTACTCTTCATTGTAAGTTAAATTTATTTAAAACTTTTTTATTGTGATAATGTAGTACATTATATCTTGTTGTTTCCACAAATTTAGTAGTAGAATATGAGCTTATTTTGTTATTTAAATGTTAACGGCACACTTTAATTTAATAAATATTATAATTACCTTTTTTTGAAAATTGTGAATTAACTAATAATATTAAACATACAAAGCTCTAAACATTTTTGAAATCAGAAAAAAATAAGCCATCAAATGAGTCCATAGCCACATATAGTTGCCATTTAAAAAAATGTGTTTGGGTTGTAGCTGGAAAAATAATTACTAAAAAAATTTTTATTCGCATTTTCCCATTTTGCGTAAAAATAGCTATCAAAAGTTTCTCTTGTAACTTTTTCGTGTTTTGAATATTAAAAAAGATATAGCTGATTGAAAATTTGGATGATTTTTAGTAATTTTCAGATATCTTAAAAAGTTGGCAACAATGTTGAATTTTCTTATCGGTATTTGAATTAACATGTAATTCTGCCCACCTTTGCTAATTTAACTGACTTTGTATCTCTTATAATAACAAAGATAGTCATAGAACGTGGAGCTCTTGGAAGATGGCACCATAACATCGGTTTAATTAAATATCTTCAAAATGGTTTCCCTTTAGAACGTGAGTAGATTCTAGACACCCGGTGTATGTGTGTATATATATATATATATATATATATATATATATATATATATATATATATATATCCAAAACATTGTGCTATAAAAAAAAAACTGTGGAAATGTCAATCAACTCAACTAGCATGAGACCACACACATAACCACACTTTTTTTAATGCTACTAACACAACTATTAACCAGTTACCTTAATTAAAAGCATTACTACGGAATTTATCCAAAGGAATGAAAAAACCTAAAAGTCACACCTCATGAAGCCACCAGAGTTTCTTTTACTGTTGGCTCTATTCTGACGTAGCAAAGCCCTGTTGGTAAGCTTGTCACTACTAGAGATAGAAGTGTTCTAACAGCCCTTCTGGGACAACCTACATATAAATAATGTCTTGAGTAGAAATTAGGATTGGGGCAACTTAAAAAACAGAAACTAGACTTGGCACAAACACTTTTAAATGTTTTGTATTGTACTACAAAGTTCGATTGTGCCATAATAGGATATACAATATTATTCAATTCATATTAAATCACACATAAATAAGAATTTTATTAAAGAGATTTATCTAAATTAGCATCATCAATTAAGCCACATAATACAATGAGAGAATAAAAATCTGTCAGAACAATAATACTTTCCAACGCTTAAAGTAAAATTTCATTTCATATTTTAAAGTTAGCACAATCGCAACATAATAAATTACAACATATTTCATTTACATTGGTTATTAGTGTAACACAGGAAAGTATATTTTTTGACAACTATTTATACTCTGTCTGTATTCTGAAAATTACACAATTAAGAAACACTTTCTAAAGGTAATGATGAAGGAGATTGAATTAATTCTTCCTCATCTACCATATTCATGACACCAACATCGTTTGCAAAATTATTATCATCATCAATGACGGTAACCTCATTTTCAACAATGTCAATAATTTGTTCACTCACACTTTCGAGGTTGTCGGTTGACTCACTAAGATTTTCCATAGTTTCAACTGCTCCTGCCTGCTGAATATTTGTAAGTTGATCTTGCAAAACTTTCAGATTATCTTTAAGTTGTTTTAAGTATTTTGTATTCTTGGATATTTGATCCATTGTAGGTTGAGCGAGTATTTGATCATCAACAGTTGTTGTAGACGATGGTTCTATACCATTTGTTTTTAAGAGTTTTAGATAAGCCGATCGATCTGCTTGTAACTGCCGGCATAACTTTTGTAACTGATCCAATTTCTTCTCTTGTACTTGTTTATTTGTACATAATTCTAAAACTGATTGTGCATTCTTTTGCGATCTATGTTTCCACATTTTTACTTCCTTTTCTAACACTATAATATGTTTTGTCATTTTACCCATTTCTGATTTACAGTCATCAAACACTTGATTACTTTTTGTAATAGAAGATTTAAATTCTTGATACTTGCCGGAATAAAACTCTAGATTCTCTTGTAACGTTTTTACTGTTTGTTGCAATTGACTACAGCTTTCTTCACTCTTTCTAAATTTATCTAATAACATTTCACGTTCTTCGGCCCACATTTCCATTCCAGCTTTTAACTCAAGTTGCGCCTTTTCAATTTGAGCTTGAGCTAATTGCTTTTCGAGTTCTATTTGTTGTTCCATTTTATTTTGTTGTTCTTTACGTTGTTCAAATTGTTTACATACTGATTCTATTTTAACTGCCATGTCTAAATTAGTATCTCTCAATTTAATATTTTTTTCATTAGTTTCTTGCATTATACCCATTACTTCATTTAATGTTAATTGGAATTTAGCTGCAACCTCTTTTCTTCTTTCTTCTTCTTCACGAATTTTGGCTACGTTTTCTTCCTGTTAACAAGAAATACACATAAATATTGGATTATTTAATACTACATTCTGCATTAGACTAAACTATTACACAAAACTTATAGAATAGGGAAGAAGTCTGCACTATTTTTTATGAGCAGAACTCATGTTAGATTGTGACAATGGTAATGTTTACTACTGACTGTTCCCCGTATATAGATCCAAATGTGGTATCTTAATAATGGTGAAGTGAGCTAATCCATTAAATTCTGTAAGGGCCAACAATTCATTGCATATAATACTTATGTTTGATATTTTTATGCACTCCCAAGAACATCAGCATGTACAGGTAAAGTGCATGGTACTGACATAGCTCAGTGGATAGAGTCGTGGTTCTTAGTCAGACTACAAAAAGGGCATTCGTTACAACTTAACAAAGTCAAAATCAGTAACAAAACGTCAGTAAGGCGCCTATTGACTTACAATTTTTAGAAATAATCGCATCAAGAACTAGGTCTCAACGTCCGCATAAGTCAGAAATGCAAAATGTTCACTCAAAAATAAAAAATTCAACAAACTTACTCGTTCCCCAAAAACTCCTCGAATCCAGTGCTCGAGTCATCGCAACACTTACCTTAATTTTAACTCAACCTGTAAATTGACTTCAAAATCACTATTAAAAATTTAATCATTAATTTGCAAAATAAACTCTTTCCAACTTTAAATTCTCTCATTCAATGCTTGGACTTGATTAATAAACACAAAAATTTACGTTAAAACGCATTAACTTCTATACGCACAAGCACGCACGCGCACACACGCGCACACGCGCGCACACACACACATGCACGAAACCGCCCGCCCACCCACACACCGCACGCACGCACCCACACACACACAATTAATAATAAATCTAATTAAATAGTACAACGTTTCCGAGAAGCAATAAATTATTATTGCTACATCGGTCGATTTAATAAATTAACGCTTGTTGAGTAAGAGTTAGGACTAAGTAAGTCCAAGTTGGGTTTGGAGATGTTCTGATTGAAAGAATTTTATACTGCGTACAGGATGGTCTACGTTGGACACGGTTTGCACGGTATCTCAGTAGCTATAAAATTCCCAAAAATGGAATGTAGCAATCGTCAACTTACTTTTTTTTTAATTCAATTAGTAAGTCATTGGGAGTGTTTGTTACTAAACCGTTTTGTTTGTATCATACTCCTAATTTGTCCCTGATGATGGTCACAAAATTTTAGGTGGCCGAAACATATGTAGTACGATTTTATTATTATCCTGCAATAAGCAGTTTTTAATTGAGAATTCTTGGTGTTGAGTTTATCTCGCACTTTCAGTCTTTTTCTCAATTTCGAGCATGGATTTATCTAACTGTACTAAACCGTAGTCTAATTGAAATTAACCATCTCGTTCTTACGGACTTCACCGTCCTTGGTGGGAAATCCGCATTTTCCAGATCCATTGTTTTTTTTTAATTATTACGAGATGTTAATTCAGATCTAAATTTGGTAGTAAATTAAGTATTGCCAGACAGCCATCACTTCAGTCATTAGAGTTGGTCTCCCAAAGTAACTAAAGCAGTAATTATACATTTTCAGAATAAGGAATTTTTTTCAGTCCTGCTAATTTTCTCTAGAAAGAGGAAGTTAATGTTACAAACCAGTTAACACTTTTATTGCCTCAAAGAAATGCAGACAAATTTATAAAGATTATCGATGACTGATCCCTATGATGATCAACACCACCGTAAAATAATAACATTTACTTTCTGTGGATCGAAGAAACGCGTTTTCCCAAAGAAATTGTGAATAAACGGTCTTTACGTATTAAACAATAATGCTTGAAGCTATAAATGATGTTGATATGGATGGACTCAATACTTCAAAAATAAAAACAAGATTTCTCGGTTGACATATTTGTAGTTGAAGTTGAAGTATAATTTCGCATTAAATCTTATTGTACATTTAATTTACTCGACAAACGATAAGTTTCCAGTTAATTCTGGTACGTGTACATATAATTTCAAAAATATTGATTACCCTAACTTATATAACGCTTTAGTAAATATTATTATTTGGACATCCTTGGTCGTAAAATGATGGTATATGAAACGTATATGGCGATATAGTAGATCAACATAAAACCATCACATCTAGTTCATAGGTTTGGCCGTTCAACTAACTAAATTGATGTACAGTTTTTGGGCTTCTTGGGCTACAAAATAATGGCCAACGAGGTATAACCATAACACTTCGTTCTTACCCATCAACGCAATCCATTTAGCCCTTCTCTCTAACGAAATTGATGTATAGTTTCTGGGAATCTTTGGACCGAAAGAAAGAACAGGTGTATTCAGAACACTTGTTCTTGCCTATTGAGGCAATACGTTTGGTACACTCACCGAATATATATATATATATATATATATATATATATATATATATATATATATATATACAGTTTTTGACATCTTAAATCCCAAATAATGGCCGTTGCTATAATACGTTCGTCCATTTTCCCAGATAAAATTGGTGCAGTTCTTGGGCATGTTTGTTTCCCAAGTGATGACCAACACCAACGTCTAGTTCTTATGCATCGAGGAAATTCGTTTAGTAGTTTTCTCAAGGAATTTGATGAATAAATAACACTTTTGGATATCTTTGACCACAATATCATCGATATTTGTCCGTTTCTCTACGAAATTGGTATATAAACGTTCTGTTAATCTTTGACCCCAAATGATGACGTATATAGCTATGATGATCCTGACTCACATAGGGATATACACGAAACAAATAGGGAATTACAGTAAGTGTGTGAAAATATGCCAAGGTCAATGCCGCGTTTTTGGCAGAAAATTTAAAATTCGTGTTCAAAGTTCATTGACCTCTAGGGGTATCATATTACGTTTCTTCGAAATCTAAAAATAGAGCCAGTCTCTGGAAGCCCCATAGTTGATTGATCTTTTCAAGACCAAAGTCTCATATTGCGATTCTGAGAAATCTCTAGGGTCATACTACAATTCTTAGAAATCTAAAAATACAACCAGTTCGCGGAAACCCCTAAGTTAATTTACTTTTTCAAGACTAAAGTTCATTGACATCTATGGGTATCATTACAATTTGTAGATATCTAAAAATAAAATCTTGAACACTCCAAAGTTCATTCACCTTTAAAAGTGGGCCAAGCATAAGACACATATAAAAATAAAACAAAAGTGCATCGTGCTCTTCAAAGTTATTGACCTAATATTTTTAGAAACATAAAAATAGATCCAATTCCCGGAAATGGGAGAGGGTTTAGTTCATTAACCTCTTAAGCCCGGAAATTGACTTACCACAAAGTTCATTGCCCTCTTCAATCCCACTGACAGCAAACCGGAACTTGACCAATCCTAGAAATCTAAAAATAGAACCAAAGTTCGTTGACTTGAGGGCTGATTATCCAGAACCAATGATATTTTCGGGGGGAATCAATTTTCGTCTAAAAATCAATAATCCACCGAATGGGAGGGCCATTGACCTTAAAAAATTGTTGAGTGAAGGAAAATATTGAAAATACCTAGAAATGAATTCTAGGAAATAGAATCTGCAAGGTACACGCCAGGGAGTCTTCTTATTAACTTCTAAAAATCAAGCTGTAGCTGGTTTTGCGCATACTCCGCATTGCTCAAGGTGATAAACTTCAGAAAAAATGTACTATTTATAGAATCTGCAAAATCAGCATTCCAAAACAATGACATCGGTTTTCTAGAAAATAGATAGTTCAGTTGTATATCCGTGTTAAATAAAATTATATTTTGCAAACCGTTTAAAAACGTGGCCGATCTGGATACCACCGAAAAATATAAAATACTGCAATAGAGTGGGTGGAAACACCCAATTTCAAATGTGTTCTACCTCTACGTTTTCAGTAATATTTTAAGGAAGACAACCGAATTGGTGAATTTAACAATTCTGCAGAATGTGCTTTTATTTAACCCAGATTGACCCATGTTGCAAGTGAGACTAATGTATGAGGAACAGGCTGTTATATTCGACAACCTTGAACAATACAGACCTTGCGCAAAACCAGTTACAGCTGGATTATCTATTTCGTAGAAAGATGAGTCATTGTTTTGGAATGCTCATTTTGCAGATTGTGTAAATAACATTTTTCCTGGAATTATGACCTTGAGCTATACAGAGCATGCGCAAAACCAGTTACAGCTTGATTTTTAGAAGTTTATAAGAATGACTCATGGGTATTTTCAATATTTTGCTTCACTCACCAGTTTTTCAAGACCAATGAACCCTCACGCAGTATTTTATTGTCATTGGCCGCCAGGTCAATGAAGCCTCACTTCCGGTCCCAGGTTAATAAACTTTGGCTCTATTTTTACATTTCTAAATGATCAAGTTCGGGTTTGCTAGGTATTGACCCTTAAGGGGACAATAAACTTTTAAATTCTTAGGAATTGATCAATTTCCGGGTTCGAAGTCATTGAACTTTGGGCTAAGACCTTTCCCTGGTTCTGTTTTTACACCACCACTTATCCTTGGCCTACTTTTAAAAATCAATGAACTTAGGAGTTTCCAAAGACTGGTTCGATTTTTAGATTTCTACGAATTGTAATATGCCACCCCTAGACCCCAATGAAATTGGGAGTTTCCAAGAACTGGTTCTATTTTTAGATGTCTAAGAATTGGAATATGACATTCCTAGAAGTCAATAAACTTTGGTCAATGAACTTTGGGGTTTCCAGAAACTGGTTTTATATTTAGATTTCTAAGAATCTTAATATGATACCCCTAAAAGTCAATGAACTTTGATCTTGAAAAGGTCAATAAGTATTCGGCTTTCCAGGAATGTGACGGCCCTATAAGTCAATGAGCTTTAACCTTCAATTTAAATTGTCCGCCAGAAGTGTAATATGGCATTTATAGAAATCAATAAACTTTAGTCTGAAAAGGTCAATAAACTTTGGGGTTTCCAGAAACTGTGGCTAAAAATCTTAATATGATACACCTGAAAGTCAATGAACATTGGTCTTGAAAAGGTCAATAAATATTCGGGTTCCCAGGAATGTGACGCCGCTAGAAGTCAAAGAGCTTTGACCTATCTATCTGTCTCTTTCTTACACATGGACATCTCCATGTGAGAAAGGATGTCCATAGCCAGACTACCGATGACCAACACCGTATAACCATAACACTTCGCTATTACACATCCAGGCAATGCGTTTTTCCATTTTCCCACAGAAATTGGAATTTTTCGGACATCGTTGACCAGAAATGATCACTAACACCTGAAAACTTAGTTCTTGTCAATTGAGAAAATACGTTTGGCCATTTCATCGACGAAATTGGTGTAGTTTTTAGGGATCTTTGGCCTCAATTAATGATCCACTTAATATAACCATAACACTTAATTCTTGTCCATTAAGACAATACGTTTGGTCGTTTCTCAGATGAAATTGGTGCAATTTTTGAACATCTTTTCTTCCCCTAATGATGATCAAACACCATATAACCATACAACTTAGTTTTGTCCATCAAAAAAATCCGTTTGGTCGTTTTCTCACAGAATTTGGTGAAACAATAACACTTGTGGACATCTTTGACACCAATGCCATAAAGTCATAAAATTTCGTTCTTGCTTATTCGAATTTGGCCGTATTCCCTAATTGGTATATAAAGTTTTTGGAATCTTTGACTCCAAATAGTGACCAACACTCGAGCCAATAGTGTATAACCATAATACTTCGTTCTTGCACATCCAGGCAATCGCTTTCTCTAGGAAATAAATGAACCTTTTTGTTCCAAATAATGACCAACACCTTAAAATCATAATTTTTTAGTTCTTTCCCATCGAGGCAATATGTTTGACCATTTCCCAAGGAACTTGATGAATGAATGGGCCTTCAAATTTCATTTTTCTCTATCAATGCAATGTATTTTGACGTTTCCCAAACAAATTGGTGTATAAATGACGTTTTTTTGTCTCAAATGATTACCAACACGGTAATGTTATAAAGCGAAACTACTTAATATTCGGGACATGTGTAATACATTGGAATATGATGTTACAATCGTCTAAGCATGCAATACAGGTATGTCTTAAAATTATTGTGACATATTTGCGTGCATAAAAAATATTTTTCAGGCGGGTATTCCTGAAACTGCTTTCGCTGTGTTTGAGAGAATGCTGGAAGGGCCCAAAATGCAAAAATACAGTCCAATTTTAAGATGTTTTGCTTTAACACTTTCATTTTATTCACCTAGAGCATACAGTTTTGTTAGAAGAACTTTCAATAACAGTTTACCTCATCCTGTTACTATTTCTAAATGGTACAGATCAGTGGATGGAAGCCCAGGATTTACAGCAGAAGGTTTGACTGCTTTAAAATTAAAAGTGGCTGAAGCAACCGCAGCAAATAAAACAATATTATGTAATCTTGTATTGGACGAAATCACAATCCGACAGCAAGTGGAGTGGACAGGATCCAAACTCATCGGATATATTGAGATAGACACTGGAATCAACTGTGATTATCTTCCTAAGGCCAAAGAAGTTCTTGTTTTCATGCTCGTCTGCCTAAATGGCGCCTAGAAAATACCGGTCGGATATTTTCTATTAGCAGGTTTATCCAGTGATGAGAAGGCAGCATTAGTTAAGAGATGCTTACAATTTGTTCATGATAGTGGGGTGATTGTGACATCATTGGTTTTGATGGACCGAGAATAAATTTTGCAACCGCTGAAAAATTAGGCGTTGATTTTAGTAATCCTGCAAAATTGACAACAAGTTTCAAGCATCCATCAACAGAACAGAATGTTTTCATTTTCTTCGATGCATGTCACATGGTGAAGCTTGTTCGAAACTGTTTTGGTACTATGAAGATAATACAAGATGGAAACCATGAACAAATCAACTGGGAGTATTTGGAGAAGCTTGTTCAATTGCAAGATGTCGAAAGACTACACGCAGCCACAAAAATTCGCAATAGGCATTTAGAGTGGACCAAGGAGAAGATGGTACGGATCGCCACGCAAACTTTAAGTAAAAGTGTAGAGGATGCCTTATAATATCTTAATGAAGATTTAAAAATTTCTGATTTCGAGAATGCACGCGCTACTGCAAATTTTATTAAAATATTTAACGATTTGTTTGATATTCTGAATTCTCGAAATAATTTTGCCAAATATTATAAGAGGTCATTATCCCCCGAAACGTCTGCGGAATTTTTTACTACCTTACAAAATGTCAACAAATACATCTTGAATCTTCATGTTGGAACAGTACCGATTGTGAAAAGCTCTAGAAAAACTGTTTTTTTGAGTCTTTTAATAGATATAAATAGTTTGCAAAACATGTATCAGAAATTCGTTATTGAAAAGAAATTATACTTAAGTATATTTTAACATATAAGTTGTCACAAGACCACTTAGAACTGTTCTTTGGAATGATCCGAAGTAAATGTGGTTACAATAATAATCCGACTGCAAGACAGTTTGAAGCAGCATACAAGCGGCTTATTGTAGGTACCGGGTGTCCCAAATTCGTTGTAATTGCGGGGTATATCGGTTGTTATAAAAGATAGAAACTTGCGGATGTCGCGAACCTTTGCTACTTTTTTATAAAACCTAACATGACGTAATCAGATTTTTTGTAACTGTTTTAGTTTGGGAGATACAGGGCGATTTTGAAAAGTGTGTCGTTTTGGACCCCCTCGATATCTCGGTTATCTTTAAAGATATCAAAAAGATTTAAACGCTATCTTATACATTTTTTTACGCCAAGTTCAGTGGCGTGCTCAATTTTTTTTTCGGGGGTACCGTTTTTAAGATATGGGCCAAACATATAATTTTTTAAATGGGACACCCTGTATTTTTTAAGCTCAATAAATCCCATTTTGTTTTCTCATTTCAGTGATATATATCACTTGCCACTTTTTTTTATTAACCATATTGATCGTAAACATTTTAAAATATAACGACATATGGTTCTTAACTGAAACATTCTATATATTTTTTAATTAATTTTATCAATACAGCTACTTACACAACACATTTATCTTACAACTCTTGGAACTTTATTATCTTACAACGAAATTAAACTAAACAACTTAAACTTAAATATTAAAAACAACACTATATTCTAAATTGTTCAAAATGGTTCCCATTTTCTTCTACACATTTTTGGCAAACCTTAAATATTCTATTTAAAGCACTTAATATATATAAGGGTTTATTTTGTAAATTATTAAGGGTCTCGTGTGTAGCATTTTGTAATTGAAGGAGGGTATCATACCTCCTTGAATAAATTTCGTTTTGAATATGCCCCCATAAAAAAAAGTCTAAAATGGACAAGTCCGGTGACCTTGGAGGCCAATTTACAGGACCACGTGTGCCTATCCACCGATTAGGTCTAATAATATGTGCATTATGTGCGGGGGCCCCATCCTGCTGAAAATAAACTTGATTTCTGTGGGCTAGTGGAACGTCTTCATGTAATTCGGGCAACATATTTTCTAAAACAAACCTCCGTCAAAAAACTGATACCTTATTTTTGTTCCAAAAACAAAGCACGCAACAGAGAACCCAAAACGACCTTGTTGTTGCTGTTGAAAAATTAAGTAATTGTTTTCTTTTGACCAATATCTTGAGTTGTGTCGATTAAAAATTCCTGCACTTGTTATGTGCGCCTCATCAGACCAAATTACTTGTCTTGCAAAATTAACATTTTCGCGACACATTTGCAGGAACCAGTTGCAGAAATTCATGCGGCGTTCAAAATCGCCATGAAGCAGTTGTTGGACTACATGATCTTTATAAGAAACAAAACTATGTTTTCTTAATATACGCTGTGCATTAGTTTTTGAAACCCCAACACTATCTTCGATTTTCCTGCAGGAAGTTCGGGGATTTACGGATACATGTGCCAAAACGTTAATTTCCTCATTTTCGTGATTTTCTTTTAAACTATACTTATGTTGTCTGGGTTTTATAAATGAACCAAAATCTAATAAATTATATGTAATTCGTAAAAAAATTGCCTTGTTTGGCTGCCTTCTCTCAGGAAATCTAAAAGTATGATTCTTTAATATTGGTGTTATAATATTTACTTTATAACAATCTTACCGATTAAAATATAATTCGGAAGCCTCTTCTGAATTTTCATTACATGCTATATAACATTTAAGCATATCATACTTTTAATAATATTCAAAGGGTTGATTATCTGCCATAGCAAAATAAATTAATAAAACGTTAGAGATAATAAATATGTAATTATTTAATAATGACATATACACTATGATAGGTATACTAGATTTAACTATCTTTTATTTCGATTGGCATAGCCACCTATTTTTTTCTTAGGAATTGATCGACACCTCCAAATTATAAACAACCAGCAAAACCTAGCTTAGGTATATAAGTAAAAGGCAAGTAAGATACACATGATTTTATTATTTTATTTATTTAAATCTAATATACAAAATACAAATACATATAATAATAACCTGTATAATTATTGTTGTTACGTTTTTTTCACTACTAATACCTAATAATTAAACAGAAATAAAAGTCAATACATTAATAATTACTAAATATAGCAAGTGCTGGATCAATATATGACTTTTATAGAATTACAATACAATTTATTAAACTTAAAATATATATAGGGTGTTCCATTTAAGAATCATATGTCGTTATATTTTAAAATGTTTAAAAAAATATGTTTAAAAAAATGAAAAGTGGCAAGTGATATATATCACTGTAATGAGAAAAAAAAATAGGATTTATTGAGCTTAAAAAATACAAGGTGTCCCATTTAAAAAATTATAAGTTTGGCCCCGATTTTAAAAACGGTACCCCCGAAAAAAAAATTAAGCACGCCACTGAACTTGGCGTAAAAAAATGTATAAGATAGCGTTTAAATCTTTTTGATATCTTTAAAGATAACCGAGATATCGAGGGGGTCCAAAACGACACACTTTTCAAAATCGCCCTGTATTTCCCAAACTAAAACAGTTACAAAAAATCTGATTACGCCATCTTAAGTTTTATAAAAAAGTAGCAAAGGTTCGCGACAACCGCAACTTTCTATCTTTTATAACAACCGGGACACCCGGTACATTGCGAAGTTACAGCACCTAATACTGGAAATGTCCAGAATTTAGACTACATTCCCATTCTCCATTGTGGAAGTGATAATTTAACTAAAAATGGTGATGGGAAGATATACAGCAAAGTGAAGAATATGAAAAGTTTGTTCAAAATATTAGAAATAATATTGATGAACATGAATACTGCTCATATTCAGCATGGAACTTAACAGACTATGTCCAAGACATTGTGTTGTACATTTCGGGATTTACTGTAAAATGTTTAAAAAAATGCGTGACATGTCCCAAATGTCTATTCATAATTCAAAGCGATGAACATTTATCTTGTTACAACATCGAAAGGAATATGAAAAATTAACAAAATCTTCTATGTTAGTTATATGTGTTTGTCAAGATTTGGAGTTTCCTGTTTTACTTGTCCGACTAATGTTATTTTCTCTTGATATCTCTTAAGAGCATTTATTTTAGCGATTTTAAAATTATATATTTAATTTATACATAGCTGGTGTTAAGTGAGTACCACCTAGTACATATTATTAATTTGTAATGTAATGATTGTTAGGTATCTGGAAAAATAAATCTGCCCCATTTTTCTACCTCCAAACCTTTGTATATAAAGGATATTCAAATCTCTAAACACCAAAAAACCACCCACCACAACATTTTTACGCAATGGTTTTTTTGTGAAAATGCATGCAATGCTATACCAGGGTACTAGTGTGGACATATTTTGCCTGCTTATTAACCTGAAGCGCAAATACTGTTTCGAATTTTACTACAACTTGTTAATAAAGAGTATGACTATTAACCAATGACTATTGTAATAGTCATTGCTATTAACCAATAGTCATTGTGATATAAGCGTTGTTTTTGACTGTTATTTTTTTGTTACATTCACTGTTATTTATAACCATATCTCTCCAGAAATGTACGCCTATGTTGCTGGCAGAACGGTCCCCTCCCTTTGCCCCTCTGCATTCAATGTTATGTTGCGGCCAAACAATTCCTTATAAAATGATAAGGAATGCTGGGTCTATCTTGGTTCATAGTCATTGGGTACATGCTATCAGATTTAAATTTAATTGATATGTAGTTTTTATAATTCTTTTACTAATTGCATATTATTGTATTTTAAGATACTATTACATAATGAAGATAACAGTAATTTAAATATATAAAAATATCACGTCATTATTGAGTATTTATGCATACGAGAAATGCATTCAAAAATCACACAATAATGTGACTCAAAAAATGCATTGAATTAAAAATTTAAAAAATGGCCATGTTGCACATTGTTGCAACTTTGAGTTTTCAACTAGAATACCTTGTATATTCCTAACTATTCAGAAATAATAGTATTTCCTGTTTCTAAAAAGGTCTAATTTTTGTGTTTAGAAAGTCACTGCAGTAATTACTTTTGTATGTTCTTGTTAATTTTCGATAGCTAACGACTAATGACACGTTAAAGTTTAGTGTAATTGTCGAAATGAATGTAGGCATCTAACAATTTTTTAAATCACAAAAGATTAGTAAAAAATTAATTAGAAACAATTAGATATTCTTTTGACAAACTAGATATCGATGTCCGGTTTCCACGAATGTCTAATTTTATGAAGAGTAGTCTGGGCGTTATAGGATTTATTTGAGTGTAATCTATGTCCCTAAAAAGTTCAAAGCTAAATATTATTTGGCTCAATGAGCGGTCATTCGAATGCCACGAAAAAAATTAGAATTTCATCTATAGACTTGAAAACATAGAGTTCATTCTTCATTAAAGTTAAAATTACGTGATTTTGAAATCGGATCGTACGCTTTTAAGATCACTAAGTATACGACTCTCATACTATGACATTAGTCTGTAATATTTTCTACATTTCTTCTAAACGCAAGAGGTCAGTTGTCCAGTTGTCATACAGTAAGACAAGTAAAATAATTACCTATTTGTTTAACATTTTTTATCCATTGATTTACTTAAATTTGTTATCTTAACCCTTGAATGGTAACATCAATTTTCAGCGCCTGTTGGTAACATCCGCCTCTCAGACGAATTCTTCCATTTTAAGTGATATTATCCTAATCTGTAGTTTTTTTTTGCAAGTGTGTGTGTGTCGTTTGTTCAACGTTGAGCTGTTTCTGTGACTAGGGGCTACTGCCGACGCCAAGTTGCAGTTTCACCCAATGAAACTGAAATTTTAGTTTGTAGCTTTTCAGGAAAATAGGAATTAAAAGAAATATGTAATTTAAAAAATACTTAAATTTGTTTCTTTAGCAAAAAATAATGATCATAGGAGACGGTAGATTGAGACTTTCCTTCGGTGACGTCATACATGTTATGATGTCATTATGTCTTTTATGCGCATGCCTTATCTACATGAATACGAATATTTAAAAATGGTTTAAATATCACTTTCAATGTCAAACTGCTACAGCGCTGGTGGTGTCGTGAAGCGGAGTCGCTTGCAACGCCAAAATGATGACGTCTAACATACATGACGTCATGGACGGAAAGTCTCAATCTACCGCCTCCTCAATTTACAAACTTTGTATACATTCAAGACAGTTTGGAGAACTACACAAATAACACTTATATGCTGTCATTCTTTTTTTCTTCGGTGGCCAATATTCGCAGGTCTTCCTTTTTTCTAGTTTGTCATTGCGGTCCTCATTCTGATCCGATGGTTCATCGTCAATATCCAATAATGTTGAAATAATGTTGTTCAATTCTGTTGGTAAATTACAAATTGATTGTCTTCGGGTAATATGATTTTTTATGAGGCTCATGCTGAGGTTGTATATGAAGTTGTAACTACTTTCAGATTTTGACGATTCGCATGATTCATAGATGATTTTTGAATTGAAACAGCTGACTATAATCATGTTATAAAATACAGCTAGAGGCCATCTCCTTGTTCTTCTGTTAGGAGAATAATTAGCAATTCTCTGGTCGAGCGTATCAACTCCTGATTTTGTCGAATTATAAAAACTTATTATCTCTGGTTTATTATTTGTTACGTCTGTGAAGCGTGAGCGATGCATTGACGAGGTCAATAAAACAACTATCGAGGATTTTGGAACATATGGTAGCAGCGTACAATTTTTTGTAAAGCCATACATACTTGAATTGACCACTCTTTTCTTATTGACATGGAATTCCAGCGGAATTTCTCTCTTATTTTTCTTGGGGGTTCCTACATAAGTAAGGTGTCTATTTCTCAGTTCTTCGATGAGCTCTAGGGACGAAAACCAGTTATCGGCAGTTATATTTCTGTTAGAACCATTTAGTGGCTTTGATAGTCTAACAATTGATTGAGAAGGTTTAGATAACTTCTTTCCTCTTCAGAAAGCGTTTTGATCATGTCCTTACACACATCAACACAATACACACTACAATAAAATTTTTAAAACAATACACACATATTTTTTATTTTTTTATTTTTTTTCACACATTCACACACACACACACACACATCATTCACACACACACACACACACACACACACACACACACACACACAACACACACACACATACACACTCACACACACACACACACACACACACACACACATACACACACACACACACACACACACACACACACACACATTCACACACACAAACAAACAAAACAAACACACACACACACACACACACACACACACACATACACACACACTCAGACACACATACAGAAAGACACACAAACATACACACACACATACACACACACACACACACACACACACACACACACACACACACACACACACACACACACACACACACACACACACACACACACACACACACACACACACACACACACACACACACACACACACACACACACACACACACACACACACACACACACACACACACACACACACACACACACACACACACACACACACACACACACACACACACACACACACACACACACACACACACACACACACACACACACACACACACACACACACACACACACACACACACACACACACACACACACACACACACACACACACACACACACACACACACACACACACACACACACACACACACACACACACACACACACACACACACACACACACACACACACATATAACTTTGAAAAAGGAAGTTTTTCCTTTATCGGCCATGTATCAAATCCATCCCTATTGTAAAATATTCCTCTTGGAAATTTGTCTTGGGATTTGAAAAAATCATTTCTGAATTCATTGTCATTAAAAATGTTGAATGATGAGTTTGTCTCGAATGAATTCAATATTCTTTAAGGCAATTTCATCTTCTACAAATTTCTCCTAATGTTTTTCTTGTAACTCTTCTAGTTTGGAAGATACAGCGTGATTTAAAAAATAAGTCCACGAAATAGAAAAAATTAAAAAAAAGTTAACAACTTGGAAACCATCAACAATAGACACACCCTGTATTAACAATTTGTTGTTCTTTTTGGCCAGAGGAATCAGCTGTTTTCGTTTTGGCCATCGAGTTTGGGTCACCCTGTAAATATATATATATATATATATATATATATATATATATATATATATATATATATATATATATATATATATATATATAATGCGTTAAAAAGATATGAATTTGTTGTATCTGTCAAACACATTATTTTTATGCCATATTTGGCGGGCTTGTTGGGTATATATATATACGAAAAGAACACCTCCCTCTAAATGGCAATAGCATTTCATCAACACATGCCAAATTACCTATGGCGTAGTTATTTTGACAATTTTGTATAAACTGTAAATACCTGACACTGCAGCTGCGCATCGTCAATTTTCATGAAGATGACAAATCCTCTCTTCCTGACTTAAAATTGAACACAGCATCATCAGTCCTATCAAAGCTTCTAGTTCAACCTTATCTGTATCTTTATAGTTTGGTGATTTCGAATCCTTCAGTTTAGATCTCATAGATACGAGTTTTATATTGGTATTTGTGACAATTTGCTTTATCATGTCTTCACTGAAAAGTAGCTTCCAAACCTCATATACTGTGGGTGCCGGACCTAATTTTTTAGCTTCACCCGACAAAGCAGGAAGTTTTTTCCGCATCATGTTGCATCCTGCTCAATAGCACTTATTTCAGGCTGTATTTGGAGAAATTCTTGGTGATTCTCATAAGCCGCTTCAAAGTTCTGGATCGGTGTTATTGCATTCAATGTAGCTGGATCTTGTGAATGTTCATTTTCCATCATATGATCCTCATACTCTATTCCACCTTCATCAAGGTCTTTTACATCACTCTTTTCTGCTTGCATTTCTATACGATCGATATCTGCTAATGAATCGTCGGATAGGTATTCTTCATCACTGGCATCGTTTTCTTCTAGTGGAATTACCATCGACATTATTTTTTGTGTTCGCGATGAGATGACGCTCGACGCCATTTCTCAAGAAAACAAAACGTACAAACTCGTAACTCTAAGAATTATTCATATATGTCACCCTACCTGCAAATAAAACGTAATGTCGTCACCAACTCGTTCTAAAAAAAACGAGACCGATAGCAACTCGACGTTAACAGTAATATCCGACTGTCAGTCGGCTATGATTACGCGCTTATTGGTAACACACGTCTGATAGACGGCGGTTTTCGTGTGTTTTGAACTTGTACAAGCTGACGCACTCACCACTTAAAGAGCTCTACTGAACTAGAAGATAGACGCAAGATGTAGATATGGGATGGTTTCGGTCGAATACGGTGAGAACCCGAACATCAACACCCGACTCGTAGTCGGATGTTACCAGTTAAGGGTTAAGCTACCTTAATTCTTCTATTATTTTCAGACTAAATTAAAAGTAGAAATATGTACTGTTTTCCACAAATTTTATTTCTTTATTACAAGAGTACACAAATTTTTCTCTACAATATTTATTGTGTAATTTATTTATAAATTATTGTCTTATTAGTCATTGGATACCACTGAGGATTCGCCCTCTGATCAAGGCGACAACGATAATGACCGAGAGTACAGGCCCTCAACTTCATCTGCATCCATCTCAACGGTAATAAAATGTTATTTGTATTTTACAAGAGTAAGTTTATTTTAGACTAGACTTATGCAATAATCAAAACATGTTTATTTATAAATTATTGTTTTATAGGTCATTAGATAAAGATTGACTTCCTGACCAAGATGAAACGATAGTAATTTCCAAGTTTTCATAAAGATTTAGTTTCCGTGCAATAAATCTCTTAGTCTCAATGTGACACCTGTATTTTATCACATTTTTAGCTGAATCGAAAAATGAATATGTTTTGTTTCAGATTTTAAAGGAGGATTCACATTCAGAAACTTGTTCAGCCAAAAATAATTCATATTTAAATAAAAATATTGTAACCAACGCACAAGGAATGTTCATCAAATACTGAACAAAAATTTTTTTGTGAGGAATTGGTTCAATGTTTTGAACCAATTGGAGCCATTCTAGTGAAGTAGAAGTTCAGAAGATATTATCTTATCCTCCAAAAAATTCAACTAGAAAATATTTACTTAATAAACTTACTAACAAAGAAAGGAAATTATCTAAATTCTAATACTATACAAAAACCAGTCAAAAAAGTGCTCTTTCTCTTCCTGAGGAAACTTTGTCATGTATAACTTGTCTCGGTTTTTACTCCAGAAAACAGTTGTGGCGTCATCCAAAAACATGTGACAAAAAGGGTAGCAAATGGCCAAAATTTGTTGTTAAAACGTTTTAACACAGATAAAGATTTAACCCTTGAATACTAACCATTGGTAAAATTTACGAACGGGATCTGGTAAATTATGATTTGGCAACTGTGTATTATTCGCACGACCTTGCGTGCTCGTCTAGCTTCATTAAACCGTTCGAAAACTAGTTTCCTCAGTCTGTGCCGGCAAACAGGTCTGTGCGTACTTGTGATATCGGCGTCGTTTCGTCATTTTTACGAATGGTTAGTGTTTACGTTATTATTAATATGACCACGGTTTTCACTCAGTTTCGTAAATAAACTTTATTAGGCAGTCCGACAACCAGTTTTCGGAGTCTGTAGTATCAAACACGTTAGTGCTTTATTTGATTTCATCATAATTCAGTAAATTCACGGTAAGGTTAGTATTTATATTACAAGAATTGTGAATATTCCTAACGTATTGTCCCTTAGGATAGCTGTATTTATGATAGAATGGCTAAACGACCACGTTGGGAAGATATAAGGCCGTTGACCCAGAAAGAGTTAGAAGCTGCAGGTCTAGCAGGATTTAGCAGATCCTCCGATGACGAAGATGCAGGCCAAGATGATGGTTCAGAATATGAAGATAACTTAGAGAATGACTTTAGCCCATCTGAATCAGAATATGAACCCAATGTGTCCGATCTAGAAAGCAGCGATTCTGATCAAAATTTTCGTCAACTACGAACAAGTTACAAAAAAAGAGTACCATTAACTTTGATTCAAGGATTAAAAACACTAAAAAGAAATGCTGTGGACGAAACACCAGAGGAAACTGAAGATTTGGAAGCATCAGATAATGATCAGGGTGAGGTAGAAGCACCAGTGGAAACTCAAGATTTAGAAACATTAGAGAATGGTCAAAAAGAGGTAGAAGTCCCAATGGAATCTGAATCTTTGGAAATGTTAGAAAATGAACAAAGTGACAAAGAAAATGATCATGACTTAGAAAATAAACAAAGCGGTGTCGGAGGGGATCTAATAAATAAAAATCTGAAAAAAAACTTGCCACGATCTCTTAAGGGTAAAAACGGACACCGCTGGTGTACTACTGCTGCTTCTGGCTGTAAAAGGATAGCCAAACGGAATATAGTATATGTAAGACAAGGACCTTCCGTAGCCACACTTGAAGCTCATGTTTTTCATTGTTTGCTTGGTTCATCTATCTTTGAAAAAATTTTGATTCACACCAACACAGAGATTACGGTTAAATCTCAAAATTACAAAGTTACCAAGTCCATAGTCTCCCATACTAATCAGGATGAACTGCATGCACTTATTGGACTGCTAATATTTGCAGATGCTCAAAAGGACAACCATTCGAGCACCAGAGAGATGTTTGATTATAAGAAGTCTGGTTCAACTTACAGAGCAACAATGAGCTGTGAGAGAAAGCAGGTAGATCGGTTCGCGCCTATTCGGGAGATCTGGAAGGAGTTTAGTTCAAATTGCAAACAATCCTATAAACCTGGTAGTTATGTAACGATTGACGAGCAGCTATTGGGATTTAGAGGGCGCTGCCCATTCAGGATGTACATTCCTAATAAACCTTCAAAATATGGAATAAAAATTGTCATGTGCTGTGATGTAGGAACAAAATACATGTTTGATGCTGAGCCTTACCTTGGCAAAAATACAGAAACCAATGGACTGCCATTAGGCGAGTACTATGTAAAAAAATTGGCTACTTGTATCCATGGAAGTAATAGAAATATAACTATGGATAACTGGTTTACTTCGGTAAAGCTGACGGATGATCTCTTGAAACCACCATACAATCTAACAATGGTTGTGTTTTATAAACTAAGGGCGGGGTGGATGCGTTCGACCAGATGTGTGGACATAGAAGCTGTTCCAGAAAAACTCGAAGGTGGCCTTTGTGCATGTTCTATGGGATGTTAAATATGGCGTGTATAAATTCATGGATCATTTTTAAACACAATTGACAAAGAAGAGGACAAAAAATTATGTCAAGGAAAGATTTTATGAATAAACTTCATGAGCAGCTTACAAGACCATGGCTAGAGCAGCGCTTGGCAATGCCAACTTTGCAACGGTCACTCAAAGTTCTCATAAGTGAAATCATTGAAATTCCACAACAACAGGAGGTTCAAAGGGAACCTACTGTACCACGACGCACTACTTGTTCCATCTGCACATATAAAAAACGAAGAATGACATCTAATTTTTGTAATCACTGTCAGTGAGGTTTCTGTACGGAACATCGTGCGCTCTGTTGTGTAACATGTGATGCTGAAAATTGTTGTTCTTTTTTTTATTACTATTTTAATTCATTTATACTTCAATAAAATGCCCCCATGTAACAGTTTGCAATAAAATTGTATTCACAATTTTTTATCGCTATTTGATTAAAGGATCGTAAAAATTACGAATGGTCAGTATTTGCGGAAGTCCAAAATAAGGTTAGTCATCTAGGGTTAATGAACAAGGTATATCCCAGGATGAGGGCGAACACAGTTTCTTTGGCTGCAAAGAAAGATAACTTAATTTGTGCTTTCAGTGCGCGCTTTTTAAAAATTCATAGAGAAGAGCATTTTATTAATGTTATCTCTCGAAAAATGAGAGAACTGGCTCGACTTATTATCGAAGTAAGAAGAGTAAACAAGGGTATAACGAGCTTGTTTAATCTTCTTAACACGTTCGCTGCCGACAACAAGTTATCTCGTAGATCGAAGGTTATGTTTAGGTGCCAGATACGAATTAATTCGTAGAACGTTTCTGTTTTAGCTACGCCACATACGATCAAACTCGTAGTGTTTTCATGTTCTTTGAAGGTATCTGGCGTTGGGAATTAGAAAAAAACACAACAACATGGCGCAATTCAATAAGAAATTTATTATAATCAATATAAGTATAATATAATAATAAAAATAAAGTAATTATAAAGTAAATAACACAGGAACTGTAAAAATAATCAAGCTATTTATTTATTACAAGTGAATACAATAATACATATCTTATTCATGGTAAATTTTGAAACAATTTTCAACACATAAGGCAGGTTTCTCAGTACATATTAAACAATAATATCCTGTTTCTCTTCGTACTTTTTGCCTGGTGCATACTCTACATGGCTTTGTGGGACGAAGCTTTTTCTCACTTGGCGGTAAAGTTTCCAAATAATGAAATGTAGATTTAGGCGGTTTGGAATGTGAATCTTCAAGCATATCATCTCCAAGTAAACATTTTATGAAACATTCTCTAAATTTCAAATTGGTCATCATAGTACCTGTTATTTTACGGTAAATAATGTGAGCAGTATGGATGTACATTTCAAAGAGATGTAACGCCATTTTTTCGGCCATCTAATGGTCTTTCTTAGAGTAGAATAATAAGAGAGCATTTGATCTGCCCTATCTATACCGGACATTCGCGAATTATAGTCACGGATTATATTAGGCTTCATTGAGACTTTGAACCTCTACCATTTCAACTGAATGCATATTACTAAGTGATGTTATCTTTCCATTTGCAGACCATTACTTTGTCATTAAATTTCCACATGTATTCCCCCTTTTTCAGTTTCTTAGTTGATACATCTTTAGGAATTCCTCTTCTGTTAGTTCGTAATGTTCCACACACAAAGGTTTTTCTATCAGATAACAACTTTGTCAATGCGATGGAGTTATAAAAATTGTCCATATAAAGGATATAACCTTTATCTAGATAATCTTCCATGAGATGTAATACTACATCACCAGCGTGATCCACATTCTTGTCAAACTGTTCAACTTTTCCAGTGTAGACCCGTACTTTTAGGATGGTACTGTCAGATTTGCACAATATGTATAATTTTATTCCATATTTGTATTTCTTATTTTTTATGTATTGTCGAAAAAATAGTTGTCCCCGCCAAAGAAGCATGGATTCGTCAATACGTAATTGTTTATCAGGTACGTAATTTTTACGCATTATTTCATTGAAGTGGTCCAAAATTGGTTTAATTTTGTATCGTCTGTCATCAGTTTCGATAGCATTATCGACGAAATGTAAATATCGCAATATTGACTGAAATCTACTGCGACTCATATATCGGTGCCAAAAAGAATACGTTGGTATTCCGATAATGTTCAATTGAGAGAAAAGATATTGTTCCCATGTGCAGTAATAAACTCAAAAATATTTTCAGTTCTGATAACGTCACATCTTTCCATGTACCTGTTCCGCAGTATTTCCTTCCTTTTCCAACTCGTCCGATTTCTTGTGATGCATACAGATTTGTTTCATTTACAAACAATGAATTTGAAAAAAAATAATTCACTAAATGTTGTATACTAATATTACTCAAACCTTTTTTCCAACCAGCTTGTTCGCCAAAAATCAAATTTGGTAGGGCTTGGATTACATCAGTCCCAATATCTGAATCTACTGGTTGCCACATCGTCATCTTGCAAATCATCTGCATTTATATTATCATCTGATGCATGTGAACGGCTCGAGCTCGATTGGTCGGATGGTAAATAATTATCACTAGCAGATCGCCACTGAGAAAGGCATCCCATTCAGATTCATCCATATTTGCGTAATGTTCCAGTTTTTCTCTTGTTAATCTTTTATTGGCCATATCTTTCACTTTTTTAGCACTATATTACGATAAATATATCACGAAAGAAAGCATCCAACTGCTTCGAAGGTTTATAAGAGACTGAAGCAAAAAAACGCATATATTGCAGTACGTGCGCAATTCAGCAACATATTTAGACAGGTTTACACAAGTTCAATCATTTGCACAATCAGCTCAAACATGTATCTTTGTTATAACCAACCACCAGCTACGAATATAGTCGTTACGAGTATACTCGTAATTGGCGCTGCCATAAAACATTCTATCACAAAACCAACTATGATATAACTCGTATAATTAATAAAGCAATTATCTAAATTCAATATCTTTCCCATAAATACATGTTTTGTATTATTATTTTACAATTGATTAATTGAAATTTGTTGGCGTGGTGGGCGCGTTTTTGAAAATATCGCTCGGCAGCGAACGTGTTAAACCTGAAAATTTCGATTTAATTGTAGACTGTGTAAAAATAGTTGCCAGATATGACGATAAAAATGAATTTTTAAATCGCCTACTTATGCGATGATCATTTCTTCACATTTTTTTTTTTTATGATTGTGGACATGAACAGGCTAAATAAGGCCTATCGTGCTAAAGCACTCAGGAACACTTAGGAGGATGGATAGAGGGATAATGAATTGCCAATAGATGCCTATGGACAGCTACCTTAAATTTTCTCATATCATAAGTGAGAGGAAAACAGGAACTAGGGAGATTATTCCAGAGTTTAGAAGCCGTGTTGAAAAATGTGGATTGCGCCCGTTTGGTACGACAAGTGGAGATTTGTACTGCATACTGATGATGTGAATGAGCGAACCGAGTGTTTCTCGCAAAGATAGCCGGAGATGGTATCAAAGAATGTAATTCACCAGCACAATAGCCGTTGTAATAACGATAATACAAAGAAAGAACTGAAACCATCCTTCTATGCTCAAGGGACTGTATGTGAGAAGTTAAGGACGGGTCATTTATAAGCCTAATCGCTCTCTTTTGAATACGATCAACGATATCGAGAGCGTATTGGGGAGCACTAACCCAAAGGTGAGAATTGTATTCCAGATGAGGCCGAATTTGGGCCTTATACAGCAGAAGGAGTTGTCGAGAGGTCAAGTACTGCTTAGATCTGTACAAAAAGCCTATTTTACGAGCAGCTGTTTCGGTAGCTGACAGAAGATGATCAACCCATGAGAAATTTGAAGATACAGTCATACCCAACACAGTAATAGAGTCTGAAAACTTAAGAACTGAGCCATTCATACTTACAACAGGAAATGAACGATCTTTTTTGGCGGACATCAGGCAACACTGAGTTTTGTTAGCATTAAATTTAACTAGATTATTGCTTCCCCATTCGAGAATACGTTGAATGTCTTTGTTGATTGAATTTGCCATTTCAGCTTTAATTTCTTGATTTGACATAGAAGGTGGATTATCACTATAAGTAGACTGAGATGAACTACAGTGAAGAGTGCTATCGTCAGTAAAGCAATGGATAGGGTTGTTGTTGAAGTTTATGTACAGCAGAAAAAGTGTAGGCGCTATAACGGATCCCTGTGGTACGCCCGCGTTAATGCTAACTTCTTTTGAAAAAAAGCCATCAACTACGACACGTATTCGTCTTTTATCAAGGAAACTAGAAACCCAATTGATGAGCGTATCATTTAACCCAAACGAGGTGAGTTTGCCAAACTTGGTCAAATGCCTTTGAGATATCTAAAACGACTACAACTGTTTCACCGGACTGCTCTACTGTATTGTTCCAAACTTAGGTCATATATGAAAGAAGATCGCCTGTTGAACGACTTTGCCTAAACCCATATTGGTGGTCACTAAGGAGTTTATTAGTTTCAAGGAACGTGAGCATTTTAGACAAAATGGAAGTGATGGCAATTGGTCTGTAATTTGAGGGATCGGTCTTATCACCTTTTTTGGGAATAGGTTGAACATTTGCTAACTTCCATGATGAAGGGAATTCCCCAGAAGATATAGAGATCGTATAGAGCTTAGATAGGACTGGTACTAGTTCGGGGGAACATTTCTTTAAGACAATAGCTGGGATACCGTCTGGGCCAGTCGCCTTATTGAGATCAAGCCTACTGATGATCGATTCCAAGAGCTTGTACCGAAAATGAATTGGTTTCATAACGTATGAAGAAGAGTTGACTAGGGGCACATCTTTTCCAGAATCATTGAGACACGAGTTTGATGCAAACAAATCCACAAAAACGTTGGTAATCGAAGAAGTCTTGAATCTTGCTGTCATCAGGAGACCTATAAATGCAACAGTAGAATTTCACAAAATTAGGACCAGAATATTTAAACCAAATCACGTCAAAATTTTTATTTTCTAAGGAAGAAACCCTCTTGCAAGCAATTCTGTCCTTGATGTACGCACATACGCCTCCTTTATATCGAAAGTTAGAGTGAAGATGGTATTGAGGAAATTGCAAGTCGGGTGACTCGGAGCTTTCAGAGGAGACTTGTGTTTCAGATAGAAACAATATATCAGGTTGTAATTGTTCAAGATGTTGGTGAATAGCATTAAGATTAGACCTGGTACCGCGGATGTTGCAGTAGTGAATCAGAAAGTTGATACTTTTGATGACCGAGGTCGCTTGGGCCCTGCCCTCCCGGACATCCGAGTGGGGCAGGATTTTACGTCCGGAATTTATAACCCTAGAAACCACAGCCATCTTATTCTTTAATTTGGGACTTTTAATCCGATAGGAAGACAGTGAGGGCGAGAAGGAAGAATAAGGATGAGAATAGATTAAGGATGATGGAAAAGGCAACCGGCAGCCCTTACCGAGCTCAGAAAATCGGAGACCCAATATTAAGGAGCCCATGTAAGGGTGGTGGTACCTCCCCGGCTGGCATGGAGTATACATGCCTACCACCTATATTGACATTTGAAACAATGTTGCGATATAGGGATATTGTATGCATTAAAAAAAAAGATGAATACTCAAAAATTTGTACGGCAGAAATTGAATCTAAAGGCAATATCGCACCTCATTGCCGAAAATTGGAGATTTGAAATTTCCAGTAAAGCAACAAATGATTTAAACATTAAAAAATATAACAAAATCATTCCTTTGGCAACAGACCTAAAACTTTTAGAAGACTATCTAATAAAAATTGGAAATGAGGTTGCTACTAATCTATTAAATAGCAGTGGTTTGGAAGAAAATTATACCCGTCTTCTAATTGTAGAGTTATATTATTAAACCGCAGAAGACTGGCGAGCCCCAACGTTTATTAGTACACTCATATCGAGATGTTACTAAAAATCAAAACATGCTAATGAAATTTTTTACGAGAATTGTCATGCGAGGTAAAAGAGGACGTGGTGTCCCAATATTGTTAAGCAGAGATGTTAAAACACCAATATAGATGTTATTCTTAAATATAGAACTAAATTTTTACAACAAGAACGCAATTACTTATTTTGCAATATTAGATCTGGGACACCAATTAGTGGCTACAAAGCATTAAAGAAAGATGCGGTCGCATGTGGCGCAAAAAATCCGGATAGAACAACATGTACTAAATTAAGAAAGCATTTAGCCACATTATCGCAGGTTTTTTATCTGAATCAGATTTGGAACAACTTGCTACGTTTATGGGCCATACTATAGGAATTCATACACAATCCTATCGTTTACCAGATGATGTCTACCAGACATCAAAAATTGCCAAAATATTGTTACTAATGGAACGAGGAAATGTTAGCAACTTTAAAGGTAAAACCGTGGAGGAAATCAATATTAACATGGAAGACGATTAAATGGAGAACATTGACGATATGGAAATAGAATTAATGAAGAGGAAAGCAGTCATTCTAGTATGCTAACAGAAGAAACTCGGAAAATAGAACCATTATACATAATAAAAAAAATATAGTGCAAAAGGGATCGTGGAGGAAATCAATATTAACATGGAAGACGATTAAATGGAGAACATTGACGATATGGAAATAGAATTAATGAAGAGGAAAGCAGTCATTCTAGTGTGCTAACAGAAGAAACTCGGAAAATAGAACCATTATACATAATAAAAAAAATATAGTGCAAAAAGGATCTAAAAGAATACTAACAAAATGGACTGAAGAACAAAAAAAAGTTGTTTGTTCCTTTTTTTCAAACCAGATTAAACACAAAATACCACCAAAAAAATATGAATGTGAAAAACTTATCGATGAAAATAAAAATTTATTATACAACAAAAACTGGTTAAAGATTAAGGTTTATATTCAGAATAAATATTCTGGAAAATCTTAAAAATATGCATTTTCATGAACAATATTTCTTTGCTGTTGCTATCTATGTTACAAAAGATTATATCATTTAAATGATAAATATTTTTACTCTAGTGTGTTAGGATTTCAAAATCATTTTTACATTTTTTTATGTTTTTCTCATTATTAATATGTTCTTGTTAAACCAAAACTTTGTAATATGGACAATTCACAATTCAATCATTGAAAAGCTACAATTTTATTTCTAGGGGTAAAATTATGAACTATAAAAAACAATTTCAAAAAAATACAATAACCTGTCAATAATGGAAGGAGAAACATTTTTTTTAAATATTTTGTATGTTTAATTTTCACCAATTAAAAACAAATAAAATATAAAATGAAGTTTTATTTTTAGAAAATATAAGAAGTCAAAATAAATCCCTTAATTTCATGTGTTTTAGATTTACACATTTTTAATAATTCCTTATTATTTTACTTCCACATCCAACGGATGGGAAGTACTGTATCGCTAAAAAAGTTTTCAAGAACTGCTCAATCAATCGCTTTAAAACGTTTGAAAACGCCCAAAGACTAAAATTGAGCAAAAAAATGTTGTCTGTGTGTCTGTGTTTATGTGTGTGTATACTCTATAACTGTCTAAGGACTTAACATATCAAAAAATTTTAAACACTGTCTGCCTGTGTCTATGTGTGTGTATACTCTATAACTGTCTAAGGACTTAATATATCAAAACATTTGTAACACATAGATGTCAACTACCCAAAGCAACGATTGTTTTTGGGATCAGTGGGGTATGGGGAAAGGGTTGCAAATTTTTTATATTTTTAGAATTTTTTACTTTTAATATGTGATTAGTAATATAATTGTGAGTATTTCTTGTTTCTATAATTTTACTGTACAACAAACGGTTTACAAGATATTAGCAAAAAACCGTCACTTTAAAAAAACGGTTTTTCTTAAATATCTCTGGAACTACTTAATATATTCAGAGAGTGAAACTACCATTAGATAGGAAATGAAATTTCTCACAAAAAGTATTTTTTGCAATTTTTTCGGAAATTTGATCATTTTCGAAATACCTCCAAAAAACTCGATTTTGGTATTAGATAGAAAATCAAATTTCTGATCGAAAAGCATTCTTGTAATTTTTTTTATAAAGTTAATCGTTTCCGAGTTATTTACAAAAAAACCGATTTTTTTATGTGGAAGTATTGATACAATTTGCAGAGGTTTTTTCATTGTGTTTATGGCATCAACTACTTAGGTTATTAGATATGTGTTGTCTGAAGGCTTTTTTACCGTTTACTTTATTGTTTTTCCTTTTGTTTATGAAATGAACTACTAGGTTATTAGCCATGTGTTCTGTGTAGGTTTTGTTACTGTTTACATCCAATAGCGAATGGAAAGTAGAGAATCGCCTTAGGCATTTGAAAATTAATTAATGATTTTTAAACTTACAAATAAATTTTTGTCACCGTGCCGGGGATTCAAACCTGGCACCTCTTGTGCACTGAGCTATCCACCCGGTTTTTATATTTATTATTATTGTACGCCGTATGCGATATTATTATACACGATAAAAATGATATATTTTTCCTAATTTCATAATTTAAAATATGCGCATTATATTCATAAGCAGCACACACAGTCCATTAGAAAAGGGCCATTGGTCAAAACTTATAAAGAAATACGAGGGACAAGCTACAATTATTGAGAATAGAAAGATTGATACAAGTTTTTAGAATTTTTATTTTAAATACCTTCAAAGTAATTGCCATTTACAATAATGCACTTAACCATTCTCTCCTTACATAGTTTAAAAGCGTTCAACCAGCTGTCTTTAGGAATACTATCAAAAAAACACTTAATGGCGATGTCAATCTCTTCTTCTGATTGGAACCTTTTCCCTCTCAAATGTTTTTTGAGCTCAAAAAATAGCCAGAAGTCACACATCGCCAAATACTGAACTATTGTCCCTGCTGTATGGGACGACGCGTTATCATGATGTAACATGATTCCCTTTCTTGGCACTTTACTGAACACAGTAGGCAAACAATTTTCAACATGCCATTTAGTGGTAACTGTCTTCTGTTCTTCTAATTTAATTGCGGCCACCAAACCCGTACTTCTAAAAAATACTGCGTACATAACTTTTTCATTGCTCGTTGTTTTTTTTACCATCGTAGGGGTTTCCTCATCTTCATGTATCCAGAGTGGGAAGATCACAAAACGGTATGTACAGTTCATCGACAGTTACAATTTTAGAAATAATTTGATGGCCTCCAGCATTCAACATATCTAAAGTTTGTTGGCAAATTCTAACACGTTCTGCTTTTTGTAAATCTGTCAGATGATGGGGTACAAACAGAGTTACAATCTTTTTCAAACGTAAATGTTCGTGCAATATTGATCTCACTTGCGAGGATCCAATCTTCAGATTGGACTCTATCATTGCATAGGTAATGCGGTTATCCTCTTCCACCATCTTTTTCACCGCAGCAATGTTTTCGGGGTTAACAGCAGTTAAAGAAGGGCCAGCTCCTTTTCTGTGTACCACCGACTTGCAACCTCGTTCAAATTCTTTATACCATCTATAAACAGTAGCCAATGATGGTGTGAGAACCCCAAATACTGACTTTAAACTTTCCTCACACTCATATGCGCTCAAGCCTTTCTTGAAATCATAGTAAATCATTATCCGAGAGTTCTCTCGTGATAATTCCATTTTTTAGATAACAGAAACTTATTCTATGGACTATTTCTCAGACACTATTCAACCGAATTGCACAAGCTAAACTGCAATTGACAGATAAAATAATGCACTGTTTAATAAACAATTTGTTTGGCACGGGTAACTAGATTTTTCAATTCTCAATAATTGCAGCTTATCCCTCGTATAAAATACAAATTCTCTAACGGAGAGAAATGTGAATTTTGCCTTCGAGTTTGCTTTTTTAATCAAAATAAGTAGAATAATTTTTTGCGTACAATAATCGACTTTATTTCATGATTATAAGTTTAGGTTTATTCTGTATTTTATCGATCCCAGGAAACAAGACGCTTTTGCTAGAAAATTTTCACCTAATTTCTAGCAAATGCTAATAAATTATGCACAACAGTTACTAACTCTAATTAGATAAATGCCAAGTTTAGTAATTACAAATACATGTTCTCTTTTCTATTTTGAGATCCAGAAAGAGCTGAATAATTTTTTTTCAGTTTGTATTTATTTTAATCTTCATGGAAAGTACTATCGTATTTTACATATTATTTCCAGTTTTATTTTCATGACAAAAATAACAAAATAATATATTTCAAATAAGTATTCCAAAATCGTTGGGTCTAACAGAAAAACATTTTCTTACGTTTTTAACTTCATGATTAATTTGAATGTTAAAACAACAAAAACTTGTTTTCAATTCTGCGCCAACCTGTAGTCAGATCACTGGCATATCAGCTCCTGTGTTGCCAATTATACATTTTACATGACCGTTTAATTATGAGTAAAGTGTATTAAAATATTCAAAAGTTTTAACTCGCTCTCCTATAATCGATGAAATGTAAATTCTATATGGCCTTCTAATTGTTGATAAAGTGAAAAAAAGTATACGAAAGTATACGCGCTGACACTAGCGACTAAACTCGAGTGGGCGGAAGCTGAACTAAAGTATACGAATTAGCCCATTTCACTATCAATTTGAGTGCAAAATGAAACTTTGTCCAGAGAGTTGCATTGTTGTTATATGACTCATAAAAATAAAATTACACACCTTGCTACTTGAAGGCCATATATGGCCGTTCAATATACGTGGCCTTCCTATTGAATGTAAAGGCACAATGTATGGTCTTCAATTGATAGCAAGATATATATATATATATATATATATATATATATATATATATATATTGGGTATGACTGTATCTTCAAATCTCTCATGGGTTGACCATCTTCTGTCAGCTACCAAAACAGCTGCTCGTAAAATAGGCTTTTGTACAGATCTAAGCAGTACTTTACCTCTCGACAACTCCTTCTGCTGTATAAGGCCCAAATTGGCCTCATCTGGAATATAATTCTCACCTTTGGGTTAGTGCTAATACGCTCTCGATATCGTTGATCGTATTCAAAAGAGACGATTAGGCTTATAAATGACGTCCTAACTTCTACATACAGTCCCTTGAGCATAGAAGGATGGTTTCAGTTCTTTCTTTGTATTATCGTTATTACAACGGCTATTGCGCTGGTGAATTACATTCTTTCATACCATCTCCGGCTATCTTTGCGAGAAACACTCAGTTCACTCATTCACATCATCAGTATGCAGTACAAATCTCCACTTGTCGTATCAAACGGCGCAATCCACATTTTCTACACGGCTTCTAAACTCTGGAATAATCTTAGTTCCTGTTTTCCTTTCACTTATGATATGAGAAAATTTAAGGTAGCTGTTCATAGGCATCTATTGGCAATTCATTATCCTCTATCCATCCTCCTAAGTGTTCGTGAGTGCTTTGACGATAGTATTTAGCCTGTTCAGGTCACAATCATAAATATATATATATATATATATATATATATATATTTTTTGAGATGTTCAGAAAGAGGTAATAGATGTATCGGACAGCTTACATGACATTTGGGTAATAAAAAGGAGTGATTTCTAGCTCGATACAAGTGCGAGACAATATTTTATATAAATCTGGTTCACGATGTGTTTAAAATAAATTTATTTGATGTAAATTAATCTGAATATCATTTGCTTAGTTTGGTTTCATCATAAAAAGCAATTTGCTGCTAACAAAATTGTCAAGAATGTTAAATATAACCATTTTCGTAAAGTCATTTTAGTATTGCAATTATTGCAATAAAAATAAATTTTTCAAAGGTAATTTGGCAAGTGGACATTTTACAGGTGTTTAAACATGGACTATATAGTTAGGATTATGTTAGGGATAGTGTATGTTTAGTTTTTGAATGCAGGAAATACAAAAATTTAGTAAAAGGGTTATAATATGGACAGTATAGACATTTTTCGCACATATTTTTGGAAGCGAATTAGTGACAAAAATTATAATACAAGATTCACAATAAGAAAAACATTTAGAACATTATGGCATACAGACATTTATAGTGCCGTACATTTTATAGTGAAAAATTTCAAAAAGAGTGTTAGACGATGAGACTTTTTCAATGCAAGACTATATAACATTATGCATTGCAAATAATTAGTGAGAACAATAAAGACAAGTAGTACAAACCTTAAACATAACGTTTTAAGTGTTGAAAACATTTTTAAATTTAAATTAATTTCATTTTTAGATTTAAGTTTGGTTACGTTGTAAATTTTAGGTTTTTTTCATAATTTTATACTTTTTCCACTTTATTAAACGTAGATTTTGCTCTTAAAGCAAATAATAGATGTTCTTTCTCAATATGAATAAGTTTTTATAAGGATACAGCGCTTTTCTCCGCAAAATTATGCTAAATCTGAGGTGAATTCTAGACAAAATTACAAAAGCTTTTAAATTTCTTTAAATTAAATATTTCGAACACAAAAGATATGTATTCTTGTGTAAAATGTCCTCAGAATTCCATTTTGCAAGTAATTTTAGTATAGATTGTAAGGTAAATAGTTATAGCTTATTTTAATTAGAGTAGGTTACTTCGTTTATTAGTGTTAGGAATTATAGCTTGTTAGGTGTCCTTTTATTCAAAATTTTACGTAGTTTTCATTTCCGTTTTTAATTTTCAATTCCGATTATGCATAAGAAAGTTACGGCCAAAATTCCATTTATGTACAATTAATAATTTTGATCCTCCAATCATATCCATAGTTACTTTTGCAATATGGCTGTAAAAAAAATGAATTTTTTGTAACAACCAGAAACATATAAAAGCAACCGCTCAGGAAATCACTCTCTCTCTAGAATTTGTTCAAAAGTGTAAAAGGTTAAAACAGTGTTGTGAAATTTGTGACTACCTAACCTAATTTATTGTCGTCAAGAAGTTTTACGTTACGAATAATTTTCGAGAGCACTTGTTTTTGTATCGTTGGTTAGAAATAAATAGTTCGGTCTCCGATACCTGTCGTTTTTAATAAAATAATTTTGTTCGATTAATTGATGTTACGATTTTGTGAAGATTTGTTTTCGTGTTTTCCAATTTAAAATAATTCTTGTTTACCAAATTAAAACCCATTTTTATTTGGTCAAAGTTTGTTTTATTTCTTCGGACAATTCCTTTTAAATAACAATTATTATCGGTAGCTAAAATAAAAGTGTTGTCAACAAAAATCTTGGATATTTAAACATATATTTTAAACGATATCACTCATTGAGCTGTAAAATCATTTAAATAAAAAGTTACCGTAATAAATAAGTGGTTGGAGCTTGCCGTTTTTGGGGAAAACATCTTTAAGCTTGGAAGTTGGTGTCTTCGACAACCGAGAACCGAGATAGCAGTTTTGGGTATTGGTAACAACTGTAACCGAGTGAACATTGCCTGCATCCAGCTGGAGTATCCGAAGACATCAATCAACCAACAGGGAGGACAGTATATGTGAGTCACAAAATTTAACAACCCTGCTTATTGTGAATATTCATTGATATTTTCCTGCAATTTATATTTGTTACATATATGTTTTTAGTTGGGAATTTTAAATATTTACTTGTGTAAACACCTGTAACGATATTAATTTCTTTTCTTTTTCTAAATTTTCATTTTGATCCAAACATTAAATTTCCTAAATTATTCATTTGACATCTTTGACAGTTACTTATTTCACTTAAGTTCATTAACGCATGCGTTTGATAGCAAATTATATTCAGAGCAACTTTTATACTTTAAATTCAATTACATATAGGATATTTCTTATACTCAAAATTTTTATCTTCAACTAAATTCCCTGAACTCTATCCCCATATGAGATCCCTGAGCTAGTCCGGTGCAATATAACAATTAAGATTAAATAATTACTTCAATTATAATCATAAATATTCAACATTTAATAAAATTTAAACATTTAAATTTACCTCAAAATAAAATTAAAATATTTACTTCAAACTAAATATAATCTATAATTTTATTTCCCCTCGTTAATTTGTATAAGTCGCCATTTATAATACAAATTCAAAATAAAACATTACAATTTATATATATATATATATATATATATATATATATATATATCTCGTTTCGTTTGTTAGCAACCATCGTCAACTTTATTTTTTTAAATACACGAAAAAATTTATTTTGCCATATTTAAATTCCCTCCTTGATTCTGAATTCAACGATATATCACACTTTATATTTTTGATACGTTTCGGATGAGAAAATTCATATTCACTGTAAAACATCGAAAACGTACAGTTAAAACCAATACTAGAAACATTAGAAAACTGTAAAATTATTATAAAATAATGTTTTCTCATTTTCTAATGCCTGTTACGAATAAAATAAGTCACACGTATGTATTTAGTGAAAATACTATTCATTAAACAGTTAAAATACATCTTCCGTCGTACTGATGCATTTGATAAAAATAAGGTGGCTGTGCATTTTGTTTACCTACCTGTCATAATTGATTGTTGTCCGTATTACGTTTGTTTGGTGGTCTTTGAGTTAATTAAATTTTGTGTTTACCTAAAACAATATGTAGGAGTACATTTTCAAATAATGAAAAATTCGATATACTGACGTGTTACATTTTGTGTCAGCGTAATTGTTCTGAAGCCGAAATAATGTATTTAAACAAATATCCAGAAAGGCGTCAACCTCACAAAAGAACTTTTCGCACATTAGCAGTTAATCTAAAAGAATATGGTGCGTTCAAAAAACCTGTAAAATCTCGAAAAAAACCTTGCAATGAAGAAAAATCCAACACTGTTTTATTAGCTGTAACGGAAAATCCAAAAGTTTCTACTAGGAAAATTGAAGAGGCAACTGGCATAGCCCATTCCACAGCTCATTATATTGTAAAGAAGGAGAAAGTACATCCACATAAATTTAGAATTTGCCAAGAACTTCGACCAGGTGACCCACAAAGACGTAGAATATTTTTCGAATGGTATACACGTCAATCTCAAGACAATGAATATTTCCCGAATAAAATAATATGGTCCGATGAAAGTATGGTTAATAATAAAGGAATTTTTAATCGTAGAAATGCTCATTATTGGGCAAGAGTAAATCCACGTCTGTACAAAACGGCCACACACCAACACCGTTTCGGATTTAATATGTGGGCTGCTATATTCGGTACTCGAATTATAGCTCCTTTCATTTATCACGAGTCCTTAAATTCTGAACGTTACCAAATTTTACTCCAAAATGAATTAGAGATAGCTTTGAATGATTTGCCTTTCCAAGAAGTTGAAGGTTGTTGGTTTATGCAGGACGGTGCACCAGCACATAATTCCAAAGTTGTCAGAGAATACCTGTCAGTTAGATTTCCAGAAAGATGTATTGGCACTTATGCAAATGTACTGTGGCCAGCCCGTTCTCCAGATATAACACCTTTGGATTTTTTCTTTGGGGATACATTAAAAATTAAATTTATGGAAACGATATTGAAAACGAAGAAATTTTACAAAGATTAGTTCTCGAAGCGTTTGCTAGTATTACTCCTCAAATGCCAAAGAATGTTTTAGATTTAGATGCTACAGTTAGAAGATGCTATTTATGTTTAGAGAATAACGGGAATCTTTTTGAACATCTTTTGTAAGTTTATAAACCTTTAAAATAAATTTGTTTTTTATTTGTCTATCATTTAAAATTACAAAACATAATTTTATAATAATTTTACGGTTTTCTAATGTTTCTAGTATTAGTTTTAACTGTACGTTTTCGATGTTTTACATTGAATATGAATTTTCTCATCCGAAACGTATCAAAAATATAAAGTGTGATATATCGTTGAATTCAGAATCAAGGAGAGAATTTAAATATGGCAAAAATAATTTTTTCGTGTATTTAAAAAAATAAAGTTGATGATGGTTGCTAACAAACGAAACGTTGTATCAAAAATTGAATAACAGTATTAAGTAGAGCTAGAAAAGTGGCAATGAAAATGTGCTCTTCTTTTCTTGATAGCTCTTCAAATAAGGTCAGAAAAAAATAAAAACGAAAATCAGAATATTCAATTTTTTTCAAATATCTCAAAAACTAAAAGAGATATTTGAGTTCTACAAAGACCATAAATACATCCACTCAAATGCGTAACTTTTGTTCCATTTAACCGACCTTCTCTTACGGTTTCCGAGATCCCCATAGTGGGCATCCTTATCTTGGACACGGTATATATATATATATATATATATATATATATATATATATATCAATGATATTGTGATATTTTAATCAAAATACCAATTGTAGATGAAGCATTTTATAATCATTACCAAACTTTACCACTTCCAATGCCTCATAACCTATCTCAATATTATTCGTATATCGATCCATCTTCTTCTTGCCTACTTATGAGTAATACAAAAATTTAGTATGTTCAATTGCTGAATCTGGATCAATGTACTAAAGTGTTCATCGAATATTACACCTGTCACAAATTAAACACTACAAGGACCATTGAAAAACCTATTTGCTAAACATTATTATTAACTACAATTCTCAAAGAAATACCCGAATCCTGTAGGACGAAACCTATTCATGCTGATGTGGAAATTTGGCAACCATTACAAGATAATAGCTGGATTTTCATCTTATCTAATGCTATTCGTTTAACAATCACCTGTCCATCTGCTGCAATAGAGGATATTAAAGATGAAAAAACGGGTACATTAAAGATGTAAAGGACATACCCCTACCAATACTTTGGAAGCTAACAGTGAAATAATATCAAATTATTATTACCAGATTCCAAATTTGAAGGAACATAATTTAACAATTCAACTGATACAGTTACAACCAATTAGATTGACTAATGTCAAATTAGAAGAATTGAGGTTAGTATCTCACAAATTAGGATAATTAGGTAACATTCTACAACAACAATTAAATGAAGAAATGCCAAATTACAAGTCTCATTGGTACTCTTGGTTTCTTTCCATTATTAGGATCAATTTTAGGTCTATTTATAAAAATTTGCTGCTGTTTTTCTCGGAATAAAGAAGAAAATTTCCATACTTTGGCCAGATGCTGCCCAAGCATTCTCAATACAAACATTTCAGGTGTACCTCTTTCAACAAGTCAACTTTCTCGAATTTTGGAATCTGAAGATAATGAAGCAGTAGAAAGTAGGACATATCGCGGTAATAAAATCACACAAATTTTGTAGTTTTTTTTTTAACCATACGGGGGCCCCCCTCTTACCGGATGCATAAATTGAGTACAAATATATTATTAATTTAATTTTATTTACTACAAAACAAACTTTAAATAATAAACTTATTTTTTTACCTTTAGAAAACTTGTTTAGTATTTTAATTCAATAAAAACAAAATTGACATTTAGAGATTAACTCTGTTCAATTAATTTTAATTTTAAAGATATTAGTACAAAATTCATGAATGTCCCCGCTCTTTTTTTATTTATTTTTTATTTGTATATTATATTTACATAACTTGTTCACAAAAATCCTTTTTTTAATACATAACAAGAAAACAAAAGAAGTATTTTCCTTAAAATACTAATAAACATTATTTTTATTTGGTAGTGTACTGCAAACTTAAGAACTTGTCAAACACAAGTATTAACTGGTCAATGTTTCATTTTTTCTAAAGTGTCATTCACTGTTTTCAGTCGTTTTGTTGAAATATCAATCATGTCTGAGGCTAAAGAAACTTGTGCTAGATCTTTTCTTTCAATGCACCTGCAACTGTCTTCCCTCTTCTAGCAATTTTCAGCAGCCTTCCTTTCACTAAGAGCTTCCTTTCTTTTTCTTTGGCTGATTCATTTTTCTTTTCTCAGTAACTTCCTTCTCCTTTTCTATTCTCTTCTTTTTGAGCTAGATACTCTTTGTATTTGGAACTAGATTTTTCCAGCTTCCAGTATTTTAGATGTTATTTTGATGTTATCTATGGTCCCATGTATTCTTACATAGTCTTTCATTCTCATTGCAATGATGGTGTGTTCTTTCAGGGAATTTTTTTCCTTGGTAACAATTTTGTTGTTCATTGAAAACCCTCTTTCGACGTCTGCGTTTCCATGAGCTAATGATAAAAGTGAAGGTAAGTATGAGGCTAATACTGGATATTTTGGTTTTCCATCAATTGTTTTCATTTCAAATACTTTGTTCCAATAGTAGTCAATTCTATGGTATTTTGTTTCTGCCGAGACTTAGAACTGATGTACCATTCTTCTTTTATGTTCATGTGATTTTGATATTCTATCCATTCTTCTTTATTCTGTCTATTTGTTCTGTCCATGAGAATCTGAGAAACCAATCCTTTGAAGTTACTATTGCTTTCATGTTTTCTTTGATTTACTCCATGAAGGCACTGCATGTTTTAAGTATTCTGTTGCCAATAGGTAGGTCTTTAAGAAGTTTGTTAGTAACTCGCAAATAAAAAGAACTAACAGCTTGGTAATATTCAAATCTTTCGTTATCTAAATTTTGGTTGAAAGAAGTGATTTTTGGCTTCTCCCAATTTCAAGATCTTTGAACTCAAGAACATTTTGTTTGGTCAATTCTATTTCACTGAGATTTCTTCTATGTTTTTCAATCTCCTGCATTAACAAACTTTCTGAGTAATCTCTTAATAAGACATTCATGTGTTCATACAGAATATGAACCAAAGGTTGTTCTGCTTGGAATAGTGTTAAGAACTTGGAAAATACGTCACTAACATGAACCAAGAACTGCATCAGTGGTAGAACTATGTTATTTCTCAAAGCAGAGCAAATACGTTGATATCTTTGATTATTACTCAGGCTTTTGTTTGAACTCTGTTTTTGAGTCAAATACGTTAAGAATAATGCTTCAGTGCCTCGTATTGCTCAACCAGGCGTTTTAACACTGGGCTAATACTTAACCACCTGCAACTCATACTGATAAAAAAATGATCTTCAACTTCAAGAAGCTCTGGACTCTTCTTGAAGTCTTCCTTCTTGCTGTAGACAGCTTGAAAAATTTAAACACGTCTGTTGCCAGTTCTTCAATAAGAGAAAAGGATATTCTTGAATTCCACTTCAAAAGCATTGTGGACTTTGTGAAAGAGCATGAGCCTATGTTAACTAGAGAAGAACCTAACATTTTAACATGAGTCAAGTTTCTTGAGAAGGGACTTGTTAACATTTGGGCCATCCATTGAAACCATAATTACTTTTGACATGGGTAGACCTTCATTTTCAGCTGACTTGACGATTTTCTCAAACATAGTTTCTGCTTCTGCATGACCCAGAAAAACCGATGTCAAATATCTGCACTGGATTGGCTCTTTACTTGGTGTTTGGGTCCAAAACCTTACATAAAGATCATTGTTTCTTGATTTGAGAGGTTGTAGTTTCATCAAGGCATAGAGTAAAAATGTGTTAGAACTACTGATTTCTTTTGTAAGTCCTTGTTGATAAAAGGCCCAAACCAAATGAAATTAAATATGATGCCTTAGTTTGGTCCATATTGAAGTGTTTGGCACTATCTCCGAACATTGAGATAAAACCTCTTTAAGTCCATCACAAGAAGCAAAAGAAAAATTAGATTGAGCTAACTTGAATGCCCAAATCAATTTGATCATTGGATCATTCAAAGGAACTTCATTGTCTTTCAATGCTGAAGTTGTAGCAACAGCTCCACTTTCTGTAATTCTAAAAGTACTTTGCCTGGCAGAAACACAACATTTGCTTTTTAAAGAGTGTTTTTTGTTTCACTATTTTATCAGATGATCTTTACCTCTGTTAGCAAAAAGAAAAATATTGGTCACAGTTTTACAATACACTTCATAGTCATTTTCCCTTTTACACCACAAAGACATCATGACTGAGTCTTTGCACCAAAGCCAATGTGTTTCACGAGGCATTCATTGTCTTTTAAATCATTATCTTTTACCTAAAACAATCAAAAGCGAATGTTTGTGCAAGGATCATTTTAAGCAGCCCTTTATTTGTGTAAATTAATCAGATAGGATTTACTTAACAAAAATTATTTGTTAATTCCTATCTGATCAATGTTAACCCACCTTAGATTTGCCATCAGCAAAGAAGAAATAGAAATATCTTTTGCTGATGGATTTGCTCCCTCCATCACCCACAGTTTTGTTTTTTATAACTTTGAATACAATGGTTTTACTAAAGATCAACAATTAAAAATAAATGGTAGTTCCAGAACTAAATGCAGTTATTTACCTGCACTTCGAATATCAATGATGAACGCTCAGTAAACCACTATGCTTCTTTTGTAAAAACAAAACTAAATGAATACAAACATCACGACCACACTAGCTAAAAGTTATGTGTTCTAATTAGTTAAATTCTGATACTGATTGACAAAAAATATTTTTTAAATTTTACAGCTTACTTTTTATATTTTAAAATTAAGTGTTAAGATTTTGAGTTATTTTCAAATTTTACAAAAATAATCGTGTATTTTGAATTCTGAAAAAAAGTAGGAAAAGTAGGACATTGCTCAAATAGTAGGACAAAGTAGGACATTTTTGAAAAAGTAGGAAAATAGGACAAGTGAGGCCTGATTAAGCTTCAGATGTAAATTAAATTCTCCTGTTATTAAAAATATACTCTCAACTCTCCACCAGTGCAGTTTTAGTCTTCTGAACGAACACAATACCTCCCTTAATAACGAAAAAGGTAATAAACCGTTAGAAAGCCCCTTAGCATTTTTTTTTTCATATTTTTTAATAATGTATCGCTAGAATTAATTGTACAAGAAACAAATCGATATGTGGAGCAAAAATCGTACTTCTAAAATTGGTATATCAGGATATAAAGTGCTTTCTGGATGTGCTCCTTCTCAGTGGGTATGTTCAAGTATCATGACGTCGTATGTATTGGGAGTACAAGAGAGATAGTCATGGTACCAGAAGCAATTTTCACAAATTAATTTGAATACATCATTTCCAATTTACACCTGGTTGACAATACAAATTTAGACGTATCTGGTAAATTTGCAAAAGTTAGGCCTCTCTTCCAACATCTCAATGAAAAGTTTTTACAAAAGAGTGTATTCCAAGAGATACAATCCGTTAATGAAGCCATGATACCGTATTTTGGGCGTCATGGGTGGAAGCAATGTATACATGGGAAACCAATACGATATGGTTACAAACGTTGGGAGCAACACGTTTGGGGTACGTGAATTGGTTCGAGCCGTGTCAAGGTGCCTCAACAAGTATTAGTGACAAATGCAAAGAATACGGAGTAGGATCAGCTGTGGTTTTAGAACATACCGATTCACAGCGGAAGAAATGGCCAGATCAGCAGACCCACATCTCTTTTGATAAATTCTTCTCCACATTGCCCTTATTTGAACTCTTGCCAGAAAAAAAAACGTTAATACTACAGGGACATTACGTGAAGATAGAGTTCAAAGATCTCCTCTAAACTAATGAAAAAAGAGCAACGTTGCATCTATGATTACAAAAGGGTTGAAGATCAGTCACTCATTCTGGTTAAGTGGCATGATAACAACGTTGTAACTCTATGCTCTAATCCAGTAGGAGTAAATCATGTTCATTCTGTGAAGCGATATTCTCAAAAAGAAAAGAAAAGAATCCGGGTAAAGTATAACATTTTGTGTCAAAAATATCATAACAAAATATACTCGAAATAGGTACCTCAGCCTCACATTGTCAAGCTATGCAATGCAAATATGGGTGGTGTGGACAGATGCGACCAGAATGGTAGTTTATACAGAACTTCGATTTGCGGAAAGAAATGGTACTTTCCACTTATTGCACACTGTTTCGACATGAGCGTACATAATGCTTGGCAGTTGCACCGACATCAAGGAGGAGAGAACTCAATCAACTGGAATTTCGAAGAAGTATTGCTGTAACCCTTTAGCACAAAATAAAGAACAAACACCGGCCAAGGGCCATTCATCTACAAAAAACGGAACTGAAATAAGATACGATCGCATGGATAGGGGTGGGCGATATTTTGATATATCTAATCAAATATCAAAATGTTGATATGATATACGATATTGATGGTTTGATATATCAAAATATTAAAATATCAAAGTATCAAAATAAGGAATATCCAATTATTTAATATTACACTGGAAGAAATTACCTTTCTCAATTCTCGGAAGTCGGAACGGAACATCATTTCATTCCTCACTTGTTCAAATGTGCATGCACGTACTAATTAATACCTTTAACTTAAATTAGTACGTGCATAGACATTTGAGCAAGTGAGGAATGAGATGATGTTTCCTTCCAACTTCCGAGAATTTAGAAAGATTGTTTCTTTCTAGTGTAATATTAACTAATTTGATATTTTTTTATTTTGGTGCACTGGTATTTTAATATTTTAGTATTTTGACATTTGGTATCTTGATATTTTAATATATTGATGTTTTGATATTCTGATTTTTTGGTATTTCATAATAGATATCTGATATTTGATATATCAAACTATGATATTTTTTTAATATCAAACTTTGATATTAATTTTGCGATATCGCCCACCCCTACGCATGGACCACTTCGTAATTCCTCAAGAAAAACAGACGAGATGCGCTTTCTGAGAGGGCAAAAACAAGGTGTCAAAAATGCGATAAAGGGTTACAGGAGAAATGTTTTGTGCAATATCATACTAACAATTAAGTTTTTTTAGAAGTAGTCCCTCGTAGTATAGTGAATAGTTATACAAATGCCCACTTGTACTACCTACACTACAGCCAGTTTCTTGTCTTCTTTGAAAATATAAGTTTTTTTTTGAGCATTCATCTTATCTCTTAATAACCCAAAATAACATTTCCTAAAATACAACCGACATACATAAAGCAAAAATTGTACGGGCTAAACGAAGAAAATGGTCTTATCACTCCTGCAGAACAAGCAGTTGGAGTAAGTAGTTGCTTAATTATTTCCAATTCTTCATCAGTATTGCAGTCTTTCAAATTATTCAGCGCTAGCCACTAATTAAGAGGATCGTTTTCCTGTATGATTTTGTTTGAAATCATGATTCCTGTTAAAAGTGGTACTTTGGCATTAATTTAATAACGTATTCATTAGGAGTTTTGTGGCTGATATATAGGAGGTTGTGTCAAGAGGTGATAGTGTAAGAAGCGCTAAAAGAAACAAAAATAAGTGTACTTCTTAAAATAAATATTAATAACTGAAAGAGAGATTAGAGTTACAAGTTACTGTATTCCTTAAAGCAAACATTTCCAAGATTAACTAAACTACATAGCAAATTAAGCGAAATGCCCTATAACTTAAGGGCGATATTTGAAATTTGAAATTTCACAAAAGGGAAGAACCATTATCATTAAACAATTAAGAAAACCAGAAGCACAGAAATCGAAACGGAAACGTAATAAAGGAAACATAACATAATTACATAACAAAGGAAAGTTTGAAATATGGAGGAGTTATTACTAGAAATTAAGATCAAATTGGATAACATGGAAAACAGAAATGAAAGAATAGAAGGAAAAATAGATAACACCCAAGAAGAGATTAGAAAAATTACAAACACGGAATTGAGGAAGGAAATTAGAAAACTGCAAATAACAATAACCCAACAAGAAAAAAGGATTGAGATAATAGAAAAGGAAATAGGAAAAAGGAAAATGGTAATCTATGGAGTTCAAGACATAGAAGAACAACCTGAGTTGGAGATAAAGGTAAGAATAAGACAGATACTAAGAGATATAGGAGTGACTAGTAACATGGAAACAGAAACACAGGAAATACGAAGACTAGGAAGATTCGAAAAAAACAAAACTAGACCAATTTTGATGGAACTGGTTCTAATGAACAGAAAGAGAGAGATAATGAACAATACTTAGCGTAGAGGATCAAATATATGGTTTGCTGAAGTATTAACCCTCCTATTGTGTTAACATTTTGGTTTCACTTATTGTGCTCAGGTTATTATGACCCGGGAGCCTACGTTTTATTGTCGTTAACTTGATATAATAGTAAATAATAATAAATAAGATGTATTATCTTTTATTTATTACATTTTATTACGTTATTTTATTTTTATTACATATTATTATAAATGACATGTAAAGAACATCTTAAAAATGTAGTAGCTAGGTTTTGTTACAGTCTTGACAGTAGTAATATACATGAGCTTTACATAGGTATTTTGAGCAATTACAACATACCATATTAGTTATTATCATTTGAAGAGGTGTAAGATTATGTTGACGCATCATGTATGTGCAGTATTTTGATAACGTATGTAACGTATTTTGAGTGCAGCTGAAGTGAGTTTGCATGAAAAGAATTTTTTTTGTGTATGCGTAATGTAAGTCGATGTAAATGAAACGCCACTGGATTTTTAATGAAGCTTTAGTTATCGTATGAAGGAATATTTGAATGTTGTAGAAAGATTTTCATGCTGAAAGCGTTCAATTTGGTTGAGAAATAATGTTTTGAGTACATTTTTATGGATACCGCACTGGTAAAACTACTGGTCTTTTACTACTGTGTATGAAGGAATTTGAACTAAAGAAATGGTTGTAGACGTACGAATGAGTGAGTTTGTGGTACATTGAAGTTGTATTAACGTGTACTAAGGAATATGGATGTTTATGATTGTGGAAATTTTTGGTAATGTTGTGCAATATTGGTAAATTGAATGCGTATGTGTACGTAAAGGGACATTAGAATGGGATGATTTCCCGAAAATGATGCGGAAAAAAATTCGCGGACATGCAAGATATGTATGAAAAGACGAAGAACGACCTGGTGAATATACTGAATGAATGTGGTGATGATAGATGATTTACTCGAGGAGATTTTATAAATTTTCAGGTAAAATAAAGATGGCGGCGGGTTGAGTCCATGTTGGACATTGTGACACGATGTAGGGACGCAGTGAATACGGGATTATGATAGGTAGATTTTGAATTTAGCGCGAGATGCATTTGGAAAGAAGGGCTAAAGGCATATAAGGGAGTGCTCGTCTTGAGATAAGAGAGAAGCTTAAGCGTTGACGAGAGTAGACGTCGCGCGCGCTGAGTTATGATTAACGCTAAGAATGTTTTAATGAGGGAGTTTTGTTTATGAAAATCGTAATGTGTGCAGCGTATAAGTAAAACGACTGCAATAACCCTCTGTGGGATTGATAATAAGTAGGCATTCATAAATAAACCAAGCATTAGATTCAGGGTTGAAGGAAACACTATTTTATATGATTTCTCTTCAATAAATTAAAAGTGCTTATGCAGATCTAAAAATTAAACAAGTATTTTGTTAAAAATGTTTAGTACAGCGACATTACAAAAGTTTTATAATCTTAAGGTAACTTCTTAAGTTAACGGACCGAAAATTGTAAAAGTAGCTTAAGTGGTGGTTTTATGAACGTTGGAAGTATATTCGTACAATCGTCACCAAATACAAATCGATTGTATAAAAAAGCAAGTAAGAGATTCGATATCCAAGGGGAAGCAAACATACCCTTTGTGTTAAACGTGTATGTAGTGAAGAGCTAACATCTATACATAAATACGATGTTATGCTAAATTAAAGAAAAACAAAAGGACCGTGAAGACAAGTGAATGAAGAACTGTTCGCGGATGCGTTAAAGTCATATCGGCAGAAAACGGATTAAATGACCTTTATTGTAAGAATTAGCTATAAGACTTATTGACGAATACGAGCACGATCACCTTTTTAAGATCATTTTCTTTCTTTGCTTTGACGTTTATTCATTTAAGTTAAAATAAAAAAAGGTGATCGAGCTGTATCGATATTTTTGTGTATGTTTACTTCTAAGGTTTGGGTATTTTTTAATTAGGGCTATTTGGTGGTTTCGACCACGGTTGTGTAAATATTTATCCACAATATATGTACATATGTACAGTGTTTAAATTATTTCGTTGTCTATTTGTGATATTGACTTGACTGGTTACATATTCTTAATAATTGGAAGTAATCTTTACCTTATTTTATTTTGGAGATTAAGGATCGATCTGACATCTTGTATTGTCCAGATCGTTCACAAAATTTCTGTAAAAATTTGGAAAGTAAAGCAGAACATTAGTAACAAAACACTCAATTTTGATTTAGTATTTCCATAAAACAGAACGTTTATATTTGAAGTGATAAAGCATAAATATATTTATGAATGTCTAACTACGATCACTAAAGTTGGTATTTTAATAAAATATAAAGAGATCATTAATGAGGTGAGAACTAATCATTCTAACGTTGAGTTATTTAGCAATTAACGAGTAGTTTTTATTGAGATAACTAATTAAATCGTTTCGTTTATTCATTTTGTGTTAGAGGTTTTTCTAAATTGGGCATTGACTATTTATTTAATTTTAAAGTTCATTAACCGTTACAGCTTTAAATTGGTAGATATACGAGGGACATTTTAAAAACTACATAAGTTAACGTTTTATTTTTATGGAGTTTCCATTCATACAGGGTGTGTACAGTAAGTTATAACCACCCGTGTATCACTAAATTTTTTGAAGTTTTGAGTTGATTTGTTTGGAAGTGTGTTTCACTTTGAGAAGTTAGTGAATGAGTTTACTGAGTAGGATTACAATCCTGTTTTCCACAATCAAACAGGATTAATTTACCATCTCGCCTAAGGCGATTTATTTTAGCAAAATTTAAGAGTGTGGTGGCGTCAAGAGACATCCTTCCCGGACTGAGCTGTATAAGTTGTGAATATTTGGTAAGTGTAAGGTGTTTGAGCTTGTTATTCAATCATTTTACTCCCTATCTCCATACCGCCCATTTCCACTGTAGCTGACTTGGCAACCCGCTTACTAATGTAAGCATACGCGACACCTAGTGCGGATTGGACGTGTAACAGAGGGGCAAAAATTACATCTTTTACGCTTGGTTGTGGTTGATTGTTCCCTTGCTTCGGCATTACTGGTTGCAGAATGTGACTTTATAGTCCCAAACCCAGTCAGTGTAACAAATGCATTAAAAAAAACTAATTATAACTTTCTAATATCAATCTAGGTACACCGTTATTAGAGTAATGAAATAAAAGTGATGCAGTGGCAACGAAATATTTAAAGAAATGAACGAATGATGCACATTAGAAGAACGCGATTGGGTCATATTGACCTGAACACAATAGGAGAGTTAACAGAAAGGAAACAAGCGCACAAAAAAGCACTCGTAGAACAAATGAAAGAGATAAGAAAGAAACGACACCTAGCATACATAGTGGGGAATAAAATAAAAATAAATGGTGAAAAAAACGCTTTCGAAGATCACCCCAAGAAACAAGCAAAGGAAGAGAAAAAAAAACAGCGCAAGAAGGAAGAGCAACAAGAAAGAAATAAGAAACAGAATCAGTGCAAAAGCCGCAGAAGATGAAATTCTGAACCCAAGCAATCTTTCCCATACAACAAACCAGAAAGACAAATACCCAAGAAAATCAAGTATCGAAAATACATCATGACCCAAAAAACTGAATAAGATAAGGAAGGAAAAGACTATAACGACAACGGCAACGAATATGGACACGATTAAAGAAACAACAAGAAGTAATTTAAAAACAGGGAAAAATGAACCAAACAAACTCGAATCGATTAAAGTAGAAATAGAAAGACACGGTAACAAAAATAATGAAAAAATTACATATATACCGATATATACGAAGGAGAAATAAATATCACACAGAGTAAAGCAGAAGAAAACTTTAAAACAAACCAAATAACAATGGCAATATGGAACATAACTATAAAAGGAAAAGAGGAATAATTAGTAGACGATCTTAAAGAATGACAAATAGACATATTAGGAATAAGCGAAACCAAAAAACCAGGCCAAGGATTCGAACAATTAAAAGATAGGTACATATTAAATTACTCAGGAAATACAGAAAGGATGAAAGCTAAAGAAGGGGTGGGAATAATATTATCAAAAGAAATAAACAAAACGGCAACAACATGGAACCCAGTGCTGAAGAACAATAGCAATGGAAGTAGATTTACAAACAAAACTAGGGATAATACAAACATATGCTCCAGTACAAGGTACAGAAGGAACGATAATGAAAAGTTACTATGATGAAAAACTCTAGATAAGTAAAAGAAACAAACGAAAACGTACTATTAATCGGAGACTATAATGCTAGAGTGGGAAAGGACAAAGAAAAGGGATTAGGAAGTATATGAATTTACGGAGAAAAGGAAAGAAACACAAATGGGGACAGACTGATTCAGTTCAGTATCGAGAACGATTTAAAAATAGATAACACATTCTATGAACAAGAGATACAACACACCTTTGAAGCAACTGAAAGAAACGCAAGGAGCCTAATAGATTACATAATACATACAAAACAAATAGGGAACCTGACAGAGAAAGTGAAAATAATTAAAGAAGCAGAGTTAAACACACAACATAAGCTAGTAATAGGAAAAATTAATATAGCGCACCCAAAAATGGAAGGGGAACAATAGGAAAACTTCGAGATCACAAAATATAAGAAAAATACTAAAGAAAACTAAAAGAAAGATTAAACCAATATGAAGAACAGAAACAAGGAATGGACTTAAACGAAACATGGGAAAAGCTTAAACAGCAATATTATAAACGAAAAAGGAAGTATGTAGAGAAAAAACAATACAAGCACTTGTAAAGCAAACTTATTCGAGGGAACGAAGAAGAAAAACAAAAAGTAGCCAGTAAGAAAAAAACGTGGAAGAAATATTTAAAAACTAACAAAGAATTATATATCAAAACAAGAAACGAAGCAAAAGAGGAAGTAAAAAGAGAAAAAAAAAATAAGAATTCGGCAGAAACAACGGAAAGTTTTGGAATATAGTGAAAAACCCTTAAAACAAAAAGAAGAAAAAACACTAAATTCGTAAAAGACAGAACGGAAAAATAGGTAATAACAAAGAAGGAAATTTAGAAATATGGAGGAAACTATAAAGATAAATTTAGAAAAAATAAAAATCAAGGTAAGATGCAAACGGAAAACCAAAAGGAAGAAGAACGGCAGAAAGGAATATCTGCCAAAGAAGTAAGCAAAGCAATAAAAGAAATAAGAACAGGAAAAGCAAATGGGCCAGACTAAATAGCACCCGAAATAATAGAATGGGGAGGCTGAAAGGTGAAAGAATGGATGAAACGCAAAATAACAAATGACTGGGAAAAAAATACATGGATACCAACACATGCAAAAGTTAATGAAAATAAAACTTAAAATTACAGAACAATACGTTTAACATCAGTGCCACTAAAGGTTTACAGTAAAATACTGGAAAAAAGATTGAGAAAGGAAATAGGAAGTTACATAGAAAATGAAAAAGGAGGATTCAGAACCGCAAGGCAGACAACAGATCACATAAATGTGATAAGGAAACATAGGATATAGAGCAAACGCCAAGAGTGAACTGTTTTTGATATTTAACAAAGCAGCTTTTGACAGTAGAAAGAGGACAAATATGGAAGAGTCTAGAACAACAACAAAACTAACAAACAGTATAAAAACTTATATAAAAAAGTAACAAGAATAATATAAACAGAGGGAAAAAGTTCAAAACCATTTAAAATGAACGTGGGATTAAAGCAGGGAGACTCACTGAGCCCAATTATCTCGTAAATTGTTAGTCCGAATTGTACAAAATTTGGGATAGGGAGATTCGCGATTTGACATTTGCAATGTTGCCAGATTTGCACTTTGTTTTTTTAAATATATGCAGCCATTATTGGAATCTCCTATTCAATATGAGTTCAACCATATGTAACACTTATGATTTTATGTAGTCTAGAAGGTCTTAAATACATAAAACAGAAGTCTGGCAACGCCTAATTGTCTCAATAATTTATTTAATACAAACTATTTTCAACTACATTATAACGTAACGTAACAATTGACAGATTACAACATTTTTAACATTGTGATTAGGTACTTAATCAAGTGTTCAAAATGTGCTCCCTTGTCTACCACATTTCTCCATGATTGTATAGAAATTAATCGAGATTCATCGATAATTCGTTGCCTTAGCTCTGCAAGACTTACTGGTTTAGTTTTGTGAATGTTTCAATAAAAAAAATCTTTAGTACTGATTCAATAATACCTCCTCTACCAATCCATCGTCCGGGAAATATCTCATCTAAATAACGCCGAACATTTACACCAAAATGAGCTGGAGCTCCATCTTGCTGAAACCATATCTGATTAAAATTGGCTTCAAACAAGTTTCTCAGTGTAGGTACAATTTCATTTCTAAGTAGCATTTCATACTTATCTGACATTAAATTTCCTTCGATAAAAAACGGCCCATATTAACTGAGTACCCACTATACCTGGCCATACATTTAATTTTTGTGGTCTTTGAGTAGGGTTTTCACGCATCCAGTGTGTATTTACAACACTCCAGTACTTTAAATTATGTCGATTTACACTCCCATACAGTGTACAGGTTACTTCGTCGGAAAAACATATGTTGTTAACGAAATTTCCGTCATTTTCAATTTTATCCATCATTAACCTCAGTAAACTCTAATCTACGGTCGAAGTCATCTTCTCTTAATTCTTGCAATAAATTAATTTTGTATGGTTCAAATTTATTCTTATGTAAGACTGAAGAATCACCAATATCATGTAACTGTGCAACCCTGCGTGAGGATGTATGTGGATCTTCAACGAAACTCTGCATTATATCTAAAGTTTTGTTGTCATTTATAACTGTTTTTGGTCTGCCTGATCGGTATCTTACTTTTACTCGTCCAGAGTCCTCAAAGCGCTTTACAGTTTTTTGTACCGTCGCCTTATGGATAGGAGAACGGTTTGGGAAAGTATCGTTGAACAAGTTGGCTACTTCACTATAAGGTCTTTTTCTGTCGTCGCACCCTCTCATCATTAGAATAGTAATTCTTTTTTTTTTCATTAACAACCATTTTAGAAAAACAATGTGCTTTGCAGAACTTTTCAAACCACATCAAACTACTGTCAGTTTTATTTAATAATGTAAATGGTGAACAAATGTCAAAATCACAGTATTCTATATTTAAACTTTTAAATTTCTTCAAATCTACACATTTTGCACTGTTTTATGTATTTAAGACCTTCTAGACTACATCAAATCATAAGTGTAACATATGGCTGAACTCGTATTGAAGAGGAGATTCCAATAATGACTGCATATACAAGGCGATGTATTTAAAAAACCAAAGTGACTAATAATATCAGAGAAACGGCAAACTTGGCAACATTGCAAATGTCAAATCTGGACTCTCTGAATCCCAAAATAGGCTTATCCCAAATTTTGTACAATTCGGACTACCAATTTACAAGATAATTGGGCGTTTCCAGACTTTTGGTCCACTCTGAATATGCATGGTAATAAGGATATGTAGCCAGGACAGGATCAAGGAATGGTGTTATTCTGAAAAATACTAGCATTCGCCTAAGTAGCCGCACATGGTGTGCGTATACGCAGTGACCATGCCACTTGTGAAAAAAAAACATACAGGATAGACTGAATCAACCAATTACCTCTCAATGCTAAATCGTTTATATGGCTTTAGGATTAAACTGAGTTGCTATATTGACACAATTCATACTTCTTACACCTCTGGAGTTATTTACTATTACTACTACGTGTTAATTAACAATTTACTCTAATTTTATGAACTTTATTAAAATTTAAGAGTTGAATTAAATTATATCAATTTAAAAGGTTTTCCCTAAGAGGATTACTTATAATCACATTTTGGCATATTTTGATGACTTTGTTTATGTTCTTTTTATAAATCATATTTTGACGGGATTAAATAAGTATTACTTATGAAATATGAAAACAAGTATTAAATATTAAATACTATATTTCATTGCACACAATAGCACAGCGTTAAAACAATTTTAATTAAATATTTAATATTATTTGTACATGACATTTTTACAGTTACAAGGTTCCTAATTAAATATGCTTCAGTATATCATATCATAAATCGATAAACAATAATTACCTATAAAACAGTTAAATTTTTTCATTTTAAGCACAGTTTTCACTCAGCCCAATGAAAGTTTTCAATTCCTCCCTTGTATGACGAGCTCAAAATTTTTAATTTGCGGAATATCAAAGCTCATAAATAGCTCGTAATTTTCATGTATTCGTTTTTTAAATTTTTACAAGGTGGGGGGCTAGCTCGACAGACGTGTAGAGCTCCTCTTCTTCATTGCTTGTTAACTTATTCTGAGGCAGTCGTGGGTTTAACATATACATATAAATTGAGTGTTTTTTTTTATAAATCATAATTTAAATCATCTCAACACTGGTTAAAGTAATTTGACAAATCTGTATAATTCAGACTTATCTGAATGGGTAGAATAATTCAAATGAAAATGATTAACCCTCTGACCGGAATATCGGTATTTTCATCCTATAGTACACCAAACGCGCTAGAGCGCTTTTAACCTATTGGCCTTTGAGGCAGTTTCAGTGCCTACCTGACAAGTGTAGTGGAATGGTGTCGCGTCGCAGATCATTGTTAAGATCGCCGTAATACATCGCAAACTTGTAAATATGTATTTTTTATGCCCGTTATTTTTACCGATATTCCAACAATCCACCCGTATTTTTTACGGGTATTCCAACTCTGTAGCCGTAATTTTTACCGCTATTTCAACTGAATATTTCGTTTTGTTTTCTACTGAAAATATTTCAAAAAAGATTATGATTCAAATTCTCTTATGTAGCCTCACTATTCATGTTTCAAATCTCACCATTTGTTTTTCATCAGACTTTGTTATGCAATTCTGCTTATGAGCTACTTTTCCTGTTTTTTTTTTATTGCCTGATAGGTACTTGGAAAAACAAAACAGTAAGCTTTATTTTCTATTTCTTGTATTAGGTCTAAAGTACAGAAAAGCTAGTGCTGATTTTTTCCATGGTAGTACTTGCATTTTTTCTTTACTACCACAGGTACCTATATGTTTTGTTCTTTGTTTCAGGTATATATATAAAGTAGAGGGCAAAAGGCCGCAAACTAAAAGAAGTAATTTCGTAGCTAGACCGAGACTGACGACCTGACTCGAAGTCGATTCAGACGATTCTTATATCAGAAGAAGGCGAAGGTTGGAACACCTCCGATCATGACATTCCATAATTTCTGAAGGTAGTTTCTATGTTAGGACTCGGATGGACGACAAGAACATCTACCAGATGTTTGGTACGTCAGGAAGTGAATCACAGAGAAATGTTCTTGACGCCGCAGAAGATGCTTAGTAACTGACGACGTCTTGTTACCGAACAAAACACGATCGAAGAATCACCTAAATATTTTAAAAGTTTCACTTAGTCGGTACCCCAGTGTGAACGAGTAGATTCGGTAGAAATACTATTCCGCAAGAATCTAAAGCTCAAGGGACCTGCTCTGGATCTGGGATATGCACCAACCCCCAAAAGAAATTTTTCATTTATTTTTCACAAACAACATGATTGAAACTTGCTATGATGAGAGAAAACCTTGAAAACAAACAAGATTTATCATACAAAGACACTAATGTCACATAAATGCACGCACTTCTTGGTATTCTGGTTTTTTGTTGCATTTTCAAGTCGAACAGAGAATCCTTGGCTTCACTCTTCAGCACGAAGTATGGGGAAGGCCAATATTTAGGGTAATCATGTCTCTGAAAAGATTAAGTCCTCTGCGAAGCTCTTAGATTTGATGAGTCTGCAACCTCAGTGAAAGGCGAAGGAGAATAAAGCTGCCGCAATTTTGGATTTGTTTGAGTCATTCATCAATAATCAAGCAAAATTACTCAATTGGTGCGTATGCTTGCGTGGACGAAATTGCATTCGAGGTAGATGCAGTTTCTAATGTGTATGCCAAAAACCAGCTAAATATGGAATCAAACTGCTTTGTTACTGATGCTTTCAATGGATACCTTTGGATTCCTACATATATTGTGCGAAAGGGTGATGGCTACAAATTATCAGAAGCTGAACTCTGTATTGAAGCCCACACAAGCTGTACTAAAAAGACATAGGTACCAACAGGAATGTGACCACAGATAATTGGTACGTCAATTGAACTGGCAAGTACCCTGGGAAAGGCTCCTTGAACTGTCAAACAAAGACAAATTCCTCCAGTTTTGAAAAATGTAAGAAACCAATTGGATCAAAATTTATGTAATCAAAATTTACATTGTTGTCCTATGTACCAAAGAAAAATCGGACTGTCATTGTTTCATCAATGCACCATAAGGCATATGACCCTTTCAACGAAAAAACCTGAGATGATAGCGTTGTATAACAAAACCAAAGGAGGAGTTGATCAACTTACATGAAATGCACTAACTACTGTGTAATCGAAAGACCAGAAGATGGTCGCTTAATCTTCATCATATCGTTGCCTGGCTGTTCCAATGCTTTTGTTTATATCAACACTATAAGACGAACAAGATAAAACGTTTTCATTTCATTCAGCTTGAGATGTCATTGATCAATGCGCAATTACTACAGAGTTGGAGATCCCAAATTTACGTATTGAGCTAAAAGAATTGATCCAAAAAGTAGTATCTGAAACCCCAGAGCAAGAAGGAAATCGAACTAGATCTACCTCACCAGTACAGGAAACCTACAGGAAAGAAAAATAAAATACACAAACTTCAACCCAAAATTCACGCAAGTTGCAAAACAAACCACGTGTCGCTACTGACAAATTGAAGGAAAGTTTCAACCAAATGCATCAAATAGCTGCCAGCTCGTCATGCTACAAGGTATTTTAAAATTGTGTTGAAGAACAGAAATAATTTCATCATAAATTTATATTTTGAAAGTTGTACAAGGAATTCAGCAAGAAGATAAATTAGCACTTTCTAATACTTTCAAGTAAACTTTTTTATTTGTTGTGAACTACCTTAGTGTAGATACAAAAATGACCATTTGATCTTTCCTTTTGAGTTTATTGACTTCAAAGAGTGTATTATATACTTTGTCAATCTTACATGGTATTGGTTTATAATTACCCAAAAAGTATTGTGTTTTGTACCAAATTATCATTTGTTCTTTGAAATGCCTTGAATAAAACGTTTGTGATCTTACTTTGTGTTTTGATGAGCTACTGACAGTCTAAAGCATCATACTTTGCAAGTTAGAAGAAATCGGTAGGTGTAAAAATACCGCTATTCAACTCACTTGGGGTTAAAATTACCGATATTCCGATAGAGTGGGTAAAAATCACATTCCGGTCAGAGGGTTAACTTCATGAGTCACAAAACACAACAAATATTGAGATACTTACTTATTACTGTACGTAAATAGGAACTTTAAAGCATTATTTCTGATCTAAAACTAATCACTAGTTTACTAAATGATTAAATGATGAAACAAAATGGCCAAACATTTTTAAGCGATTTAAATAAATAATTAAATGCAAAATTATAAACGAAATAACAAATTTTATTGTTTAGTTTACTAAAAGCATCATTAGGGAAATGTACTCCCTGTAGGTCTTATCTGCACAGGCCGTATGTCATAAATTACGAAAAAACTGAAATAACTTAAAAAAAAAAAAGCTGCAAATTGTATCGATACTTCCTCATCAAAAAATCGGTTTTTTGTAAATAACTCGAAAACGATTAACTTTACTAAAAAACTACAAGAATGCTTTTCGATCAGAAACTTGATTTTCTAAAACCAAAATTAAAAAAAAAAAATGTGTGGACGGATTCCAAAAACGAGTTTTTTGGAAATATTTCGAAAATGACAAAATTTTCGAAAAAATTACAAAAACACTTTTTGTGAGAAATTTTATTTCCCATCTAACGGTATTTTCACTTTTTGAATATGTTAAGTAGTTCAGGAGATATTTAGGAAAAATCGATTTTTTAAAGTGACGGTTTTTAGCTAATATCTTGTAAACCCTTTGTTGTACAGAAAAATTATAGAAACAAAAAATACTCACAATTATATTACTAATCACATATTAAAGGAAAAATAAATAAAATTTGCAAAAGGGTACTTACAATTTACCCTTTCTCCATACACTGACCGCAAAAACAATCAGTCGCTTGGGATAGTTGACATCTATATGTGTGCCAAATTTTAAGTTGATATGTTAAGTCCTTTGTACATACAGATTTTTTTTGCTCAAATTTTGTTTTAGGACGTTTTCGAATATTTTAAGCGATTGCAAATAAAAATTTATTTAAATTTTTAGCGATACAGTACTTTCCATCCGTTTGTAAGTAATTTGGCACTCTAGATGTATGTTATATATATATATATATATATATATATATATATATATATATATATATATATATATATATATATATATATATTATTAAAATTTATATTATTATTATTACAAAATAGTTTTGAAAATGTAATAGTTATTACCAAGCTATTATGTTTTAATGAAAAATGGTATGCTTATATGTACAAGTTTACTGATATTACTTAAAGTTAACGGTAAATAGTGTAACATCTATGTTTTTGTTCTTTTAAAGTCCTAAGTGCAAATAGCCAATAAAATAATGTATGTTATTGGTTTGTTTCAGTGAGTACCACAAATCACTATAAAATATTGGATGACACTACATTAACATTATTAGAATCGCCGATAAAAATCGTTGGTTACTGGTATGAAAATTTTAAAACCACTACCACCAATGCCCACAACCTTGATAGGTGAGTCACTAATACATTTTTTATTTTTATTCTGAAATGCAATAAACAGTTCATCAGGGCATTATACACATCATAACATACAAATTTCGAAGTCTAATCGGAGTCAGTGATAATGAACGTGTTAATGAAATTTATACAGGAAACTGTTTGAATCCAGTATGCCAGACAAAATTAGAAGGTATTATTTTAATTTGTATTTTGATCAAATATAATTAACTATTAAGTGAAATGAAGCTGCACGAAAGTTTTTTTGTGCATGCATCGATTATTTGATGGTTACGGGCATTTTCTTTGTTAATTAACAAATCAACCACATTATCTTTAAAGTAGTCATATTTCATGAATTCAGACTTTAACCGCTGTTCTACAATCCCATTTTGACACCTGTTAATAAAGATGAGTTTTATATATACACCTAATAATTACAACTTTACAGTTACAGAGCGAAGAAAAAAGGTAACGATGTTAAATTCACCACTTCTATAATGATATAATTCAATCATTTCAATTATTCGTATAATGTAATTCTACAATATTTTTATAGGATTACTCTTTCAGTAATAAAAATGCACAAATAATCATAATAAATAATAATCTATATAAAGTATACTCTTTCAGTAATAAAAATTGCACAAATAATCATAATAATAAATAATAATCTATATAAAGTAAGTTGATAAATAGGCGTTACATACCTTCACAAGTTTATTTTGCCTTTGTAATTCTCTGCATAGGCTTTCCATTCTTGAGCGTGCTAACACAAGCTTGCTCTGTTCAGTTTGTAATTGATGATTTTCCCTTTGTAGTGTAGTGCATTTTTTTTCGGAAACATTGAGAGAAGAATGACATATACGGTATTCCTCGTAAAGTTCGGCATATCGTGATAGCAATGTTTCATACTTTTGTAGTTCAGATAATCCGTTAATATCTTTTAACACATTGTCTGGTGCTTTTGTATCTCTACGTCTTATTTTTTCTTCTCGCCTCTTTCTGTTTCCATTATTTGAATCATCTTTCTTAACATTATCCATCTTTTTGAATCTGTTAATAACAATCAATATTAATTTATGTTTAATCAATGATTTAGTCTTGTTTATTCATTTAATGAAATTAAATGTTGATGCATATTATTAATTGAATTAAGTTAAATTTTCATGTAAATACAAACGTTTGAGCGGGGCGAGTGTGGTTATGTCATAAAGATGGTTGGTATCACTGATGTAAACGTCCCATTACGCCCTTTAATAATAATAATAAAATAATTATAAATTGCACTTATTACACTGTACAGAAAAAATATTTCCCTTTATTTTCCTATTGTATATCTATTAAATCAATACTGTAATGTAACTCCTCGATCTGGATAATCCTGAACGGATAGTCAGTGGCGTAACAGGGATTTTTTTAAAGAATTTGCTTGAGTGTACCATTGCAATAATATATACACTGTGACCCAAAAGTAACAGAAAAATTCATTTAAATTGAAACTAATTATAAATAACTCAAATTTTTGACACTCATTGTCTTACCAAAACGGTAAATTTACAAAAATTACTACTAAATGCATGTTGATTAACATTGTCATTACCGAAGCGATCTACAAAATATGTTTGTAATCAATCATACGAAAAAAATGTGAAATAAGAATTCTAATATTCGGAAAAACGATATATAAATAAATATCAATCTCTTTCAAAATATTCTCTTCTGGAATAACATAACTACAAAGTCAATAAACTTAAAAATATTAGTCTATAAAGTCCTACATCTTAAATAACGTTTAAAAACAATTGTTTGGGTTAAAAATCGTGTAAATATATTTATATTTTACAATCTTTAAACGTTTCCTTAACAATTATACTTATCATGTTAGTCGTGGTAAATAGCTAGATCTTTAATATGTTAAAGAATATTAAACCGTTTTGAAAATGACATCCCAGAACACGCTGTACGAAGCAAGCCTAACAATGAAAAATGCAACAATAAAAAAACAAGCTTAACAAAATCTAATCACATTTTTAAAGCGGTGTAACAATATTTAATCTAGCAAACATCCAGGTATTTATCGCTACTAACACAAGTTAAATATCTCATAGTAAACTTTTTAAATATATAAAAGCACTGGTATTCTAATACAATATAATTCCACAATGCCTTTTTTATAATTTTTTATTTCCCTGCGCATTTCAAAACAACATGTATCATTATCAAGAGAAAATATATAAGTAAAATAACAAATAGTCATGATATCAAATCATTAAGGTAAAACAGCAAACTTGATGTAAATTATAATTCTGTATTTAAAATATCCGTTAAAGATGAGTCTATAAAGATCAACCTGTTCACTCATTAAAGATAATTTCTGTTTATGTTTCTAATTTCGAATCTAATTTGTGTTTTTTATTACAAAAATTTAAACATTTAATATCGTTCTGTAAAGCCATAAGGTGATTATTTACTAATAAATGTTTGGCATAATTTGATTTGTCCGTGTGTCCATATTTGTAACATAAAGATATTAGCTAAAATGGGATAAATAAACCATTTTTTTTGTAGGTAAATCTTACTATTGAGTGAGAAATAATTATTTAATACGGTTTAGCAGTATTTTAGAAAACATACTTGTAACATCAAAACATACAAGCATATTATGTAGTGGTAACTTCGCGCTTTGTAGTTTATTAATTAGTTATAAAGAATTCTTAATAGAATGTTTTGATGTGTACTTTAAATTGTTTGTTACTATGTGGTTCAGTTTATTTGCTTATTTAATAATAATGTTCAATTAGTTACAAAAATGGAGTTAATTTGATTTATGTTAATCAAAATTGTTTCACATTCGTAATAAGAACTATCTACAAAAAAATTGGTGTACCTATGGGCAGTCCAATTTCACCCATTTTATCTAATATCTTTATAGATAATTTCAAAGATGAAATTTTTTAATTAAACGTTTCTTATAAGATTGTTTCGTTATGTTGATGATAATATTTTAGCATGTTTTGATAGTTCTTTTTTTTTATGATTGTGGACCTGAACAGGCTAAAATTGGCCTATCGTGCTGAAGCACTCAGGAACACTTAGGAGGATGGATAGAGGGATAATGAATTGCCAATAGATGCCTATGAACAGCTACTTTAAATTTTCTCATATTATAAGTGAGAGGAAAGCAGGAATTAGGGAGATCATTCCAGAGTTTAGAAGCCGTGTAGAAAAATGTGGATTGCGCCCGTTTGGTACGACAAGTGGAGATTTGTACTGCATACTGATGATGTGAATGAGCGAACCGAGTGTTTCTCGCAAAGATAGCCGAGATGGTATCAAAGAATATAATTCAGAAGCACAATAGCCGTTGTAATAACAATAATACAAAGAAAGAACTGAAACCATCCTTCTATGCTCAAGGGACTGTATGTGAGAAGTTAAGGACGGGTCATTTATAAGCCTAATCGCTCTCTTTTGAATTCGATCAACGATATCGAGAGCGTATTGGGGAGCACTAACCCAGAGGTGAGAATTATATTCCAGATGAGGCCGAATTTGGGCCTTATACAGCAGAAGGAGTTGTCGAGAGGTAAAGTACTGCTTAGATCTGTACAAAAAGCCTATTTTACGAGCAGCTGTTTTGGTAGCTGGCAGAAGATGGTCAACCCATGAGAGATTTGAAAATACAGTCATACCCAACAGAGTAATAGAGTCTGAAAACTTAAAAACTGAGCCATTCATATTTACAACAGGAAATGATCGATCTTTTTTGGCGGACACAAGGCAACACTGGGTTTTGTTAGCATTAAATTTAACCAGATTATTGCTTCCCCATTCGAGAATACGTTGAATGTCTTTGATTGAATTTGCCATTTCAGCTTTAATTTCTTGATTTGACATAGAAGGTGGATTATCACTATGAGTAAACTGAGATGAACTACAGTGAAGAGTGCTATCGTCAGCAAAGCAATGGATGGGGTTAGTTGTTGAAGAAATAAGGTCATTTATGTACAGCAGAAAACCGCTATAACGGATCCCTGTGGTACTCCCTCGTTAATGCTAATTTCTTTTGAAAAAAAGCCATCAACTACGACACGTATACGTCTTTTATGAAGGAAACTAGAAACCCAGTTGATGAGCGTATCATTTAACCCAAACGAGGTGAGTTTGGCAAACTTGGTCAAATGCCTTTGAGATATCTAAAGTAACTGTTTCACCGGACTGCTCTACTGTATTGTTCCAAACTTGGGTCAGATATGAAAGAAGATCACCTGTTGAACGACTTTGCCTAAACCCATATTGGTGGTCACTAAGAGTTTTTTAGTTTCAAGGCACGTGAGCAGTTGCTGATTGATGGCTTTTTCCATGATTTTAGACAAAATGGAATTGATGGCAATTGGTCGGTAGTTTGAGGATCGGTCTTATCGCCTTTTTGGGAATAGGTTGAACATTTGCTAACTTCCATGATGAAGGAATTCCCAGAAGACATAGAGATCGTATAGAGCTTAGATAGGACTCGTACTAGTTCGGGGGAACATTTCTTCAAGACAATAGCTGGAATACCGTCTGGGCAAGTCGCCTTATTGAGATCAAGCCTACTGATGATCGATTCCAAGAGCTTGTACGGAAAATGAATTGGTTTCATAGCGTATGAAGAAGAGTTGACTAGGGGCACATCTTTTCCAGAATCATCAAATTTCAGTGACATGTTAAATTTCAATAAAGAAATATTAATGATAAAACAAATTGCACAAGCAAATTGTTATATTTTAAGTATAATCGACACTTTAGTTAAAACTCAAGAGTACCTACAAATTATCTATCAAAAACATTAATCCAGTTAACACAGATCTGACAGAAAATAAATACATATCAATTTCACATTTCAGAAATACATCAGAAAAAGTAGCTCACATATTACAAAAGAATCAAAACTAATACCAATGATCTTGAATATTTAATTAATGTGAAAGATTCAACTAACGAGATTTTGAAGTCGGGTATTTATACATTCAACCGCACATTCTGTAATTCTTAGGAATTTTGATATTAGATACAAAAAACACATTAGATGTTACAAATATAAACATAAAGACAAATAAAATTATACCAAACATTTGGTTTCATAAAACGGCATTAAATTTTTACATTTTGTAATAATAAAACACAAATTATAAACATAAACAGAAAGTACCTTTAATAAACGATCAGGTTGACCTTATAAACTCACCTTTAACAAATATTTGAAATATATAATTATAATTAACATCAAGTTTGCTGTTTTACCTTAATGATTTGTTACCACAACTACTTTTTTGTTATTTTGCTCACATATTTTCCCTTGATAATAATATGCACATGTAGAGAAATAAATAATTACATAAAAGAAATTGTGGAATTATATTGTATTTAAAACATTAGTGTTATTAAATAAAGAATTCCATGAAGTAAGGTTAAAGAACAGAAATTTTTTCAAATATGTCCCTAATAGCGGACTTATCTTTGCACATCTTATAAGTTTGCCAACGTAATTAATTTTTTAAAGTGTGATTCCTTACAGACGACGACAACTGTAATTGTTATCACAACGTTTAACATTGTAAAGTATAAATATTTTATACACGATTTTTAATCCAAAGATAAGTATTTATAACCATGAACTAAAATTGGGAAACATTACACTTTCACCTTAAGTAATGTTTTAATCATATATTTGAAAATCATTATATAATGAAACTCGCAAGAATTACTCTTAAATAAACAATTCTTAAAAATGAAAGTAATTACCTACAGTAAAAGGGTCGGAATAGGGTCTCCAGAGTGAGTAGGGTCGAAACTTGAAAATTTTTTTGAGTTTATGGATAGTAGTTAAACCAGCAAATAATCTTGGAATTTTGACCCATCTGTTATTTTATTCGTAAGGGACCACAGATCACATATGGGTTACCGAGCTGGTGTTTTTTTCATAGAGTTTTCCTCATACAACATATAGCGGCACAATCACTGCGTATACGCACATCATGTTTGGCTATTTAGGCGTATGCTAAAGTAGTAAATTTCCCCTTCAGAGCCCTACCACCGATCCTTCCGATCCTCTTCTGGCCGCACCTATCCTTAACGCAACCATGCATACATAATTATGGTATATATCTTGGGAATCCACCGCTGCGCCTGACGGAACTTGAAAACCTAAAACAACCGGTCCGCCCGGTCCCTATAGAGAGGGAAAGAAACAGGTTTTTCTTTTACATATGAGCGTCAATACCAATTTGAAGTTGGCAACAATCCGATCAGCTGATCTCAAAACTTATAACCACGTTTTTAAGGTGTACCTTACAAACTATCAACTATCATGCTGTGTATAACATACTAACATGTTTTGTAAATATCAGGTGTAAAAAGTTATTTTGGAAGTCGGTTTCTCAAAATCAAAAAATGGAGTGAATAGCGTCCTTATGCCTCGTACTTACAAGTCCGATCCAAACGTAAAAGTTGATGCTGAGACCATAAAAACAATAAAAAAGAAGTGGTGGCTAAAATTATAAGTATACAAGGTGAGTCAAACAAATACGGTATTCCGCACGGTGTATGAGGTACAGCGACACATAAAGAAAAATGATATAAAAATACATGGAGGTCAAGTGTGCTATCATTATAAAAAGAGAAACTGATTTTAAGTTGTCTGAAGGTGTGTGCTGAATGAGTTTGGATTTCGTCTTCTAATTAAATCATATTTAGACACACACAGCAGTATTTGTAGTGCGTTTCAAAACAATATACCTGGAAAAGACTTCGCTAACAGATTCCTAAAAAGACATACCTAAGACTAAAATTCTTGAACGTTCTGTCGAAATACGAAAATATCCAGAGCAGCGGTGTTTCTACAAATTACCAATAAACTTAGAGATCACGTTAGCAGTTTCAATTACGTTTGTTGCAAATGGAAATGACAAGCTATAACCATCCTGTGTGGTATAAGACATGGTGCGAACGTAGACCCAAGGATATTCGATACAAATGCACTCCTAGCGACTGGTTTGACAGTAGAACATTCAAAGATTAGATAAAGACAGTATTAAGACACGTAATGTAAAAAAAATATATAAGGCAAAAACAGTAGCTCAACAAACGCAGGCTTGATCAAGTCAATCAATCACTGCAGACACGGCAACACTCACTAATATAATTGTTTTAGATCATTAACAATGATTATTATGCGCGAAATTAACGAAGTACAAATTAATAGAGATTCGTAAAAGAAGAAAAGAAAGCGTTATAAACAAAAAGCATAAGTGTGTATAAAAAGAATATTCAGTACGGAGAGGTTATCGAGCAGTTAAAAATTTAGACAAAACGGGAAATGAATGAAGATTATCAGTTATAATTAGAGAAAAAGAAGCATAACAGTTTAACCTACAGACCTCAACCTCCTGGTTTCATCAATCATCAAACTACTTAAACTTAGTCCAGATACGCAGGAAAATTACACGTTGTAGAGTAGTGAGTACGTTAACTTTATAAAAGTAGATTTTTCGTTTTAAATGTATTATCGTATCATTTTTAATTGTTTAGTGTTGGACCTTAAAGAAAATCTACAGAGAAAATATTTTACTTTCTCTGGTGGTGTAAAGACCTGCGCATTCAATTATCGTGGATTCAATGATTCAAATAAAATATTTTTTCTGTGTACCTTCTTTAATTTCCATTAGTACTATGAACGATATGTTCATTATACAGTTAACTAAAAAATATTAACATATAAAATTGAGAAATCTGGGGGTTACATCCTCCAAACAAAATTTTTCTTCTGTATATTCGGTTTAAGTTTCAACGTTGCTGTCACGAATATATAACATTATATAAATAACAAAACACGTATAGGTTCCTAATACATTGTCATTTTATCGTTACCAAGATGCAACTGCACCAAATAATCTTTTTTCTTAAGGATACCAACCATCATTTCAGGATTTCTTTATTATTATTTACCGATATGTTCAGTTAACAAAAAAGTCAATCTAGTATTGCAGAATAATATGGAAACGTTGAAGTGCTGACGAAAGTTTTTTGAGTCCCAAAGAACTCAAAAAAACTATTAGTCAATCTTGTCTGTTTGTGTTTTTTTGCATTTGCGTTTGCGTTGGCGCGTGCGTACGCGTGCGCGTGTGCGTGGGCGTGTGCGATAACTCAAAAACTTAAAACACTAGTTTATTCATGCTTAACATAGATATTTAGCACCTAAATGTCTACATCTCAATGTTTTTTTGTGTTGATATATTTACGGGGTAAAGACAGCAAGGTAATAACTTAAAAACCTCAAAATCTATCGTATACAAATTTGGCATATTTATTTAGACCTGAATGTCTAAATTTTGGTGTTGGTGGGTTTTCGGAGTAAGCACTACGAGGGGTAAATGTGATACTCTTTCAGCCGCATTAACTTGAAAACTTGAAAAGCAATTGTACACAAGTTTAAGACAAAAGTTGTAACGCTTAAACGTCTAGATCCTAGTAGTGTTGCAAGGTCAAGAGTAAAAAAGGCTTAATATGATTTTCTTTCGTCGGCAGTAACACAATAAAAAAAAGTAGCGATTGAATACAAATTTGACATAAATGTTTAAGATTTCAGTGATTTTTTATGGTGGATGTGACGGTGCCACTGTTGGATAAGAAGAAGGGTGAATTTTATTTTATTTCGTACTCAATAACTCAAACTTGAGAAGCGCTTGTATTAAAATTTGACGTAAATATTGGATTGAATCGACTTCAACTATAGACGATGGGAAAGTTTTTCGTTCGAATTTTTAACTGTTTAGTGTTAAAAGAAAAGCAACGGAAAGTATATTTTCCTTCCCTCGGTATTGTAGACACGTACACTTGATTGATAATTAAGAGGTGTTAGGTTTGATTCTAGGATTTAAGAAAAAAATTTTTTCTGCATACTTCCTTTAATTCTTTCTCATAAGTCTTTGGTATCAAGAACGATATGTCTATTACACAGATTTTTAGAAAATATTAATATATGGAATTACTATTCTATTAATTTGTATAAAAATTAAGCACATACAGGGCTCTTAACGTTATATACCTATAGATAACATCATTACACGAATATGCACCAAACTTCATTGGTAGTGTTGAGATCAGATCTGGCGTTCCATTCTCCTTAACTTAACATCTAAAAAACTCAAAAAACAACAATCTATTAATCAATCGAGTACTGCAGAGTAATATGCAAATGGTAAGTACTAATGAAAGTGCAGAGAATATAAATAAAAAATTTAAACAAGAATAGAAAAAGTAAATGAAGATTATTAGTTACCTATAGCTTGAAGAAAAGAAGGTTAGCAGTTCTACATCTAGACCTTAATGTATCCATTAAGAAGCTGTTTGAACTAAGTCGATATAAAGGCCATAACTACAAGTTTCAAAATAGTGAGTATGTACCCTATAAAAGTCGATTCTTTTCCACATTCACAATTGTACTGTTACGACTTAAATGTATCAGAAATTATAAATTTGTGTTCATTTCTAATTTATGAAAATGTAAACTTTCAGCATTATTACACATATTTAAAATGCTTATCTTTTTTTTAGGGGTGTAAGGGGCCCACTAATATCTAAGGGTCGAAATGTCAACCCCACCTGCACAAGCGGTAGATTTGAACTACCTGGTACACCCTGCTAGACAACGAACGGGGCTCTGGCGACCCAACGTTGGTCGGTATAACCTGACACCAGTTGTCCCGAGGTAACGAGATCTAGGTATTTAGATTCAGCAAACTTTAGAAAGCCTCGGAAACGGACGGAAAATTGTAAGGCAACCGAAGCGAGAACAAAGGACGAGAATAGGAATATGGAATATTAGAGGGTTAAATGGAAAGGAGGTGGAGTTGGTGCAAGAAATGATAAGATATGAAGTGGAAATATTGGGAATATCTAAAATCAAAAAGAAAGGAACAAAGGAAGTACTACTAGAAAAAGTATATACACTAATGTACTGTGGAGTACCAGTAGCAACGAGAGCTAAAGGAAGAGTAGGAACAATAATAAGTCAAAACCTAACAAACAAAATAATAAGCTGGGAAGGAATTAATTCGAGAATAATGACAATCGACATAATGATGAATGAAAAGATCACCTTCATACAAATTTATGCACAAACGGAAGACACAGACAAACAGGAAGAAGACATGTTCTACACAGGTGTACAAGAAACAATAGATAAAGCAAGGGATAGAAGTTATAGTTATAGTCATGGGGGACTGGAATGCACGACTATGCAGATACCCACAAAGAGAACATGGAGTTATAGGAAAGTACTGCAATGACAGAATTATCAACGAGAGTGGGAACAGAATGATAGACTTATGCATAGAAAACGAAATGTTAATTGGAAACGACTACTTCAATCACAAAGAAATACATAAAATTCCATTAACTGCTGATAATAGGGATGCAAAGAGCACAATAGACTACTTTACCTGAATGAGAGGAGCCAAATATGCCATCCTAGATGTGAAAGTAATACGAGGCGCAGAAATAAACTCTGTCCACAAATTAGTAGCCGCAGACACAAGATTTTACACAAAACTAAGGAAATCCCAAATAGGGGCTAGTATCAACACAAATTACAATAAAAACTGGAAAACCTGGATAGGGAAGAACAACAACAGGGTCGTGCATGGAACTTACAAGAAAGATGACTGTTCCTAAAAACAGTAATTATAGAGACAGCGAAAGACATAGGAGGAGAAAGGAAAATAAATCCCAAACAAAAACGAGCAAAGTGGTGAAATGATAGAGTAAAGGAGAAAATAAAAGAAAAGAAAGTAGCGTGGAAAATATATCTAGAAACAGGAGAAGAAAAAGACAAATGAAACTACATAAATAAAAGAAATGTAGCAAAGGAAGAAGTTAAGAGAGCGAAAACAGAATCCTGGGAAGAATTTGATAAGAAAATAGAAGAAAGATTCAGAGACAACCGAGGAAATAAGAAAGAATTATGGACAGCAATCAAAAGCCTCAGAGGAAAATATGGTATATAAACCTGGTGTATTAAAAATGAAAAGGGGAAATAGTCACAGAACATGACAAAATATTGCAAATATGGAGAACCCATTATAGTAAAAAGTTCAAAAAAACTGAAACAAGACAGGGAAGAGAAAGAAGAAACACAAAAACTGAAGATGGACAGGAAGGAAGGGAAGAAGAAGTAGAAATAGGAGAAATAGAGGAAATAAGCAGAATAGAAATGAAGGAAGCCATCAAAAAAATGAAACTAGGGAAAGCCGCGGGCAAAGACGAAATAAGCTCTAAGATGATAAAATATGGAGGAGGAAGACTAGTACATGGGATCAGGAAAATGCCAGCAAGCTTGGGAAGGCAAGGACATACCTAAAGACTGGGAAGAACATATCATAATACCACTCCACAAAAAAGGAGAAACGTATGAATGCGAGAATTATTACCGGGCTATAAGCCTAACATTATGCATACAGAAGAACATGCATCACATAGAGAAAATAGACAAACTCAAGACCACATATACATATTAAGAACAGTAATAGAAAGAAAAATAAAAGGAAAATTACTATACCTCGCATTTATAGACTTACAAGCAGTATTTGATACAATCACTAGATAAACCTATGGAACGCCATAGACACATTAGAAATACCCAAAGGACTCATAGGCACGACTTAGAGAGTATACGAGAAGACAAAGGGAATAGTAAGAATAAACGGGCAGAATCAAATAATTTCAATATGGAAAAAGGCGTCAAACAAGTTGACTCTCTGAGCCCACTACTCTTCGTAATAGTGAGGGACAAAATTATCCAGCAAAGCAAAGTAAACAGGCTTAATACAAAATTAGGCAACTGTAATATTCCAAACCAAGTATTTGCAGATGATGTAGTACTCAGAGCAGACACAGAGGGAAAACTCTAGCTAGCAGTGAACAGATGGAATAACGAAATTAATAAAGCAGGAATGAGTATAAATACCAAGAAAAGGAAAGTAATAGGCATAAACAAACGAGATCCAGGAAGAAATATGAGAGCAGAATGCGGAGGTAGGATATTGTAGGAAGAAAATTAATATGAATAGTTAGGTGTAATAATAAGCCAGGATAGAACAACGTTTTAGAGTTTTTTTGTATTATTTGTATAATTGCCGAAACCGTCATTTTGACCGTTCATATATTCATAATCAGTTTCGAGGTTAACAAAAATAATTACAACGTTGAGATAAAACAACGTATTTTACTATTATTGTGGTAATTTTTAGGAGTTTACTGCAAGTCAGAACTTGTTTAGTCGTGTCCGAAATTATGAATAATCTTCGCTATTTTTACCTACGCGCCCGAGATATGAAAAATGCAAGTTATAACTTGTTTCTATAGTGATCTACAAATTCAAGTACTTTGAGATTTCAAATTAGTTGCAGGTAAAAAATGTGGTCGTCTCGCGATTTTACACAACAACATGGTTTAGATTATCTTGCGGAGTTGGAAAATTTATCTGAATGCGAATCCGAAAAAGCAAATAACCACTCCGAAGATGGTGAAAGTGATGAAGCGGTTACTGTTGATGACAAAAGTAGTGAACAAAGTGAAGAATCTGATGCCAGCGTAAATAATGTCACTTCTGATCCTTGTACATCTAATGAAATTAGTGATGACAATGAACACCATCCAAAACGAAAAAATTACATGCATTTACCTGTGGGGAGTAAACAATCATCCAAATCTAATGATATATGAAAAGTTGTAGTATCAAGTGGACCTTATATTGGCCGTATAGGTCAAAGAAATGTTATGCAAAGTACTCCTGGACCAACTCCTTATGCAAAACTAAACGACAACTAGGAGATGATACAAACTGGTCATTGTCTCTTCAAGAACTTGACGCTTTTCTTGCAATATTGTTAGCTCGTGGTACTTACGGCGCAAGAGCATTACAGCTTGGCAGTATATGGTCTGTTACTTGACCGCAATTTTTTCGTGAGACCATGTCACACAATTGATTTCGTGAAATCATGACAATTTTAAGATTTGATATTCGATCAACACGGAAAGAGCGTCTAGTTAGTGATAAGTTTGCTTTGGCGTTCGAAATATGGGATAAATTTATTAGTAACTGTAAGGTTTGCTATGTTCCAGGAGCAAACATTACAGTAGACGAACAACTGTTTAAAGCTAGATGCAATATATGGCGAATAAGCCTGATAAATTTGGTGCAAAATTTTGGCTAGCTGTTGATACGAATTCTAAATATCTCCTGAATGGTTTTCCTTATTTAGGAAAAGATAATATGCGTTCTAACAGCCAACCCCTTCCAGAATATGTTGTTTTAGATTAATGGAACCTTTCCTAAATATGGGTAGAAATGTTACTACCGACAACTTTTTTACCAGCCAAAGGTTAGCAACAATGCTGGCAAAAAAGAACACAACAATAGTAGGAACAATGAACCGAGCAAGAAGGAAAGTACCAATTTGTATCAAGAATAAAATTCTACCACAGTAATGAAAAATGATAAAAGCACCTTGTCAATTTATCAGGGTAAAGTTAATGAAAATGTCATATTGCTAAGTACGCTACATCCAACTGTGGCTATAGATGATGGCAAAAAGAAGAAACCTGAGACAGTGTTGTATTACAAAGAAACAAAGTTTGGGGTAATTATGTTGGACCAAATGACTAGAAAATATTCTAGGAAAGCTGGTTCACGTAGATGGCTAGTTCATGTGTTTTACAATATTTTAGATCTTGCCGCAATCATCGCCTGGATAGTTTATAAGGAAGTCGTAGGTAGTAAAATAAAAAGAAGAGACTTTATTTTCACTCTAGCTGAGGAACTAAGAAAAGAGTATTTGAACTGTAGAGCGTAATACAGCATGTAAAACTGTACCGAATTCTAAATGTATTAAAATCAGTTTGATTTTTATTTAATTAAAATGAATATTTACCTAAAATGTGTTTTTTATGTTTCTTTCTCAATTAAGTGTAAAATATATAAAGAATACATCTCAAAATTTCCTTTCTCGTCCTGAGGTCAAAATGACCGGCCACGGCAGTTTTAGCTATTTACAATAGCCGGCGGTGCTAGTGTTAAACAAATATTTTCCTTGTCTTGGTAGTGTAGAGATTCGATTTGTCTTGGTATTAATGCCAGTCTATTCATCACCACCTACACAAAAAAATTTTAAGGCGAATTTTTACGAACAGTTTCGGAAGTTTTCACGCGCTTGAAAAATTTAAGTGATTTTCTTTTTGGATAGGGTGGATAAGAATTCAGTAATGGAGGGGGTTTAATAATCCAACAGTGCGAATAATAATTAATGTCAGTTAGGCAGAGTTAGATCAGACCATTTTGCGTATACACGCTATCGGGCGACGTTAGGGCAGTCCCGCGAAAGAACGTTTCCCCGACTCCTGGTGATCGAACCTTTGTTGTAAAGGGGTAGTTTCCTCGCCGATAAACCCTGGGATCTTTGAATTGTTCACCTATCACGAGTCTAAACCATCGTAATGATTTTGTGTAGTTGATCCAAGGACATGTAATGTGTTTTAACTAATGCATTCATGGAGCAGTCATCGCTTTTATTTGCGGAATAAATAAATGTTCCTTCCTAGTGCCAGACAATAAGTATACAGCTCACCAATAAAAGTAACTTGCAGTGAATAAATAAAGTTTCGTATAACGTTAACGAGAAATATTGATAATTAAGCAGTTCTCAACGCAACGCCTAATAACATTTCTAAATAAAGTGGAAATATTTAGACATCTTCCAAGAGGGAATTTCGAGCGTAGCCACCACATTCAATACCTGATTTTCGCCAGCACCGAAGTCAACCTCCAAAAGTCAACCTCTCAGCTATCTCCAGGTGTTTCATACAACACATGGGGAAGTGTACCTGTAATAAGGTAAATCTTATTGTGCATTTACTTTTTTTTGCTCTTCATGTCGGACGAATATTAATAAATTTTCTGTGCTTTTTTGTGTTTACATGTACTTAAGATTGAATACGATCCTTTGTTCAATTTTGGATATTTTAGAGAGAAATTTTTCCTTGGCAACCGTATTCAATCTTCCGCAATTATAACTTTGTTTTGAGTTTTTTAATACACACACACCCACGCACGCACGCACGCACGCACGCACGCACGCACAACGCACACGCGCCACCCACACGCCACACGCACACACACCACACAGCACACACGCACACACACCACACACGCACACACACACACCGCACACCACACACACGACACACACACGCACACACACCACACACACACACACACCACACAACCACACCACAACACACACACGCACCAACGCACACACGCAACAACACAACACACGCACACACACCACAACACACCACACACACCACACACGCACACACACACACCACACCACCACACACGCACACACACCACACACACACCACACCACACACCACACACACGACACACACACACACACATACACACACACACATTACACACACGCACACACACACACACACGACACAACACACCACACGCACACACACACACACACACCACACACACGCACACACACACACACCACACACACACACGCACAACACACACACACACACACACACGACACACACAGCACACACCAACACACACACACACACACACACACGCACACACACGCACACACACGCACACACACACCACACACACACACACACCACACACCACACACACCACACACACGCACACACGCACACACACGCACCACACGCACACACGCACACACACGCACACACACACACCACACACGCAACACCACACACACGACACACACGCACACACACGCACACACGACACACACACCACGCACACGACCACACGCACACACGCACACACCACCACACAGCACAACCACACACACACACGCACACACACGCAACACGCACACAGCACACACACGCACACACCACACACCACACACAACGACACACACCACACACACGCACACGCACACACACACCACACACCACCACACACACGCACACACACACACCACACACACACACCACCACACGCACACACACCACACACACACACCACACACGCACACACCACACACACACACACACGCACACACACACACGCACACACGCACACACACACAACGCACACACGCAACACACGCACACACACACACACACACACAACGCCACACACACGCACACACACACACACGCACACACCGCACACACCGCACACACGCACACACGCACACACGCACACAAGACACACCACACGAACACACACGTACACACACGCACGCACAGCCGCACACACACGCACACCGCACACACGACACACACGACACAACACGCACACACCACCACGCACACCACGCAACACACACACACACACACGCACAACACGAAACGCACAACACAACGCACAACACGCACACGACACGCACAGCACACACGCACACACGCACAACAACACACCACAACGACGACACACGCAGCAACAGCACACACGCACACGCCCACACGCACACAACGCACACACACGACAACGCACGCACAGCACACGACACACGACACACAGCACACACGCACACACAGACACACGACACACACACACACACGCACAACCGACACAACACACACGCACACCAACACAACGCACCACGACACACACACGACACACACACACCGACACACGCACACACGAACACCGAACAACCGACACACACCGCACACAGACACACCACACACACACGACACACACCGACCACGACAACCGACACAAACCGCACACACGACACACACCGACACAACGCACACACATGCACACACGACACACGCACACACACGCACACACGCACACACACAGCACACACGCACACACACACACGCACAACACACCACACGCCACGAACCACGCACACACGCAACCACACCACACGCCACACGCACACACGCACCACGCACACACGCACCCACACGCACACACGCACAACCAACACACCGCACACACGCACACACGCAACACATGACACAAGACACGAACGACACAACCCAAAACACCAACACACAACAACCACACAAAAACCCCCCCCCCCGAACCCACACACCGACCAACCGACACAACCCCCCCCCCAAACCGCAACCGAACACACCCACACAACCCAAAAAAAAAAGAAACCCCAAAAAACAAAAAGGGGAAAAGAACAAAGAAAACCCGAACGAAACAGACCCAAGTAAAAAAAATTGGAATTTTTTTTTGAAATTTTAAGGTATCCTAAAATTAAAAAAATTTTGGTGTTTTTTGAAAAAATTATTTCGATAAATTTAATAAGTAACCTTTGGTAAATTTAAATTTGTTAAATATTCTTTTTTGGGATTATAGTCATTGTAAATCATTAAAACCAAAAGATTTTAGTAGAAGCTAGGCTTATTGATTTAAACCTGAATTTGACGTATTTAGTTTCATGAAGTAGCGACTTTTGTTATTAATTAGTGACTTTGTTTAACGAAATAATTGACAGAATTTTGAACGACAATTATTATGTTCATGTTTAAGTATTCATTTTCAATTCAATTGATGATCAGTAATTAGATTTAGCTTTGCAGTAACTAAATGAAATATTTAGCGTTGTTTACTATTTGTTTAAGCATATTTTATAGCGATCTGATTAATATCTCTCAATCTGGTTGTAGATTAGAGTGAAGTAACATAATGACAATCATTGATGTAGTTTGAATAGCGATTGTCTTTATTTATTAGTGTGGCACGCAATTAGTTTACAAGCGTGCGAGAATATTTGTAGCCTTCCAGGTGTAGCGCAGATCTGCTGGCCCCGGCCTACCTGTGATTGATTACGTATAGGTAAGCGAGTTATTTGAGTATCTAGCCAATCTGTGAACTTATGTAATTAGGCGAAACAACCCCTATTCCGACTTTTCAGATACTCTGGCGCCCATTTCCGATTTTACGACGATTTCAACCCCTATTTTGACTTGTGTGCGGTATACTGTTCTGCAGTGTGCAAAATTAATTAACATCTTACCCACTCGCGACCGCTGGCTAGTCGAGCAAAAGCCAGGTTTATCTGTTACCTTGTTTTACTACCCGTTTATATCGTATGGAATACTGTATTGTACTGTATGAAATTGTGAAGCAGCACTTCCGACTGCATGTTAAGTAAACACGTTTTAAATCATTGTGGTCATGAACCCCTTAAGTTTAGCATAACGCACTAAAGCACTCAGGATCACCTATGAGGATAGATAGAGGAATATAATAATAATAATAATAATAATAATAATAATAATAATAATAATAATAATAATAATAATAATAATAATAATAATAACAATAATAATAATAATGCCTTTTATTAGTCTGATGCACACAGTAACAGTTACATGAAATTGTATAAAATTACCTATATAAGTATGCATGTGCATATAACCAACTGGGCGAAGTTCAGTTAGTAGTTACATACGTCACTACTTCTGCTCTTCCACTTAACCCATTTTATTTAGCATAAATTTTGAACGGAAGATTACAATTTAGAGAGAAGTTTATGTGTATAAATGTAAATGTAAAAGTACATAGTGATGGTGAACACAGTGTAAATGGATTTAACATAATTGACAAATCTAGAATTTGCTAGGTTTAGAAAAAGTAAAGAAGGATGACTGATTAACTATGAATAAGTAGTTTACTATTTTCAACATTATTTTACTGCAACATATTGAGTTGCCTATCAACGCCTACCCTAAAGATTGTCATATCATAAGTGAGAGGAAAACAGGAACTACGGACATCGTTCCAGAGTTTAGAAGCCGCGTAGAAGAATGTGTATTGTGCCATTTTGGTACAAGTAGAGATTTATACTGCATATAGATGATGTTAATAAGCAAACCGAGTATTCCTAGTAAAGGTGGCCTGAGATGGTATCAAAGAACGTAATTCCGCAGCACAATAGCCGTTGTAATACCGATAGTACAAAGAAAAAATTGAAACGATTCTTCTATCCTCAAGGCACTGTGTGTCAGACGTTAAGAATGCGTTATTTATAAGCCTAATTGTTCTCCTTTAAATATGATCAACGATATCGAGAGCATACTGGGTATCACCAACCCAGAGGTGAGAATTATATTCTAGATCAGGTCGAATTTGGGCCTTATATAGCAAAAAAAAGTTGTCGAGAGATTACGTACTGCTTAGATCTGTTCAAAAACCCTATTTTACGAGCTTTAGTAGATACAGTCATTTCCAACATAGTAATAGAGTCATTCATACTTACAATAGGAAATTATCGATTTTTTTTCGCGGTCACAAGGTAACACTGTGTTTTATTAACATTACATTTAACTAGATTATTACTTCACCATTCAAGGATATGTTGATACGTGATAAACGAATAAAGCCAACTATGGAATATAATTTTAGTAAAAAATAACTAGATCATTAAAAAATTAGATATTGTTAAACTATCTTGTAGATAACAAATCAGAACACCCTCTGACGGCCAAAGGCTAACGATGAAAAATGTCAACTAAAAAACAAATTTAACAAAATTTAATGAAGTTATGATGTAAGTGTAAAGTTATGAAAAACTTCAATTTGAAATTGATAGAAGCATTCACAAATACAAACATGACATCAATTAATATAATCCAGTTAAAACTAACAAAGAATTAGTTTTGTGTGGTAATTTAACATATAATACATACCAAAAGTTAAGATTAAAATTAAGACGTACCATTATGCCTTTTTTTTAATTATAAGATGCCAAAACCTATTGAAACGGAGATTTTTTCTTCTATTAAATTTATTAGGGTATTTATATATTTCAATAGCTTCACGTTGACAATATTTCCATATTGTAAAATTGAATGTCATGATTTAAATTATTTAAGGCATGGTCAGCTACCACAGACTTCTCTGGTTGATCTAATATACAAAATCTCATACGTTTTTTACGTCTAGAATGAAAGCTACGTTTTGTAGTTCCAATGTATACTTTTCCACATGAACAAGATAACCTATACACTGCTGAAGATGATAATGGGTTTGAAACATCTTTAGGTGACCTTAAATGCTCTTTAATTTTTCTTGTAGATTTAAAAACAGTCCTAATGCCGTATTAAATTAGTATTTTTTAAATTCAATTTCTTCCTTTTATAGTTAATGTTACAGATAGAATTGAAAAAATCCTAATTAAATATGGTATAAGGGTTTCAGCTTTTTGACTGCTTCGTGTGTACAGCTGACCCGATAACAAATAACTCACCGTAAATAAATAAGTTTTTTTGTTCTTTCAAAATAATAAGTGTTATTCAGAACTTATATAGTTAGAGTAAGTGAACAAGTAACGTGGAAGCATAAATATTAGTGTAACGTACAACCAATTGTAAATCAATCAAAACGCAATTTGGAAGTTGAGGTATTCACGAGTTAGGTCATATTTTGGGTTTCGAGAGCAGTTTCAATTTCGATCCTATTGCTGAGGCCGCCGCAGAGGTCATCCTCTGGGTTCCCTCCAGGTGTTTGAACAACAACAGGGCTGCTCCCAAGTTAAGGTAAACGTTTCTGTGCACTGTTTTGCTGTAGTTGACAAATGTTAATAAATTTTGTGTGTATTTTTTTGTATGTACGAACGGTTAAATACGCTGTATTTTGGGATTAACGTCCCATTATTTTATCGCTTAAATTTTAATACAAGCGTAATCATCCGCGTTATAATCCAAAATTATGTGAGTGTTTTTTATTTGTTATACTGACGAATTGGTATTGAAATTATATATGTCGAATGCGTTACAAGGAGAACGCAATTTATTTTTTATAACCATTGGTTATTTTGGGCCACGAATTTTTAGTAAATGCCGACGTTGAAACTAGCTAGTATCACCGTCTATTAATTAAACTAGGTGATTTAATTTGAATAGAACCATATGATTAATGTGGTGACATCTCGAAGGTGTTTTTAATATATATATATATATATATATATATATATATATATATATACCGGTGTCAACGAAATCATTATTCATACCTTAACTCTGTTAAAACAAGAGATAGAAATTTGAAATTTGGGATGAAGATTTAGTGGATAAAAATACATTTTTGGCATTAAAGCAGATGATTATCACTTCCGGTTTTATCGGAAGTGGACTTATTTTGCTTATTCTAAATAGGAACCTACCAATTTTTTTCTCTAAATTCCCATTCCAATGATGTATGACAAGTCGTCTTTTGGTTTCAAATTGGCGGTTCAGGCGGAGTTTTTGTTGATCCATTGGACTTTTCCATCGGGGGCTACTTAAAAGAAAAGGTCTACAAAACACCACCTGCAATTCTAGAAAATCTTCAACACCGAATACATTAAGCAATACAAAGTATTTTAAGGAATCAATTAGAAAATGTTTTGCGAGAAAATATTAGAAAAGTTTTATTATGCCTGAATCAGGAGGGCCGAAGAATAGAACATTTAATAGAATAATGTAGTTTTGTAAGCTTTTTCACATTTCAGTGTTTTTTTATGACTTTATATCTATTATATCTATTCGTTACCTCGTAGAGTACCTAGGTATAAAAATTGTTTTTTTAAATTACATCCGAAAAAAGCCCAATTTTAATTTTTTTTTTTTTGTACCTTAGTAGTATACCAGCTGATTTAGTAGCTAACTTTTGTTGTATTGTTTTTAGATAGTAAAATAGATTTACTTTCTTATGGGTATTTAGTGCTTTCTATTTGAAATATTGGTGAATTTTTTTCTAAACATTAGTAATTTTCGTACAACGTAGAATCACAAATACTCATTATTTAAGTAGAATTTTCTAAATTCCAATTAGGAGATTAAAAATAAATAATTCTTGAAGTATTCATTGAAGTATTTTGTAAAATAACGAGTACTTACTTCAAAATGGCGGAACATTAAAATCAACAAAAACTCCGCCTGAACCGCCATTTTCAAAACAAAAGACGACTTGTGATACATCATTGGAAAGAGAATTTAGGGAGGTATCGTTCTATGAAAAAAATTGGTAGATTCCTACATCAATAAGGACAATTTGACCACTTCCGGTAAAACCGGAAGTGATGGTCAGCTGTTTTTAATGTCAAAAAATGTATTTTTATCCACTAAGTCTTAATCCCAAATCTCTTGTTTTAACGAAGTTAAGGTATGTACAATGATTTTGTTGAGAGCCGGTATATACACACACAGAGATATATACACATATATATATATATATATATATATATATATATATATATATATATATATATATAATACACATATTTAGGCTAATGCACTTGTGTTTTTTTTAATGTAAACCCATTTATTATACAATACAACATTTACGCACATTTTAAATGTTTGTTTTTTTATTAGATTGAGTTATCGAATTAATGTTAATATTTGTGCTTTTATTTGGCGTAAAGGAATTACGTTAGAAAGATATCATTGATTATTGAATTGTAACGTAACTTTTGAAGGTTGGTGAGTTATTATTTTTTTGAATTTGAGCATATTTTATAGCGGATTGATTGATTTAATTTGAAGTGGTGGACATGATTGAAGATGGAGATAAGTTTTAATAGACATACCATAACGTAATTCTAAAGTAAACAGGTCGTTGGCCGAACAGCTTATTTGCGTGCCAGGGATCGTTTTGCGAGGTTGCAATTTTTTTGAAGTATTTTTGCAGGAATCAACATGTCGATTGTAGACATCATTGATTGGCCTGATTTAGCCAAACAGGTAAGCAAATTTGATTATTTGTTACGGCTGCTGTATATTTTCCGGAATTGAGATACTACATCCCAATATTGACGTTTAGTGAATTTTAGAATTCTATAAATTCTGGATCGCGTTTAGTTTTATTGTGACGTATTTTTCGTTTGAAATTGAATAATTAATAACCATTTTGATCAGTTATTTTTGGGTATTTGAGCCAATGATTTTAGCGCTAAGTTTGTCGAAATATTTAATAAATTTTGGTTTTATTACAACGAGCTTAAGATTTTATTGAGGTTTGGATGAACTTTGCGTAAATATTGTTTTATTTTGAGTGAACACGATGGTTCCTTGCTTGGTCATTAATAAGATCTAGTTCATGATATTTTCCCGCTACAAATATATTCAACAGGTGGCGCCTTTTTGACATTTTTACTAGATTTTGACGTTTTTGTAGTTGTGACGAGTACTCTTTTGCAGCATTAAGTAAGAACCCCGCCCATACAACTGAGTTATGCCGTGCGCACCAATTTCATTTACGGTCTTGATGCTCTAATGGGTATTTGGCCTGTAACACAATATGGAAATATTGTCAAGACGAACTCATTATTATGTTCGTTTACAACGTGAAGCTATGGAGATATATAAACACTCTAATAATTTTAATAGACGAGAAGAAAATCTCCGTTTAAATAGATTTTGGCATCTTATAATTAACAACGTGTTGATTTTAATTTTAACTTTTGGTATGTCTAGGTTTTTTGCTGTGTTTTTTCCTAGACCTTGAAGTAAATGCTTTACCAATTATATGTTAAATTATCACAGCACTATAATTTAATGTCATGTTTATATTTGTGAATGCTCAATCAATTTCAAATTGAAGTTTTCCACAACTTTCTACTTACATCATAACTTGATTAAATGTTGTTAAATTTGTTTCTTAGTTGACATTTTTCATCGTTAGCCTTAGGCCGTCAAATTTCACAAAAATGTTTCAACATCTTTTAATTTTGATAAATAATATTACTATTACGAAGATAACTGTAAGTGTTAGCGAAAGGTTTAGATTGTATTACATTAATATAAAAATACACCACTAAAAAACCCAAAAAAGATAGGTATTTTAATAGGAGATGTAATTAGTTCATTGCATTTTTATTGTTCAAATAATCTTTAACTTTAAAAACATTGCATCAGCACAAGCCTTATTGAACCAGGCGTGGGAACGACAATGACAATGTTTTTTTGGGAATGTGTAGCTCCATGCCCATGAAGATAATTTCATGTACCAAAAGAGCAATATTCGAAGATGAGGACCACTTAAAACAATATTCACGCCATGGAAAGAAATCCCGTAGATCACTCTATTTAGCTGACTTAAAAGACCACAAGGTTCTGTCAGTGTTGTGAACAGAGTAATTAGGGACAGTATTTTTCAATGGGCAGATAGACCTAGTGCGGAAAGAACTGAAGTTTTATAAACTTAAAAAAGTCTAGAGTATGATTAAGGTTATTACGGATTCTTGTGGATTCAGAAATCATTTGTGTGAGATCACATGAAATAGCTAACGTTTTTACACTACAACTATGTACAGTTGGATTAGTAGTAGATGAACATTGAAGCCAATTAGAGTTATGAGCATTGAAATCTCTCAGAATTGAGATATCGAAAGGTGGAAACTGATACAGAATTAAGCTAATCGAAGATGTCTTGAATGTTATTGTCATTGGAAGACCTATAAATGCAACAGTAGGATTTTGCAAAATTAGGACCAGACGTCGAATTTTTTATACTCCAAAGCAGAAATCCTCTTGTACGCGATATTCTTGAGATAGGCACATACAAACAAAGGAGGACCTTTGTTTGTGTTTCAAATAGAAACGAAATATCAGGTTGTAATTGTTCAGACGTTGGTCAACAGCAGATTAGACGTCATACCGCGGATATTACAATAATAAGTCAGAAAGTGAATACTTCCGATGCCCGAAGTCGCTTAAGCCCCGTCCTCCCGCGGACAGGGGAGGATTTTATGTTCGGTATTTTTTACCCTGGAAATATTCATCCTTTTTTTTATGGACTTCCAATCCGATAGGAAGGCAATGAGGGCGAGAGGAAGAATAGGATAAGAGTGGATTAAGGACAAGGCAAATGGTGACCGGTAGCTTTTAACTAGCTCAGAATATCCGAGATCTAATATTAAGGAGCCCATGGTTGGCGGTACCGCCCCTGCTGAACGGGGTATACTGCTTCCCACCCTTAAAATTTGGATAGATGGAAAGAGCTTCTACATGGCATCTAATAATGATATTTGTCCTCATGGTAAAACATATGATAATAATATGTATGAGTAATAATTATATATTCTACGTCGAATATGTAAGCATAAGCAAATGAAAACTAGTGACTGTCGTTTCAATGGATAATACGTGTTAATAACCATCTCTAATTTACTTCGTAGCAAATATGAGTTACACAATTAGACGCTGTTGGAATATCGGATACAAATCAAATACTAGAAATAATCTAGGTAAGATTTTAATACCTAATGACGAAACGTTCTAGACATGAATTCCGTCGGCTTGATTAAAGTTGACCTGTACTCGTCTGAATACGATTAATCCTAAGTATGAAACGTCTGAGTATGAAGTGATCCGGATATGAATTGTCCTGGGTATGAATTGCCTCAGGTATGAATAGTCCTGGGTATGAATAGTTCTGTTATATCATCCTGGGTATAGACTGTACTAGTATGAATCTGGGTATTAATGGTTCCCGGTGTGATAAGTTCGGGTATGAAACGTCCGAACATTATATTCTCTTATAACTGGACGCAAAGTGGGAAAAGCGTGTCGATCTCTAAATTAGGCAAGTATTTGTTTTTTTTTTTTTATTGATCTTACATTGTGAAATTTTCTTGAAAAATTTTGCTTTAGGGCATTAAAAAAAAGTATGATACGAGATTTGTAAACTCACTTAACTGCTACTATACATTTTTAAATCTCGTGATATTTTTAAAATTTCATGAAACCACGTGGAAAACTTTGGTCACTTGTCATAAAAGCATGTGATATTGTGCGTTTAAAAAATTAACATTAGTAATTATTCTACGTTAGTTACAAATCAAAATGGCTTAGTTATTCAACAATTCTCCTGTTAGTTTAAACTAAGTATTTGTACATACTGAGTACTTACTGTCGCCATTTTAGACTCTATTTTCATTCTAACTTCCTTGTTAATTATATTATGTCATTATTTAAATTGCAATAATAAACACATATCTAATAAAGAAAACCATATAAACTTACATTTAAAAAACCAAATATGTGTCAGAAACCAAACGAAATAAAAGTAACACGCGAAACTATTAGATATAATTTAAGCAGTTTATATAAATAGAATCAGTTTAGTTCAAGCGATTCTATGATTAGAATGGAACAACCAAATAGGCTCAAATCTACCAATGCTTTACATTTCATGTTCAGGGACGGATTGGTAATATTCATAATTTTTAAAATTGTAGATACATATCCACTGGAACTTCCTAAAATTTTCACCAAACTCATCATAAACTTCTATTCTTTTTATTCTTGAAAAATGTAGAAAAAATGTTGGTTTTAATGTATTGGAGCGTGTTATGTGCAGTGATCATCGATGCCTTTTCAGGCATTCTCCCGCATTTTCAGAGATTCCCAAAAGAACTGTTGGTTTGACGACGTTTCAGCCACCCTTTTTGCTTTTCGTTACACAAACTGTACTGTATAGGGAACCTCAAGTCTGATACTTCTGATGGGAGTTTCACTGATTCCAAAAACTTTCTATGAAGATGGAAAAGTTATAAAATTTGAATCAACCAAGTGCTAAAACATTTGCGCCTTCAATCATTTGAATCAATTGAATCAAGTAATACTGAGATCTTGATATTTAGGTAGTTATACAATTCGCATAATCTAATCTATAATATGCAGGTTTTATCTAAATCGGTCGAGTATTAATACACATACCTACCGATGAATAATTACTGTAAAATGGGGATACTTCCACCAGTTTTTGAATTATGTTTATATCACAAAACTAAAACAGCTAGCATTTTAAAAAAGACTCTGTAATTTAGATTTAGATTTGGGGCTTCAGAAACGATATTAGTTAAATGCTTAACAGCTGAATTCACCATGTTTAGTTTGACAGTTTAATAAGTAACAAACTGTTAACACTTGACAGTCTGTTAAAATAAATTCGTATTCACCATTACATTTCAAAGTTAAAATGGTCAACTAGCGGTTATTCAAAAGTTACTAGAATTATGTTGGTAAAACTCGCTCCAGCGATGTAATTCAACTAGCGTCTATTTTCTGTGCTCTACAAATGAACTTTATGCATTGCGCACGAGCAAGGTAAAAAAGAGTAAAAAAATGGAAATTAAATCTACGGTAACCTAGGTTACCGTAGATTTATACGATCAAATAAAAAAATGGAAATAATCTACGGTAACCTAGGGTACCGCAGATTTAATTTCCATTTTTTACTCTATATTTAGCTGCTTGAAGGCCGGGCCGGGTTCATTTGTAAAGCACAGGAAATAGATGCTAGTTGTAATTGACGGGTAAAAATTCGTATAAATTAACCTTAAAAATGCAGTATATTTCGTGTTATGAATAAGTTTCAATTGGATTTGTTATTGATAAATAAGTTCTACAGAGATAACCACCATCCCCTAGAAGGTAATAATTTAAAAATTCCTCATTCTCAAACCGTACTCTTATATGAGAATTATGAAATATAGTAGTATCGTGAACTGATCCAGGCCAACGAGCAACAATATTATTAATTTTTAATTTGGAGTCACAAACTGCTTGAACATTTATGCTAAAATATCCTTTTCTATTACGGTATACTTCCCCTTCATTGCCTCCGGAGGACTGAATTTTTATGTGCGTGCAATCTACTGTACCAGTCGCCCCTGAAAAAATTCGCAATTTCATAGAGTACCTTCTTCGTTTTTCTTCATTGGTTTTGGGTGCTTTTATAAATTCAGAACGTAGGGCAGCAATTTGTCTAGGGACATTTCGAACAATACAGCTAATTAATTTGAAACGTTCCAGTAGCATAAAATGCAGCAATACATGTTATGCAGCAGATCTTGGAAAAAGTGAGAGAACACAAGATAAGCTTATGCCTACTATCTGTAGATTTTGTGTGCGCCTTTGACTTGGTAAACAGAGGGAAAATGATAGACGGACTGATAAATCTAGAGATACCAAAAAACTTATAAGATTAATAAAAATGACACTCGAAAATACAGAAGTTGAGGTAGGTAGAAGGAATACGAACAAAGGAGTTTAAAATCAACAAAGGAATGCAGCAGGGAGATGCTCTATCAGCCACATTATTCAACCTAGTAATGTAAGCGATTATACGAGAAGCGAATCCAAAAGGCACAACAATCAGAGAAGAATGCCAAGTATTAGTATTTGCAGACGATTTGGCAATCATAGCAAAATACGAAGAAGAACTAAGAATAAATCAAAACAAAACAAAATACATGAGATACCGCAGAAACAGAAAATAATGAGGGATATTTGCAAGTACGGAATTATGAATTTGAAAATGCAAATAAAATGGACTATCTTGGAATAACAATCACAGCAAAACAGAATGGAAGAGTAAAGGAAAGTTATACGAAATAGGGTGTTTTTTTTTATAAAAATTAAAAGATAACTAAAACAAAGGAAACAAAAATATACAAGACACTAATTAGGCCGGTTGTGACATATGTAGCAGAAGCAGTAAACCTTACAAAGAGAGAAGAACTAGGGAGATTTGAAAGGTAAATACTAAGACTAATATTAGGGCTAGTCAAAGGAGAACATGAGTATAGGACAATGATGAATCACAAATTAAACAAAGAAATTAAAGGAGGAGGCATAGTACGCTTCATAAAATCCCAAAGAATCATATGGTTTGGACATATGAAAACTGAAAATGAAAATTTGTTGAAGACGATTACGAAATGGAAACCGCACAGAACAAGAGAACAAGACAAACCCAGGATAAGATGGTAGGACACGGTTATGGCATACTTAAAAGCCATGGATATACAAGACTGGACAAGACAATTTCGAAACGGGAAAGTGGAAGAAAATAGTTAACGAAGCCAAAGAAAATCACAAATTGTAAAGACAATTCAAGAATAGAGCAATGATCTGCAGAAGGGGTCATAATCCTCAATCTTTGAATGGTGAAAAGAAGAAGAAGGCAAATTAATATTTGATTTAAATAGAAATTGGGTTATTTAAACTGTTCTCAGGTTCTACAACCCTTGCAGCATATTAGATAATCTTGTAATTGTACTTTTATGCATACGAGATCGTTTTTTAAAATGTAGATCATTCAATTCTTCCAATAAATTATTTCGTTCTTTAACTATTTTTGAAGGTCTGATTGGATCGTCACTATCGAAAAATGAATTTAATAAATAGTGAAAGTCCATTCTGACCATTTCACACTTCACTACTTACAATTTTTTATAATAAAATGTGTTTTAGTCTTAACAATAATTTATTATAACCAACAATTTTGATACAAATAATCCCTAAGTATTTATGCCTGTTACCAAGGTTAACAGATCAACATTGCTCTGTTAACTTATTAGACGACTTGACAAACTTTTAACTACTAAGAGTCAATGGTGAATGCAAAAGTGCCACATTAACAAACTGTTATCGTCTTAACTCTCTGACAGCAACTTAACAGAGCTTTGAATACGGGTGTAAATCATTTACTTTTAACTGAGGGTTAATTAACTGGAGTTGCCCGACACCTTGTGGTAACTTGCAACACTAATACATTTTTACATGTTTAATAAGCTGCCACTCTTTTGGAGATACATACACCTCTGTATATGTTTTAAATAAAGTTATTTTTAATGCAAAAAAATTAAAGAATAACCATAACTTTAAATAAATCTCAATTTTGTTTGATAAAACACTTAAGCAAGCCGAATATTACCGTAAGATTAAGAAACAACTAAATGACCGTATTGCTTCTGGCGAAGAAAACTTAAACATTAAATATATACGTGGTATACCGAAAATAATGTCTTTAAACTAAAATGCCCAGCAACATAATTAATGTAACGAGCTACTTCCAAAATGTTCATGGATTACGCACTAAGGTCCAATAACTGTACTCATCAGTTAGTGTAAGTGAATTTGACGTTATATGTCTTGTGGAAACTGCGCTTACATATGAAATGTTAAGTTCTGAATTTTTTCCAGACTCTCATCGCATGCCTCTGAAATTTCACTCTTACAAAGTGGTCAGGCGCGATCGTCAATATAATGTAACCGGGCAACAATGAGGTGGTGTGGTATTGCTTACAGCTAAAAATTATATTGATATCGATGTATTAAATACTTAAAAATATCAAACCTAGTTCCTACAGTTGATATTCTAGGATGCAAGTGCCGTTTTAACCGTGGTTCAGTTGACAATACTCGTAGTTTATATATCACCGAGTAGCTACTACAACAAATGACTATCGTGTAGTTATTGAATATTTTAAACAAACGATTACTAACAATAGTCTAGGCACAATAATTGTTGGAGACTTTAATAATCCTTACGTTAATGATACCAAATGCCAACTCCTAAATGGTATGATAGATTTTTTAAATTTAAGTCAATTTAACTTGATTGCTAACATACAGAATCGCCTTCTTGATATTGTTCCATCTAATATGAAAATAGAAATCTCACGTGATGAAATTAATCTAATAAAGGAAGACGTTTATCATCCCGCGTTGAATCTTGTTGTAGATTTAATTTCCTCTCTAAACAATAAGATTTGATTACCCTAACTTATATAACGCCTTATTAAATATAGATTGGTCGTTTCCCTTTTGGTTCACGCCCGAAATTATTAAGAATATTAAACTCAAAGAATCTTACCATCGAAAATACAAAAGACATGGTTTAAACACAACTTTACAAGATTATCATCGTCTTCGGTCTCATGTTGAATCTATGATTAGTGCCGCGTACAGGTCTTACCTCTACGCAGTTGAAAACTCTCTTCAAGACTCTAACCAATTTTGGTCGTTTATTGAAAGAAAGAAAGGTAGTACTCGCATACCATGTAAAATGCGTTATAATGAGGATGCACATGACTCACCTGAAGCAATTGTTAATGGGTTCGCTCAATGTTTCAGAAGCGTCTATCAAACAAGTACTACACCAAAGTTTAATAAAGAGTTGAATAATTTACCTTCTATTAGTATTAATGCTACAACTGAAACAAGTATTCTGTCTTCTGTAAGTAAACTAAGTAACAAACAGACCGCGGGCCCAGTTCAAATACCTAGCTTCCTGGTAAAAGACTGTAGAGCTGTGCTAGTCCGCCCATTACAAATGATATTTAACCTTGCATTACAAAAATCTGTTTTCCCGAATGAATGGAAGCAAGCTCGAATTTGTCCTGTTTTTGAGATTACACTTCATTCACTCATTTATCCAGTTGTTCGTAGTTACATTTCTCCGTGGCAACATGGTTTTATTTCAAATCGGTCCACCCTTACCAATCTTGTAGATTTTACTCAATACACGTCTGAGGTACTCGACAATCAAGGTCAAGTTGATGTAGTCTATACAGACTTTTCAAAGGTTTTTGACCAGATTGACCATAAGATCATTATATCAAAATTAAGTAAATTTGGATTTAGTGACACATTGCTAGCGTTTTCACTTCATATTTAAATTCTCGCGTCCAATATGTGACGTACAATAATCATAACGCTAACGGCTTTATTGCATCTTCAGGCGTTCCCCAAGGATCTAATATGGGGCCTCTTCTTTTTTTTAATATTTGTAAACGACCTAACATATAATATAACTTCCCAGAAATTGTTGTTTGCGGATGACTTAAAAATATTTCTCTCAATTGAAAGTAATCTTTATTGCGAGTTACTTCAGATGGATATCGCCAAAATACAAGAATGATGCATCAGCAATAATCTAAAGCTAAACATTTCAAAATGTAAAGTGATGACTTATACGAGGAAATCCCAACCAATATCTTTTCTCTATACCTGTGATACGCAGATACTTGATCATCGTTGCAACGTGGTTTGCGATTTAGGCATCCTGTTTGATTGTAAACTTAGCTTCAGCGAACATTTTAATAAAATAACTAGGGATGCAACAAGAATGACTGGTTGAGGAATTGTAAGAACTTTACGCAAGTATCAACTTTGAAACTTTTGTATTTTTCTTTCATAAGATCAAAGGTAGAATACTGTGCTCTAGTATGGTATCCAATTTATACTTATCATAAGAATGCTATAGAATCGGTGCTCACACTAATTTGTTTCAGAAATCACCAGTTTATGTGATGTGTAAGAACTATAACAAAATTTCACCAAAGTGCGATATTTTTTCTAATTCATTATCAAAATTTAGAAAACTTGCTTTTAAGAAATCTATCGTAATTTTTGCTGTTTCGTGTTTCTTTTTATTTTGCTTAATTAGGTTTTACTTTTTTTTATCAGCACCTTATGTTTTCAAATAAGTTACTTTTTTGTGATATATGCATTATTAAATATTATTGTAGATCATACTGGCATAATCTAATATATATAATATATATATATATATATATATATATATATATATATATATATATATATATATATATATATACCGGGAAGCCCACTTAAGCCGGATTGCTCCATAACTCCCTTACTATTACAAATACGAAAAAATGTCTTATATAAAAGTTGTCCACAGTCATAAACTACACGTTTTAAAATTATTTTCAGAAATGGCGGACTTCCGGTTATACCGGAAACTCATGCCAACTTCGTTATTTTAAATAGAACAACCTATATATTATTACATTTTTGAATTCCTCGTTGAATTTAAAGGTCACTTTAATAACCATACTATGGGTCTACGTCGCATTGCTTCTGAGTTATTTGACATTTTGTAGAAAAAATGACGTTTGCAGTGCCTCCGAAAATTTTCAATATCTCGAAGACGGATACCGGTAGAGAGATGTGGCTTTCGTTTTTTACTTCCGAAAAGGTTACCGCATCATTCTCATTCATTTCCAAAAATCTTGCTTTTAGAATTGAATAATTTCTATCGCTCCAAAAAAATATTTTTTTTCAAACATGGATAACTTGATTTTTTTAAATGGAACCACCCATAGTTTCTTACATCAGCGGATAGGAAATTAAATTTCCTTTCCATTGATGTAAATTATCGATATTTTGGAGTGATAGTTTTCGAGATATTCACATTTTTATCTAATTTCAGTTTTTATTGCGCATTGCCGCGGTGCTTTGGAAAACGTTTGTCAATTGTTTTAAACAACTGATAAGAAACGTCAGTTTCTCGAGCTTCTGTCTTGTGTATCAGTTTAAGTGTTTCTACAAGACATTTCCATTAAAATGTTGTCCGACGCAGAGTTGATCGACATGACTTTCATTCTTGGAGAATGCCAAAGAAATGCGTTATTGGCGTCAAGGATTTATGCGGTACGGTATCCTGAACGAAGACTTCCCCGAGAAACAGCCTTTCAAAAGTTGTTACAACGTTTTACAAACACCGGACGCGTGCAGTATCAAACGAGGGAACGTGTCAACAGGATAACCTGTATTTCTTGTGCATTCCTTTTGTATATCTTCTGTAATCGTTAAGTAATTGTCCTTATGTATTTATTGATCGTTCCTTATGTATTTATTGTGTATTTCTTGTGCATTTCTTCTCTATTTCTTGTGTAAGCCTTAAGTAATTATTTTGTATTACTTGTGCAATCCTTATGTATTTATTGTTCATTCCTTATGTATTTCTTGTGTATTTCTTTTGAGTTTTGTGTTCTTAATTCTTGAGTATTTATTGTTTATTTCTTGTGCATTAAAAAAATCAAGTTATCCATGTTTGAAAACATTTATTTTCGGAGCGATAGAAATGATTGAATTCTAAAAGCAAGATTTCTTATCAGTTGTTTAAAACAATTGACAAACGTTTTCCAAAGCACCGCGGCAATGCGCAATAAAAACTGAAATTAGATAAAAATGTGAATATCTCGAAAACTATCACTCCAAAATATCGATAATGTTACATCAATGGAAAGGAAATTTAATTTCCTATCCGCTGATGTAAGAAAATATTGGTAGTTCCATTTAAAAAAATCAAGTTATCCATGTTTGAAAAAATTATTTTCGGAGCGATAGAAATTATTGAATTCTAAAAGCAAGATTTTTGACAATGAATGAGAATGATGCGGTACCCTTTTCGGAAGTAAAAAACGAAAGCCACATCTCTCTACCGGTATCCGTCTTCGAGATATTGAAACTGCAAATGTCATTTTTTCTACAATATGTCAAATAACTCAGAAGCAATGCGACGTAGACCCATAGTATGGTTATTAAAGTGACCTTTAAATTCAACGAGGAATTCAAAAATGTAATAATATATCGGTTGTTCTATTTAAAATAACGAAGTTGGCATGAGTTTCCGGTATAACCAGAAGTCCGACATTTCTGAAAATAATTTTAAAACATGTAGTTTATGACTGTGGACAATTTTATATAAGACATTTTTTCGTATTTGTAATAGTAAGGAGTTATGGAGCAATCCGCTTAAGTGACCTGTATATATATATATATATATATATATATATATATATATATATATATATATATATATATATATATATATTTACATGTTGTCCTGTAATTGAAATATTTATGTTGGGCAATAAAGATTATTATTATTATTATTAAAATGTAAACTATAGTTATTGAACTCTGAGATTAAATTTCAGTTTTAAACATGTGCCTTCCGTTTATTGTCTTAAAATTATCTAAAATCCTTGTTATTTGTGAAAAGTCAATTTTCATTTTATCTTTCTCATTCGAAAATGTAAAGGTGTTACCAGCTTTCCGACTTTTTTGTAGGAAGCGACTGTGTTATCTTCAATCCTTTCAATTAATCCAACAAAGTATTCTTCCAATTCCCTTTTCATTCAATCATCTTACATAATTAGTTGGGTTGATATGGCTATTTCCACAATGTTTGTTTGTGCAGCGCGACGTTTCGGAAGCGGACTCTGTTGACGTCATCAGGACTGTTTTCGCACTTGTGTCAAATTCATTTTACTCTGATTTTTCCCAAGCACTTGACTACTCTCTAGGAATCTTTCTTACACCTTTACCACTGAGCACTGAGTAATCTAATATCTATTTTTTAGGACATATATACAGGGTGATCAACTTAAACCCCGGCGTTCGATAACTCCGTTACCTTGAAAGTTACGTAAAAAAGTTTTAAATAAAAGTTATTCATAAAGTTAAGCTGCACATTTTAAAATTATTTAATAATATATAGGGTATTTCATAAAGTCATAGCATACCAAGTATGTTTTTTTAATAGAACACCATGTATATTATGTTAAATTTCAATTAGGCTCATTTTTCCTATTCCAACTATAAAGGTTTTTACTAGGTTCTACAGGGTACTTATAAAGATATGGCCATTTTTATGTGAAAATCGTAATGAAATCGTCACCCTATATTATTTAAATTAAACAATTGTGGGTTAATCTCTCATGGGCGAAATAATTTCGTGATAGTCTGGTTTTGTTAAAACTTATCACTTTTGTGATAACTTTTATTTTTTGTACAGGGTGATCCAAAACTCACACCCATCCTTATCTCAGTTCAGTTATTTTAAATGGAACACCCTCTATATTATGTCATCTCTGAAAAGTAGGTACTTAAGAAATACTTTTACTCTTCTTAAGCATTCCCTATACCTAAACCTTACAGTTATTGATTTATTTAGATTTTTAAAAATAAAAGCACATTTTTGGCATAACCTGAAATTTTTATTTTTTTCATGACTGTAATGTATTATTTGAAAAGACTGTAAGTTTAATCAGCTCTGTATAAACACTATTATTGTCAGGTGACAAAAGCATACATCAAGTATAAACTATTGAAAATAAAACCACAAATTGTTTAACAAAACTAGGTATAACAGAGACTAAGAGTAATAAATGAGTAACAAAATAATATTTAGGTAACAAAGTTTTGATCTGGACATTAAACGTTGTAGATTTAGCAAAATACATACCTGCACTTTACCGAAACACTGTGTTTCATCGACCGACAATTGTTTTGTTAACCGCATACACGTCAGGAGGTGAGCCTAAACTTTTTAATCACTCGACGATCGTTTCATTGACGAAAATTCAGTGACGAAATACAGTGTTTCGATGAAGTGGTATTTATATTAACTGTTCAAATTACATTTAAACAATGTTGTAGCCGATCTTCAAATTCTCTACTTACATTTCTAGCCATTGGGATACTAATGTTTCGGAAAACCATTCTAATTATATTTATCATGTCCTCTAAAGTAGTTACAGGTAATTTATATGCTTCATTTTTCACATACCACCACAGAAAAAAATCTACTTTTGTTAGACCAGGCGATCTTGCAGGCCACGGAATTGGCCCTCCTCTACCTATCCATCGTCCTGGAAACTGATCGTGTAGTTGACCGTGATTCAGTGCGTTATTATGTATGGGAGCCCTATCATGTAAATACCACATGCACTAACTTATACGCACAGGCAACTGATTTTCCAGAAAATCAAAATAAACTTCACCGTTTACCGTTACCTCGAAAAAATATGGTCCAATCACGAAATCGCCAAGAATACCAACCCAAACATTTAAAGACCATCTTGTTTGTGAAGTAGTAACGATTACATGAGGATTTTCTCTTTAATAGTAATGCAAATTATGTCTATGCTCTTTGAGCCCAATTTCAAAAATTTATTGTTCGTCGAAAATCATTATCCATTGATTCCTGGTGCAATTGAATATGATATGGGTGCATCTTGTTTTTTTATTGGGATCATCTGTAACTGCCAACAATATATTCAGTTCATTTTCCTCGCTATCAATGGTTTTCGTCTTTTCATATACTACAGTACCTGTATGATTAAATCGATCCATCACTTTTTTGAAATTCCTTTTTTCAGGTAATTGGCGCTCTGGAAATCTCTCCTGATACATCCTTACTGCATTCACCTAGTATCCAGATCATATCGACTAATTCCTCATTAAAAAAATTCATGAGAACTCATGTACGTAAATAACAAGGAAATTAATCGAATAAAACTAAAATATTAATTTTACAAGCTTGATAGACAAATAATACTACCATATGTCAAATAATACTTTACAGTCATGGTAAACTGTAAAAAACCTGCGGTGCCAAAAATGTCGCTATTATTTTTAAAAATTTAAATAAATTAATAACTGTAAGGTTTAGGTATAGGGAATGCTTAAAAAGAGTGAAAGTTTTTCTTAAGTACTTATCAGAGATGATATAAAATAGAGGGTGTTCCATTTAAAACAACCGAAATAACCATGGGTGTGGGTTTTGGATCACCCTGTACAAACAATAAACGTTATCTCAAAAGTAATAAGTTTTAACAAAACCAGACTATCACGAAATTATGTAGCCCTTGAGAGATTAGCCCTCAATTGTTTATTTTAAATAATATAGGGTGACGATTTTCACATAAAAATGGCCATATCTTTAAAAGTACCCTGTAGAACCTAGTAAAAACCTTTATCATCGGAATAGGAAAAATGAACCTAATTGAAATTTGACATAATATACAGGGTGTCCCATTAAAAAAACATAAATTTAATATGTTGTGACCTTATGAGTAACTTTTATTTGAAACTTTTTACGTAACTCTCAAGATAACGGAGTTATCGAACTCAGAGTATAAGTTGATCAGCCTGTATATATATATATATATATATATATATATATATATATATATATATATATATATATATATATATATATATATATATATATATATATATATCTTAATAACTAGCTAATTTTTTTAACCTGAACACACTAAACTTGGCGGACAGCGGGATATTGAATTGCCAAGATATGCCTATGAACGGCTACCTTTTTATATAATAATGATGTAAATGAGCGAACCGAGTATTCCTAGCAAATGTAGCCCGAGATGGTATCAAAGAGTGGTATTCAGCAGCGCAATAGCTATTGTAATAACGATAATACAAAGAAAGAACTGAAACTATTCTTCTATGCTCAAGGGACTGTATGTCAGAAGTTAAGGACGGGTCATTTATGAACCTAAGCGCTCTTTTTTGAATCAATGATATCGAGAGCGTAGGGAGCACCAACTCAGAGGTAAGAATGATATTCTAGATGAGGTCGAATTTGGGTCTTATAGGGTAGAAAGAGTTGTCGGGAGGTAAAGTACTGGTTAGATCTGTACAAAAAGCCTAGTTTACGAGCAGCTGTTTTGGTAGCTGCTCGTGTTAGTAATAGAGTCTGAAAACTTAAGATTTGAGCCATTCGTGCTTACAACAGGAAATGATCGATCTTTTTTGGCGGGCAAAGGCAACGCTGAGATTTATTAGCATTGTTGATTGAAATTGCCATTTCAGCTTTAATGTTTTAATTTGAGATAGGTGGTTTACCATAATCAGTAGACAGAGATGAACTACAATGAAGAGTGCTGTAGTCAGCAAAGCAATGGATAGAGTTAGTCGTTGAAGAAGTAAGATCATTTATGTATAGCAGAAAAAGTGTAGGCGCTATAACTGATCCCTGTGGCACGCCCGCGTTAATGCCAACTTCATTTGAAAAAACTACGACACGTATTCGTCTTTTACCAAGAAAACTAGAAATCCAGTGCATGAGCGTATCGTTTAACCCAAACAGGTGAGTTTGGCAAGTAAACACTTATGCCAAACTTCGTCAAATACCTTTAAGATATCTAAACTGACAACTGTTTCACCGGATGGTTCTAATGTATTGTTCCCAACTTGGGCCACATATGAAAGATCTCCTGTTGAACGACTCTGCCTAAACCCATACTGGTGGTCACTAAGGGGTTTGTTATTTTCAAGGAAAGAGAACAATTGCTGATTGATGACCTTTCCATGATTTTAAACAAAATGGAAGTGATGGCAGTTGGTCGGTAGTTCGAGGGATCAGTCTTATCGCCTTTTTAGGGAATGGATTGGACATTTGCTAACTTCCATGGTGAAACAAATTCCCCAGATGACACAGAGATCGAATAGAGCTTAGAGCGGACTGGTACTAGTTCGAGGGAACATTACTTTAAGACAATAGCTGGGATACCGTCTGGGTCAGTCGCATTATTGAGATAAAACATACTGATAATCGATTCTAGGAGCTTAATGGTTTCTCACCAAAATTTACGACTGCCCAAAAGAGAGGCAGCTAGTTCATTGTATCTTCAGTGTTCAAACAACTTTTTAGCTTTAGTGATAACACTTTTTCAGGTAGTTCTAGCACCAACGTATTCTGCGTGACTGCCGACCGTTTTATTAGATTTCTATTTAATATAAGATTTATTTTTCGAAGATATTGCATCAGCACAAGCCTTAGAGAACCAGGGTTGGGAACGTGAGTGACCTATACGATTCTGTTTTTTTGGGAATGTATAACTCCATGCCCATGAGGATGACTTCAGATACTGGAAGAGAAATGTCCGAAGAAGAGGACGAGTTAAAACATTATTCGCGCCATGGAAAGGTTGCAAAGAAGTCTCGTAAATAACTCGATCTAGCTGACTTACAACACCAAAAGGTTCTATTAGTGTTGCGAACAACAGCGGAATTAGGGGCAGTAGAATTTATGTCTATTAGACAATGCTCAGATATACCTAGAGGGGAAAGAACGGAAGTTTTATAAACAAGTGGGTTTGATGTAAGAAAGAGATCTAGAACATGTGGAGTATGGCTAGGGTTTTCAGGGATTCTTGTGGGTTCAGAAATCGTTTGTGTGAGATCACAAGCTAGGTAATTCTAGTGTATTCGTGTACAGTAGTTCTTAAGCCATAGCATTGTAAGAGAATCATAAGCTTATCAAGTTCAGCTGAGCGATGTAAGAAATTGATTTTAAAATCGCCGATAATAATTATTTTAGTTTTATTTCCAAGTAAATCATCACTTTAATTATTATTAATACTACTAGTGTGAATTAGAAGTAATGGAAATAAATCAACCAAATTTATTTAAAATAGTACTTAATACCGAGTAAAATATTTAATTTAATTTCTTTTAATTTTATGCTGAAATATTATATTAGATTAATTTTTTAATGTTAAGTCGAAGCCTAGAACACATTTCTCTACGCTAACCGGTATTTATTATAATTAATCAGATGAAAACAAACCAATACTATATTGTACTTACGCGGGGAACAAAATGTTTTTTCCCGCTTCCGAGCTTCGTTGACCTAAACTGTTTTGTGCGGATCGATTAGCACAACCCACCATCGCTTCCAATCACTTTTTTATGCACTAAGTTAAAAAATACGTTTATAAATACATACGGGCTCTTTGCTAATTTCAAAGGTGATGGTCAACACGTAACACAAGTTGTCTACCCATCAATTTCCCCTTTAGTTTCCAGTTAAAGTTGCTTATGTTACCTCTCGTCTTACTCTATGACTATCACCAACAGGGTTAGTGGTACATAAAAATTAAAATCAATTACAGTTATGAACATTGAAATATCCCAGAATTGAAATATGGCAAGATGGAAACTGAGACAGAAGATAGTCAACCTTTAGACTAAGGCAATCGAAGAAGTTTTGAAAGTTACTGTCATTTAGAGCAATGTTGTTCTTGAGATAGGTACACACTCGTTTGTATCGAAACTTAGAGAAAACTGTATTCGGGAAATTCCAAGTCAGGTGAATCGGGTTTTCACAGGAGATTTGTGTTTTAGATATAAACAAAATGTTAGCTTGTAAATGATCAAGACGTTGGAGAACAGCATTAAGATTAGACCTGATACTGCGGATGTTACAATAATGCGTAAGGAAGTGAGTACTTTTGATGATCACCCGGACATTCGGACGGGGCATTTTACGTCCGGTATTTTTTACCCTAGCAACCACAGCGATCTTTTTTTTTTAATCTTGGACCTTAAATCCGATAGGAAGACAGTGAAGGCGATACGAAGAATAGGATGAAAATGGATTAAGGATCAGGAAAGGGTGCGGAAAAATAAATTAGTTATGCCGACTGGCATAACTATAAAACGAATTTATTTTTACGTACCGTTACTGTTAAAAATTTTCCAAATAAAATGTGTTTCAATGTAAAATAAACTGTTTGATACGAGAGTTAAAAATAACTAACAGATAATTAAAAATTACGTTGCATCCAAAATTATATTTCACTCAAATCCATACAAATTGTATAACCCTAAAATAAGTTGATTTGTGTATATAATGGCTATTTGAAATCACTTTTCAATGTAATGCAAGTTTACATCATAAAATAAATTATTCGATACGGATGATTTTGTTTGGTTTTATATTTAGAATATTTTAACCATAATACTTGTAGCGTCGAACATTATAAAAACAATAGACATACATAACAAGAATGCAATGGACGCTAAAACTGGAACTCGTTGCTTTGATAGCTTATGGACTGGAATTTTGTTGAGTTGCGGTGAAAGAACAGAGAGCTTGAATTAACACTTTTTAATAGTTAAACTACAACTTACACACTCATTTTTATTTCAATTAAAAAGAAATGGTCTACCAAATGATTGCTCGAGAAAAATTCGCTAAAAATTTAAGGCATTTGAATTTACATGGAAGTCAACATTAATCAGTTCTGTATTTTTCAAAACTTAAAGTAAACCTTCCGATCGAAATATTGTTTTAAATTGAAAAGTATTTTATATAAAAGTATTGTATTCCTATACAGGGTGAATGTAGTAAGTTATTGTTCGTGTTATGCCATAGTGTGTCAGATTTCAGTAACGTTTTTGAATGTTACAACTGACTTGATTAGGATCCCGTTCATTTGGCTCAACTGAGTCACCGCTCGTTATGTGAAGCAAAGGATTGCATGAAGGGTAGTTTGTGCTGACTGCTTTTAGTGAGCAAACTCGCAGCTGCGCGCTACATCGAAGTCTGAGATCATTAAAAAAAAAGAGTGCGATCATAAATTGGCACGGATTTCGATACTTTAAATGTAAAAACTGTACACTCCCCGCCTTGAAATCACTCAGAATTCAACAAAGTCCGCAAGTTTGCATAGCATGATTTCAAATTGCATAATCGCAAAATAACAAACTACAAATAATAAGAGCAAATACAACATAATAATTATACAATAAACCAAATAACACAAACATAACCCTTGCGCAAGCAAAGTGCACAGTCCTTTTGCAAATGGCAAGACCACATATCACCACCAGCGTAAATGCTAAAGTGTCATTAGAATATAAAAGTTCATAGTATGTACAAACAAAACAAGCAAAAATGAGCACAATATGCACATCTGCAAAACGGCAGGTCCTTTAAAAGGTATGAGCGCCTTAAATACGCTCTAAAGTACTAGTTGGGCAACACACAGACGGTGCACTGAACGGCGCGCCACACTACCATTGAGTAGCCTCACGAAGAGCTGAACGACGCGCCCAAGCTGCCACTGAAGTGGAGGCAGGTTATCATCTTGAAGCAAGACGATGGAATCGGGGTCCGGCAGTTGCTTGAACCATTTCTGCTGTCGTTGGAGGTCAGAAACTACCTCTTTATTCCATCTCCTCCAAAAATGTTGAACCATTTGCTGAAATCGCTGATAAAGCTTTAAGCGATTCTCCTTGATATGAGTAATATCAGGTTCGGGCAAGGAGTTCAGTGGCCGGCTAATTAGAAAATGACCGGGGGACAAAGGAGTAAGGTCGTTATGCTCGGAAGAAATTCTGGATAACGGCCTCGAACTTAGGACTGACTTTATCATAACCAGCGTCGTATATAAGTGTTCAAAGGTCAAATTTGGATTATCGAGAACACGGTTCAAGTGCGTTTTGACTGACTTAACAGCTCCTTCCCAAAGACCCCCTTCATGTGGTGATCTTGTTTGGTGTGGACATGATCCAATTTAAAACTATTGTGGAGTCAGTCCACAGAAAGATGTCGTGAAAGATAATATCTAGGGTATTTTGAAACACCACTGTGCCATTAACACTGCGGCAGAGAGCTCTAAACGAGGAATGCTGACAGTGCGCAAAGGCGCGACCTTTGACTTCGAAAATAACAAATTGCTGCGCACGCGGCCATCAGGGAGAGCACAGCGCAAATAAAAACAGCAACCAAATACGACTGAGATACTTTCGCAAAACTCGTGCAACTGTGCACGAGAGTACGACGCAGGATTAGGTATCGCTGAGACAATGCAGCGTGGGAGGTGGATGCTATTTAGATCCACAAGTTGGTCTTTGAAGTTAGACCATCGGAGCCCAAGTTCCTCTGGGTTGGATCGTCCCAATCGAGACCGAGTTTCCATAAGGCTTGAATGAATAACTTGCCTTGAATGACGAGTGGGGAAAAGAAACCTAGAGGATCAAAAATTTTCGCAACAATTGATAAGAATTTACTTTATCGTAGGGACCGAATTGTCGTCAGGCAGGTCGACCTTGCAAAATAAGGAATCGTTCAAAGAATCCCAATGAATACCTAACATTTTGGAACCGGAACGTTCTTCAATGGGTGGAGTAGCTAACTCGCCCTTTTCGGTGTTCGTGGTATCGAGAACCTCCGGTATATTTGAGAGGAATTTACGGATTATGAATCCTGCTGAGGACAGTGTTGATGAAATGCCTTCCTGGATCTTTATGGCAGTTTCAATGGTGTCTGTGGAAATAATAGGTCATCCATGTAGAAATGTTTGGAAATTACCTCAGAAGCTTCCGGAAAGGAATATTTATGTGCCTTGACAAGGTACGTTAAACAACGCGTAGCCAAATAGCTGGCTGAAGTAGTGACCGTATTCAAACGGTAGACTTAGAGGGGTTTGTTAGGGCTATCTCTCCACAGAATATGTTGAAATTTGCGACAAGGAGGATCGATATTGATCATTCTGTACATTTTTGCGATGTCACTGCAGAGTCCGACTGGATGGGTTTGAAAACGTAGCAGAATAGAGAATAAGTTATCTTGGTCTTGAGGTCCTATTATGTGTGTATCATTGGTCGATACATTAGTGGACGACTTTGCGCTAGTATCGAAACGCGCAACTTAGTCGTAAGCGATGACTGAAAAAATTGCGGAGGGATTTCTCCGATGTCGATAAGAACATTATTGGTTTTGACCCAACTAGATCGGGAAGGGTTGTAACTTTCGGCTTCGGTGACCTTCGTCATGCGTCCCATGGTCTCATATTCAGCCATGAATTTCGAATATTCCCTAAGAAGTTCAGGGGATTTTTGGAGTGGTTTCTCCAATTTAAGGAAACGGGATTCGGCTATTTGCTTGGAATCCGCTAACAACGCTAATTTTGAGTTGAATGGTATAGAAACCGTAAGATGGTTAGTGTCATCACGACTAATTGTATTAGCAAAATGATCTTCGCAAAATCTCTCCTCATTGGAGAGTAGTGATTGTTTAGAGATGGGGACGGGATTATCTAATTCCCAGAATTTGGTTAAGGCTTGATGTAGGTTAAAATCTGGGTCTCCCGTTTGTGTAGTGGTATGACATGATATGGTGGACATCTTTCGACCTGAAGTATTCGAACATGTAAATTTGGTTGGAAGGTCACCAGCGATAATCCAACTTAATAATGCGCCTTGCAAACTCAGCAAGGAGGTAAAAGGATTTTGTAAAACAAGGCAGACCCGAGTAAGAAGTCGATGTCTCCGGGCTCATTATAAGAACTGTCCACGAGGCGCAGATGGGGTGGGATATCTAGAAGATCCCTATTACAACGAACTCGAGGGAGCTGGTCAGTAATTGTGGGCACAACTAAACAATCGATAGTTGACTTCAAGCGCCCAGTAGTGGAGTGAAATGCCACTGAAGTGCACTCAGAACACGGCGTCATTAACTCCTCTTAATAACAAATAATGGGCTTACAAGGTGAATTAATTTTTTTTTGTAAATTGTCTGTAATTAGGTTATGTTGTGAGCCTGGGTCTAACAAGCCCCGCATAGTACAAATTTTATCGCCACTGCTGACCTTGACTTCGACAGTGGCTAATAAGAGCTCTGAGGATCTAGAAAAACTGCAAATTGAAACGCCGGTGGGCACTCCGGCTGGCGAGAGAGCTGTTTCTACGACAGACTGAGAAACACTCGAATCATTCGTTTGTGGTTTGACATCATCTTGATTAGAAAGCCTAGAATCCTTGAAACACAAAAAAAAACCAGTAACGTATTGTGACCTTCATTACAATGTTTACAATTAGATGTAGATGTACACCTAGATTCGGTGCTGTAACGGAGACACACCAAACAAAATTTTAAAGATCTTGCTTTATGAAAGCGCGCCTTGATGGATAAGGCTAAAAAGGATGGGCAACAATTTAAGAAGTGTTGCTCTTTACACAAAGCGCATGACTGTGACGTTTGAGCTAGTGTCTAAGATCCCTTAAGATTAATGTTCTTAGGAGAATTGAAAGGTGTCGTGATATTTTCGTATCATCAATGGTACGTTACATTCGTCTGATAAAAATCGAGAAATTTCCTGAATTGTAGGAATTCTCTTGGGGAAAATTTTGGCAAAATTAGCCGAAGTGCGAGGATCAGTCTTAATTTTTACTATGACAGCATCTCTGTATTCAGCGTCAGTCATAATTTTGTTTTCGACTGCTCGCAAATGCTTAAGGAGGTTATCGTAAAATTCCCTTAAATTTGAATCTTTTGTTAGACTAGGGGATTCAAAAAGTGAATCAAACTGACTGAAACTTAGTAATTTTTTGTTATCGTAACGTTCTTTAAGTAATTGAGTCGCTATACCAAAATTTGACTCAGTAGATTTGAGTTCATTTATCATTTGGCCAGCAGGGCCTTTCAAACAATTTAAGTACAGGAATTTTTCTGTTTGCGATAAATCAGCGTTAGACCCGACCAGAGCTTCGAGTGTTTCGAAAAAACTTCGAAAATTTTGATAACTACCGTCAAAATTAGGTAAGGAAATGGTCGGAAGTTTTATGTTGTCCCTAGCATCACGGGAGCTAGCGGCAGATTCTATTGAATTGCTACGCGAAACAAGTTTAGATTTATTTTCTTGCATTTCCAAAAGTCCTTCGGCCGTAACCGAATAAGCTACGTATTGCTTGCGAAATTCAGTAAGGCTTAGTAGTTCCCCAATGTCCTGGTTATTGGCTATTATTAAATTAATAACGGTTTAAAAAGATCGAACTCAGTTTTTAGTCGTTTTAATTCGCTTTTCGATAAGTTTTCATTGCTAGAATTTAGGAGACCGTTAAATTCTTGTAACTGTTCGATAATGCCTTGAGTATTTACAAATAAAAATTTAATTTCTTTGTACGGAGCCATAGTAAATAATACTTAAATGGATAGAATATTTAATTTAAAAAACAATGGAGTAGAATCTAATTTAAACTAGTTAGACGTATTCGCTAATGTAGCACACGTAATTATTAATGGAATGACAAAGGACAGATAACGCAAAGGCGTTATCAAACTGTGTTCAAAATGAACGATAATAATTTGGTACACACTTTATATCAAGTGTAAATGCAATTGAATTTGCGACTGACTTTATATAGTACACAACTTCCTTTTTTTTGTTATGATCAGTAGCGAAAAAATGCTGTTAAATTGTCAAGAAATACCGTAAATAATGTGTCATAAAACCAACGCAATTTATTTGTAAGGAACGAATTGCACTGATAACACTAGTTGGGAATGCCGTTTAAAATTTATCAATCAGTATAGGAGAGAAAGGATTATGTCCGTTTCCTAAGGCCAGGTAGAGATGAACGATAGCGTTACGTCGAACGCCAGACACGCTGTATTTCACCCCCAAAGGATGGCTTGCTACTCTTCTTTGTTGAGCATACAGGGGGCTCTATGTGTTGTTCCTTGTTCCACACGTTGGAATGTGTTGTAAACGTTAACCTACAAATCAGCCGGTTACTTTAGCGTTTTAATTGTTTACGGTAAAAAAACGAAAGACCAGATCGCATCGGATCAAATGTATTGACGATTCACCGGATCGGAAAATGTGATATCGAAGCTTAAAAAATAAAAATCCGGCTCGAAGGACCATTTTGTAGCTTCATATACTATAAAAAAATAGACGTACATAACAAGAATGCAATGGACACTAAAACTGGAACTCGTTGCTTCGATAGCTTATGGGCTGGAATTTTGTTGAGTAAGAACAGAGAGCTTGAATTAACACTTTTTAATAATTAAATTTAACAATTGTGCCAGGCAAGGCATTGGCGCGTTGTAATATTACATTCAACGGTCAGTTGGATACCGACTGCTTTTAGTGTGCAAACTCGCAGCTGCGCGCTATATCGAAGTCTGAGATAATTAAAAAAAAAGGTGCGATCATAAATTAGCACGGATTTCGATACTGAGAGACACGTCATTCATACATTTTGACCATACAGGAATTATCTCGAGTTATGATAGTAATTATATTTAACTTTGGTGTTCTACCTTCCTAGGATTAAATTATCTCTCCAATTTTGGTGTGTGTTTATCTATATCAACATGGATCAATACAGTACATTACGATCTATTTGGGTTTGAATGATTTATACTATAGCGAAAAATCTAGATCGCTACAACTTACACACTCATTTTTATTTCAATTAAAAAGAAATGGTCTACGAAATTATTTCTCGAGAAAACTTGATGACATTTGAATTTACGCGGAAGTCAATATTAATCAGTTCTGTATTTTTCAAAACTTAAAGTAAACCTTCCGATAGAAATATTGTTTTAAATTGAAAAGTATTTTATATAAAAGTATTGAATTCCTATACACGGTGAATGTTGTAAGTTTTTGTTTCTGTAATGCCATAGTGCCGGATTTCAGTAACGTTTTTGAATGTTGTAACTGACTTGATTGGGATCCCGTTCATTTGGCTCAGCTGAGTCACGGCTCATTATGTGAAGTGAAGGATTGCATAAAATTAGTACTTCCGAACACAACCACTTATTTTTGTAGGATTTTAAGATTCCTGAATAGACTTGTTATTCAATTTATCATAAACGTTTGTGGCTTCGTTTACAGACTCGATAGATTTTCGAATTTGTAGCAACATTTTTGTATTGAGAAAAATTCTTGTACTTCGGTTCACATAAGTGTAGATTCTGCTTGTGGAATGTATACCGACAAATTGAGAACTGATGGCACCTTGTTGAACTTGACTTTATATTTGACGTTTGATATTTATAACCATTCAACAAGCCATGTCACACGGGTGATTGCTAGTTGGTATCCATTATGCTTACATAATGATAGTTCTAATGCTGATTCATCCTGTTAAGCCATTTTATGAATTTATTTGGAATAAATGTACAAAAATGGGTTTAACGTTTTATTTTAAATAAAATAAAAAAAGATTTAACAATTATAATTAAATTCCATCATTGTATGGGTATGAACTTATTGCATATTAACAATTAAAAAACAAATTAAATATTTAAATTAGTGTTGTCAGCTTGATAAATTTATCAAATACTACAATACTTAATTATAAACAATTGTGTTTAAAAATATCTAACAATACTGTACTAATAAAAGAACACAAATGAGGTGTGATAGTTACTTAAATGTTGGTACAATTAATATATCATTTTATGAATTTTCAAAATTTTTCCCAGTCGCTGCTTCACAGTTTTCATCCCCTTGCGCTGCTTTTGGCTCATTACTGAAAAAAATTAAATTAGTATTAACAGAAAATGTTTAAAAAAAAGACACAAAAACCAATATCAATTCTTGAAGGATTTATAAGGTTTAAGGTTTGATTAAGAGGCTTTAGAACTCAAACCTGTAAGAAAGAACTAATAGTAATTCCGAAATTCAACCATGGTGAGTAAAAAAACCTAAAAATTCAGTACACGTTTAATTTTGTATCCGCCATATTAGTCAACCGTTTAATCCAAAATTGTATTTATATGTTGCATCTTGTACTGTAACAATGAATGAAAAAGCTATAGCGACTCAAGCCCCACGAGTTAGACGACAAATTGTGATGTAACGGCTAATCTATGCCGATACGTTGGGAGAAGAATTGTAATGATTCGTCTCAGAAATTAAGACTTAAAGTGTTAATTAATTTTTCGCCACCATCTTGGGTGCCCAACTGAAATGTTACTTTATATGCAATTGTATATTGATTTAGTAAGACGGAATAAAATAATTATTTATTATTTACCCAGGCTAGCTATTTAACATATGAACGTCATGTAATTATAATTACAATCCCGAATGTTATATTCAGCAAGCCCGACTTATCTCCGGTATCAAGTATTGATACTGTTATATGCCAATTTCTAATCGAGACTAACCATGAACATGTAACGGGAGCTTTAGAAAAATCAAAATTTCGCCCTAAATTGTGAGATTGGATGTTTATATATTATTTTTCTGGATAAAGAAATGGTTATTGTTTATTTGTATTTGAATGTAATTAATATTAAGATGAAAAGCTTGAGTTCATTTCAATAAGTTATCTATATATTCAATTTGAAAATATTTAAATACGCGGCATTTGCAAGTGCATTAATGTGGTGGACGGAATGACGCTATTATAATAATGATATTCAGTTTTTAAGTCGCTGGCATACAGTGAGTGATCACAAACAGCCGCGATAAGTAATATCAAACATAAAGGATCGCATAAAAAATAAGCGATCAGAATTCGCAGTCTGAGCGACATTGTATAGTCACGCTGTCCTATAAAGTGTTAAAATTACAAATAAGAATTAATTAACGGTGGGAAGAAGTAAAAACTTACCTTTCTTATTAAAATAATAAAAAGTGACGTAATAAGTGAAGATAACGCGTGTTGTATATCTCAGAACCGTAATCAATTGTGTTTAAATAGTGAACAATAAATATAATAGATAGTAATCGACCCAAATTGGGAAATCGAAGTATAAAGGACAATAACTCGACTTTACTGATGTGTAAAAAGGGAACATTCGAGGGTGGTAAATAGCTTGCATTTTGTTGCGCTGGCTATTTGTAGTTAAATGTGAACAATTAAGACAAAACTGAATAGTGTAAATATATCTAACAATATTTACTATAATCATTAACTGATGGAAGAAAATTAGAAGCGTATTCGACTACACAAAAGTATAAGGAAAGATAAGGGCAACAATAGAGAAGCGGTTCCAGGGTGCCGGTAGGTGACATCATCGGAAGAGCAGTCTCTAACCTTTCTGAGGTCCCCTTATCAGCGGACAAAGAAACGCCAGTATTACATCATAAGTTGCAACGAAAATAAGAACCTTTTTTGTTTGTGTTAATAAATAAAACTTTTTTGTTTGATTTCTCGAAACTTTACACTTGACTGTCACAATTAAACGAGAAGATAAAGATTTTATTTGTTATGTTAGTTTTAAGAAGGATATTGTAGATTTAGGTTTGATTTCATAAATATTTGTAAACATATTGATGCATTTTCGTTCAAATTTGGAATTTAATTAAATGAGTATAACGTTTGATTTACTTTTATTGCTACTTTTATTGTTAATATCACAAGCTTACACAATTATTGAATATATAAATGCAGAAAGAGGTCAACTCTGTAGGAATCCTGATAAATAAATAAATCGAAATGAATATAATTTTGGGCAATGATAACAGAAATCGTTTCTTTATATTAACTTGAGTTAGCCGTTGCAACCAATTAAGAAAGGAGTTCGTAAACATAAAGCTTAAAATTCATTTGTAATTAGTGCAGACATTGATCTTTTACGAAATATTATGACTTATTTAATTTTTATACAGGTTGTACAAGATATATGAATTTATAGTTTTTTTTAAATGTAAATAACTATCTTATCTTAAATACAACACCCTGTATATTATTACATTATTCGAAAGAAAATTGAAAGACCTATATTTTTTGTAATAAGCAAATTTTGTATCTGCAACGGTTTTTGAAATATTTACAATTTTAAGATTTTTATTTTAGTTCTTCGTGGTATAATCAATGCGCACCCTGTATAATATTAGGTATATTGCCAGAAAACGATCATTTCAGTTGGCATACTTAAATAAATGTTAAAATGTATAGACTTTTGTATTACGTATGTGAGTGGGAATGTAATTTCATAAAGAAACTTTTAATAGATATAAAAATAATACTATGAAAAACGAAACCTTTTTTATAACGCATGCTTTTATTTACACGCAGAAAGTGCACTAAAAGGAAGAAAATATTTTTTTTTGCACCAAAATATGATCAAAAATCTTTACGACAAAAAATAAAAGCATGGGACGCTCATTCATTTCTTTCCGTCATGTAATATGAGCGCCCCACGCTTTTATTGTTAGTCGTAAAGGTTTTTAATCAAATTTAATAAAATTAAAATTCAAAATTATTAAAAATAAAAATCCTAATATTGTAAATATTTCAAAAACCACTGCAGATAGACAAAATTTTCTTCTTACAAAAAATGTAGGTCTTACAATTTTCTTTTCAATAATATAATAATATACAGAGTGTTGTATATCATTTGTCATATTTCTCAAAAGATCAATATCTGTACTAATTGAATGTGAAGTTGTAAATTTATAGATTTGGTAGCAACCTTAATACTCGTTTCTTAGTCTGATTTATAGGTTTCCACCTTTACAGGTGTAGCAATATCTTGAATCACCAATGAACACTCAAAAACGAAAAACGAAATTTTAAATAATTTGTTAGGACTACTGTGAAATTCCATTCTAATAATTTTTATATGATTTAAATATTCTAATATAAATAAATTAGTTTTTTTCCACAAATCAAGTTTTAATTGATCTTATATCGAATTCTATAAAATCCGCCCTAAAAAGTAGTCTCCATTGAACCTATTTTTGCAAAAATAACATAGATTCCATTCTAATAATTTTTATATGATTTAAATATTCTAATATAAATAAATTAGTTTTTTTCCACAAATCAAGTTTTAATTGATCTTATATCGAATTCTATAAAATCCGCCCTAAAAAGTAGTCTCCATTGAACCTATTTTTGCAAAAATAACATAGTAGGTAACAGTTATGTGTAAAGTTAATATGCAATTTTGATTGACCAAAATATGATCTTTCAAACGCTGTTTAATTTGATTTATTTCTTAACAGTTTTTGTTGAATTTAGTATAAATTTTATTGATAAGTGGCGCCTCTATACGTAACCTCCAAACTAAGATAAATCAAAGTTTGATATTCATACATAGGCCGTGTTTCCACCATGCGAAATTTGGCGAATTATAACCTCAATATATCTAAAAAAAATGGAAATAAGCAGGAACATTAAAATCTACAGTAACCTAGGATCCAAGCTACGGTACTCTACAATCCATTGAGAGGATCCTAGGTTACCGTAAATTTTATTTTTCCTTTTTATTTCCATCTTTAGACATATTGAGATTACAATCTTCGCGTGGTAGAAGACACGGCGTTATACAAAATGTTTCAATATATTCGCAATTCATTTTCAATCCCTTTCCAGTGGCGTAGCTAAATCTTAAATATATCGATTTTCTTTATGAGATTCACATTTAAATACAAATAATGTTTATTAATTTAATGAACGTTACACCTAATAAAATAAACACAAACTTTGTTTCATATAAATTCAATACTAATATAAATAAAATAATGCTGAATTCCGGATAACAAAATAAGAAAAAATGTTGTTTCACCTCAATCTTCGTATGACAGTATATGCCATGCGCTAATAACCCTCACCTTAATGTAGGTATGAACACTCTTGCCTGAGTTGTAAAGTGAACCTTTCAGCACAGGTGCACGCATCTAGTCGATATATATGAACCCTAGTTTAGATATGAGCCATACTTTTCCTCATATCTTAGTTTAGGAACGAGCCACAGTCAAACCTTATTCTTAGTCGATTTTCTACCATAATGACAGCACTGCATTTTAGCCACGAAAAAAACTATTTGGAAGAGAACAAACCTAGCAACACAGCACCTTCGCTGGGAAACAAATTGGGCAACACCACAATATGGCCTAGAACCGGCAGATAGCACACATTATTACCTACGTTGCCCTTCTTGAAGAGAAATACATTATTACACAAAATTTTTACTATCAGCTATTTTTTTACAAAACATGCTTTACAACTTGATGAAGCTTCAGAAACATGTTTTGTACTCACATTTTTCTGATTTAAGGTCAAAGAAAACTTAGGATGCGTTACCATTTGTTAAAATTGATAACTATGAATGCTGAAACCTTATGGCCCTTCCAACCGGATCTGTTTCGCCGTTTCCATAAAAATTGCGTGCATTTTCTTCTTTATGTATATCTCACGATCACGAAAGTTGCATTATACAGTGTGTCTCAAATTGATTAGGATTGCATGGGTAACTGAGATGTGTTTTCAAAAAAATTATCGCAATTACCATCTTGGAGATAATGGGGGCAACTTTCTTATGTTAAATAGGCGCCACATTGGATTTATAAATAAATGAATAGCATTTTTTTTGCTTTCAACGATGTATAACAATCTACACTTGAAATAATAGATTCCAGCATATTTTATATTATTCGCTTGAAATTAAAGGAACCCATGAAAACAAATGAATTTAACAAAAATCCGATGTGTCATTTTTAATTATTAAATCAGTTGTTGTAATTTGAATAAGTATTGTTATAAACTATTAGTGAAGGTGAAAATTAATATTTTCTAAGAAATGACAACTTTTCTGTTAAATGAACAATATATCTTTTGTACTTACATCGAATGTAACAAAAGCACTCGCATTGCTGCTTAAGGATATCGAGATAATTTTCCAGAAAGACGACAATTGGATATTAAAATATTGTAACAAACTACGAACGTGTTGTTAATAATTCACCTTTTTGTAGGCAACTAACGTGCATTTCGTGCCATGTGTGCTGCATATCATAGCTGCATAAAACATATTTTACTTATTTAAAGTGGAGCCCTCCACGCACATCGTTTGCACATTCAGTTTGAGACATGTTTATGCGCAAAGACCTTTTGAGAGCGTCGTTTTTTGTGCGATACTGAAAGGTAGTAGTAGAGCATCCAATTTTGCTGTTAAATATTAAAAAAAAAAGTGCTATATAATTTATATGGTGTTATTTTAAATTATGATATAACAGTTAGAGACGTTTGCATTTCAGGAACTTTTACTTTCACGTTTACTTTTTTATTTTTTACTTTAACTTCACCTTTACTGTTACTGTTCACACGTGTATACACGCAATTAATTATTTTACAGTTAATCCAATTTACGGTATTAGTACGATTGATCAAGAGTGAGATTTATTCATTTGGGAATTATAAAGCATACAAATCCAGATTTATTTCGACCCTGAAGTAATATTACGTAAAAATTTCCAAAACGCTGACCCAGCATGCAGCCATTTCGTTATCTATAGTGTGACCAAGAATAAGGTATTCTGATTCCATTAATTACTCACAATATTAATATTAGGTTATAACATTACTAACATTAGCATTAAGGAATTTCAGTTTACAATTAAATATAGGTTGTGTAACAAAATTTGTTATAGTAGAAATTTTCTTTTAACTTTATTGTACAATGGTTTACTTGTTTATTCCATATTTAAAAACAAGTTGACGTCCTAGTATTTAACTATTAGTTTCAGGAAGAAACAACCCCGATTTTAAAGCCAGCATATCTAGGTACATGTAAATATTTTTTGGTTAGTAAGGCAAATCGATAATTTTATGAACCTGGCCCACTTTAATGGACGACTGAGCATAAGGCACAAAATCTTCTAGTTATTACGCAAATTGTTAAGTAGCTAAAATTTGTAGTCATGGATGTAGAAGTATACTTATAGAACTTAAATATTTAATAGATTCGACATAAGTATCGTCGTTTTGGTAAGAAAACCACGTTTTTGAGCTATATTGAGATTTTAGCATCATACGCAAATTACGTAAAATACGCAACGCACCATTACATAAATCTGCGTAACTCGCATATTAACATTGCCGCCTAAATTTGCGTAAATCCAACCACCCATATTGTGCTAAGAAAAGCGCGTAACTCTCTGCTTGACAACAGTATTTTGTAGTGTTTGTCTTGAAAAACGTATTATATTATAACTTAAGTAGTGACTAAATATTAAGGTAAGAATATGCAAATGTGATTTACAGCTGTATATTTGTAATAATATTTTAAAATGTATGAAACTTGTTGACTATGGACGGATTTCTCATGCGAGTTTCTGTAGTTTTTAAGGAGATACGTGCATTTCCGTTAACAAGTGAATACTTAATCACATTGCAAATAAAGCAATCAGTAATTAACTCAAAATGTAATTTCCAGAATGACATCGCAAGGTCGACAAATTTTGGAAATGGTTTTGTCCAAAGGAGTCATCAATAATACTGCAGACTCGTCTTCGCAACAGAATATTGTGACATATTACCACAAGGAAGCACTTCTTGTATGTTAAGTGAAATAAACGAGAGAGAAACACCTGAAAAAATTGAAAATTCTTTAATGGAAAACCCACCCGAACACGGAAATTTCGATTGCTTTTATGTTTCCGAAAGAAGCGATTCTGATAATTTAAACACTTCAGAAGGTGAAGCTCATAATACATTAGAATTACTAAATAATGAATATAGATTAGATGTTTCTGATAGTGGTGAGAGATGATTCTGACAATAATAGGTTAAATGAAAGTAAATTGAATCGTTCAAAAGGTTTGCCATATCAGGGCAAGAAGAAAAGTGGTGATGCTTGGGAGTATGGGGTACACAGGCCAGGGAGGTTTTTATCAAATACATGTAACTGTATACTAGTAAAAAAGCATCGGTTCTACAATGCCAAACATTTAACTGAAGGAAAACGATTAAAAATATTTCAGACATTTTGGGATCAGATGAGCTGGAGAGAACAAAAAATTCAAGTGCAGACATTAGCAAAGTGTAAAGCGGCGAAAAGGAGACGGAGAAACCAAGATGTATCTAGAAGAAATTTGTCAATGAAATATTGTCTGAAAGTAAACCTAGAAACTGTAAGGGTTTGTAAACGAATGTTTGATGGTATTCTAGGTTTGAAGGAAACATTGATTTTGAAGTGATAATACAGCTATCCATAACGAGGTTAACAGGAAAAGTGAAATACGTAAAGCACGATTCGAGGAAAAAAAACTGATCGGTTTGCCAGTTTTTTGTCGTTACCAAAAATGGAGAGCCACTACTGTAGTTTCTTCAAAAAAGTTGTACTTAGAACAACTATGGAGCTCTAAAGCAAAACTGTATAAGGTCTATAAGCAGAATTTTTGTGCCGAACCACACTGGTTTCCCAGACCTTATTTCCTGGCCAAAATGCAGTTTTTAAAAATATTAAAATTGGCCTCTGAATGCATTGTCAGTGAATAGTTTGAAAGTGTGCTGCTCTTTAGTTTCATCATGTTTTGCTGGGAACAAGGTGCATTGGGATCTTACAAGTATGAATTCCATATATATCTTAGTTTTACCACATTCATCTATCTACAGTTTCTGAAAACTAATACCTAGTTATTACTATTAATATTTGTATTATTTCACATAACCTCAATATTTGAATTGATTTATAAAAAAATGGCTATGTTTGGCGGGGATGAGTTTTACGCATTTCAATTCAGGGTTTCTTACAGATTAAGTATGAATATGTTTCGCCTGCGACTATGTTGCACTTTTTGACAAGCTTTTTTTTTCTACAGGTATGCATCACATTAAAAACTATGATCATTTCGATCTATGGGTTTCAGTACGTGACAGAGATGAACAATTCAGTTTAGTCTATGGTCATATTATGAACACAATTGGAGGAACAGTGAATTCATCTTCTGAAGAGAAAATAAAATACAAAATTCGCCGCTTATGTCGGAATTTGTATGAAAGATGGCGTAAAGCTCGTCTCCGTAGAGATTATTTTACAAGTAAAAATTCATCATGGCTCAAGGATGATTTTATAATTGAGACAGATGAACCTATGCCATCTGTGTCTGGTGGTCAACCACGGCTTACGTTTCCAAAAAAATCCGAAATATATAAGAGGAGGGAAGCGTCACAGCTACCACTTGAAAAACAACATGATTCAGCTTTAATTGTACAAGCTGCAAGTGTAGATGCACGTCATGAAGGAAAACGTGATTTGATTTAGCCATGGTTTTAAAAAATGTGAATCAATCTCCAGGTCGACCAGTTAAGATAAAGAGAAAAATTTTGGACCTACCTTAGATTCTTTTTCTTATACACCAGCAGAAGCTCTAGAACTTATTTTGGAAACCAATTTAAGTAAGCAACAGTATTTAAATATACGAAATGGGTCTGTTGCAAGGAATTGTAATATATACCCCGACTACAAAAAGGTATGGAAATGTAAATCTGACTGCAGACCATCTGGCATTATTACAACTGATCTTGTTGCTCAAGTTCCTTTACAGAATATCCTAGAACACACAACGAAACGTATAGCAGTTTTACAAGAAGAGCCAATCCTACAATACATGGATGTATGCAATATTTCTGAAATCAATGTTGAAATAATTTATAGTTCTGGTTTCGATGGCACTACAGGATTATCAGCGTATAAACAAGAATTTGACACTCCTGGTACCCATTCTGATGCTTCGCTGTTTACAACTACTCTAATTCCTCTCCGTTTGCAGACAAATGATGGAGTAATTTTATGGAATAACGGGACTCCACAATCCGTGCGCTTCTGTAGGCAAATTAATCTACAAGATTTTTTCAATAGAGCATTGGACACTTCAGATCCTATCATTTCCAGTATTAATTTAGAAAAAAGGATCAGAAACCAGCGCAACTTACATATTCCTTCGGAGGTAGCCGGTATGCTGATGATAACAGAACGAAAACCCTAAGACAACAGTGAAGAGGAGGAGGAAGGAGACAGAGAAGAAGATGGCAGTGATGAAGAAAAAGACTTTGAACGAAGAAGAAAATATTACAAATAGTGTAATTCCTGGAAATGTTTTAGATGCAATAGAATTAGAGAATGAATTGTAAGATGTACATATAGACCTATTTATTTAAAATGTTAAAAATAAGTTATAGCTAGTTATAAAATTGATACACTTTAACTACTCAGAATTACTTTAGTTTGCTATTAAAATTATTATATACATTTAAACTAGCTAGATTCTTCATAATTAGGTATATTTTATTAGTTTTGGCCAAAAAAAGTGGTCTCAGAAACCACTGTGCGAACGTGGATTGGATTGTGTGTCAATATATACCTTTACTCAAGTATTTGAAAACTTTAATTTGTCACTGTACACTCCAAAAAAGATCTTTGCAATGTGTGTGAAGCCTATGAAACAAAAAACGTCTCTGAGGAAATATACAGTATGCAACAGCTTTTGAAACAAGAAGCACGAGACGCAAAAGAAAAAGACAACCTGTCGACTGATGAAACAGTCAGTGTTTATGCTATGGATTTGCAGTGTACCCTGCTAAGTCCTAAGTCGACATTCTCAGCAATGTGCTACAAAAGAAGGATACTGTTTCCTTTGGAATGAGAGCGAACGAATTTGCAAGCATTCTCTTCTACTTCGTTGAAACAGAAATAACTAGTAATAGAGATGTGAGGGAAATGATTTTCTTTAGTGATGATTGCACGAGTCAGAACGGAAATTCAACTTTGGCTAATGCTTTTGTAAATTCAGCAATGAAGCAGTGGCAGCCGGTGTATAAGTGCTGCATAGCTGCAGAACCACCAAAAATTAGCATTAAAATATGTAGTAGGCCAGTGTATTTTATCTCCGACGTTATGCTGAATATATATATATATATATATATATATATATATATATATATATATATATATATATATATATATATATATATATATATATATATATATATATATACTCAGAAAATATAATTTTCTTAGACGGTTAACTTAGTCGATTAAAATTAAATATCATAAAAATTGTAGTTTTGCGGTCCGTGTTTTACATAGGTCGGTTTCAATGATCCTTATTTTTGTATTAAAATGTGACATATCAAAGCAATATAAAGGAAAATGCAATTATATATATATATATATATATATATATATATATATATATATATATATATGTACGACGTGTCCCAGATAACATTTCCAGCATGGGGATCTCGCTTATTATAAAAGATACAGATTTGGTTAAATTAGATGAATTACTCCTAAGGATTAGTGAAATTATAGGACACTCTCCAATTTCCAAATTTCCATGTATTTTAAGACTTATGGCAAGAAAAAAAAATGTCAAATTTCTTTTTCTTGTAATATTTTTTTTGTTATATTAGACACATAAATTTTATTTGCACTATTTTAAGATATTTTTTATGCAGAATTTAAATATCAATTTGGATTTTTATTTGCACTTTCTATTTTTTAGTTTCAACCCCTAAATTAAATTTTTCTTATGGAACAAGTCGGCTTTGAAATAATTGATCATGTTTTTTTATCCTCTTTACAATGATATAGCACACGTACTATCTATTTTTAAAAACAACAAAGAAAATTTAAAAAAATGTATTTTATTAAAGACTAACAATAAGCAGGCCGTGAAACATAAAAACACAATCGAATTTAATGTCACTTAAAAATTATTCGTTCCAGAATATTTTGGTGTCAAACATGGCTTTATTTACTAATAGTAAAAAGTTTGATATGTTGAGTTGTTACATCTTGTCTCATAAAAACAGTTTAGAAGCTGAACGGATGTACTTGAGGCTGTATCCTGAAAGAAGGCAGCCCAGTGCTCGTACGTACAGAAATTTGGTAATTAATTTAAAAGAATATGGTTCATTTTCAAAACCTACTAGAAATCCGAAATTACGGCATGAAGATGCAGAACTAAATGTATTATAATCAGTTATTGAAAATCCTTCAACATCTGTTAGAGAAATTGAACATAACACTGGTATTTCGAAAACTACATCACAAAGAATTTTAAAACGTCACAGGTACCATCCGTATAAGTACACCATTCTGCAGGGATTTAGAGATGGAGATCAGGGGAGAAGATTACAATTTTGACAATGGTATGTTAATCAATGTGAGAATAACGATAATTTTCCAGCTACGATTTTGTGGTCTGACGAAAGCAGATTTACAAATAATGGCCTTTTCAATAGACACAATGTTCACTTTTGGGACCGTGAAAATCCTCACGTTGTTAAGGAAAGTCGACATCAAGTGAGATTTGGTTTTAACGTCTGGTGTGGCATTTTAGGCGCTAAACTTATTGGGCCCATATTTTTTAACGAAACATTAAATAGTGAAAGGTATTTGAATTTACTACAAACTGATTTAGAAAATAAACTTGATGACTTACCACTGATTGAGAATATTAATATCTGCTTCCAACAAGATGGCGCCCCACCCCACAATTCAAATATCATCAGCGAATATCTTAATAATCGGTTTCCAAATTCCGGGGATTAATCTAAATAATAAATGCGTCTACTTTAATACGGAACGTTAAAGAACAATTAAAACCTACATGTCGGTCCACTTAAAACGAAAATATTTGCATTTAGAGCGAAGTTTGCACGCATCGAGAACACGTCTTTTTTTTTCAAAATTTAAATATTTTTTCAAAATTTGAAATTGCAGTTACCTTTATATTACTTTGATATACCACTGGTTAAAATTTCGCACATTTTAAGGCAAAAATAAGGAAGCTACGAGCACTGAAACCGATCGTATGAAAAACACGAGCCGCAAAACTACATTTTGTATGATAATTTAATTTTTAATTTGCAAAGGTAAGCGTCTAAAAAAAATTATATTTTTTGAGTATTATTATATCTCTACAGGGAAGATCTCTGCCAAGTTTCACATCAATTGGGTTACAATAAAAAAGTTATATGCTTTCAAACTGACCTATCTTGCTTTTTGAAACCGATAGTAGGCCGCTGCAGCAGTGCACAGATCAGCCAGACCACGTTCGTAATTTGACTCGAAATACATTTGTCTGATTTCGCACACGTTAAGATGCATCAAAATACGTAATGTTTGAGCTGCAATTATAGCAGTACATTACGGTGTTTTGTGTGAATAACGTACCCTATAATTGCGGCAAGTGTAAAGTTACGTTTGAATTTGCAAATTGTTTGTTTTTTAATTATTTAAGTGTAGCACATTGTTTATTCACAATGGATGTTATTTTTAATTTAATTAATATAAAGAGGTTTTTTAAATACAGTTATGAAGAAAAAATTGATTTAAAAGAAAAAGTCGACCGCTACCAGATATTGTGATAGAAATAGCTGGAGTTAGTCGTGGAAAACAGTATAAACGTCAATTTTCCAGGGATATTTATAATAGAAACGAGTGGATTTGTGGGTGTAATAAGAAAAACGCTTTATTTTGTTTTCCGTGTGTGTTATTTAGTGGAGATAAAGCATGGTCGGAGGTGGGTGTGACTAACTTAGTGCACCTAAGTGAAAAAATAAAAAAACATGAAAATTCCAAAGGCCATCTTCATAATACGATGGAATTAGCTTTGCTGGGCACTACGAATATTAGAGCTCAGTTAGATTCGGCTTATTGCAAACATATACAGCAACATAATGACAATGTTACGAAAAACAGATACATCCTATCTACAATTATAAATTGTGTAAAGTTCAGCGGCGCTTTCGAATCAGCACTTAGAGGACATGATGAAACTGTCGATTCAGAAAATCCGGGAATATTTCGTAGATTGATAAATTTCTTTGCCGTACTTGACAAAGCTTTGAGTGAGCACCTGACAAACGCTTCTGTATTTAACGGTACTTCCAAAGAAATCCAAAACGACTTGTTGGATTGCATACTTGAGGTTTGGCATGAAGAGATAATGAAAGAAATTCAATAAGCACCTTTTCTGGCAGTTATCGCTGATGAAATAACAGATGCATCTGCAAAAACTCAACTTCTGGCAATTTTTAGATATATACGTGGTAATGAAGTAATTGTACGTTTTTGGGCATACTTAAACCCAGAAAAAAGTGACGCGGAAACCGTTAATCAAAATATTTTAAATGTTCTAGACACATTAAATGGAAATTCTCCACAAAAGCTCATTTTACAGAGTTATGATGTAGCAGCGGTTATGAGCGGACAACATGCAGATGTTCAAGCAAAAATCAGACAGAAACATCCATCTGCTTATTTCATACACTGTTACGCTCATCAATTAAGTTTAATTATGTCTAAAGCTACTAACTCCAACTCTCAAGTTCGTACATTTTTTTGGAAACGTGTAAGATATTCCCGGATTTTTCAGCAATTCCCCACAACGAGTAGAAGTACTTAGTAAAATTGTACAAAGAAAAAGTCCGCATGGCACTACAACTCGTTGGAATTTTAACATACGTACGATAAATGTTGTTTTTGAAAACCTGGAATCTCTCATTGAATGTATGGAAATCATAGTTGAAAACTTTACACACGGAACTCTCTGTAGTGCAGCTAACAATATTTGACTTACTTTGCAGGATTCAGTCTACATTTTTTGGCTCACATTCTTCCACCATGTTATGCCTCACGTGGATATTTTATTCCATCAATTACTGAAACGAAACACCGATCCAACGCAAGTGAACCATGCTATTGATAATTTTGAGCAGAGCATCGCCATCGTTCGCAATAAAATTGGAGAAATTGTTGATCAAGCTTCAGATGAACCACAAAATAAACGAAAACGTCCTAATAACACCAAATTTGATCATCGCGTCGCGGCTTTAGAAGTATGTGATACCATTACCAACTGTGTTAAATATCGGTTTGGTTTCAAAGACCATTTACTAACTGCATCTTTTTTCTTTTCTGAGAACTTTGGAATATGTAGCAGCACATTTCCTGATAAGTAAAATATCGTTTGTTCAGCATACCCCATACTCGAGAAAGAACGACTATCGGTCATTTATTCGAGAAAAGACTGTAGCGAAATAAACGGAGCGTTACCTCTTTTGAAATTTTTGTTAAAAAACAATTTAGGTGAAACAATGCGAGAAACGAGAAAACTATTGGAAATTATTGTAACAACCCCTATGCCAACAGCAGAGGGCGAGCTATGTTTCTCGACTTCAAGACCTACTTCCGTAATACCATGTCCGAAGATCGCCTAAAAGCTCTGTCTATGATTTCGATTAAAAAAAAATTTATTTCCGAAATCGAAAACTTTGACGAGAAAGTTATCCACAAATTTGCCAATAAGAAGAATCGTCGAATCGACTTGATATATCAAAAATAGGTAACTTTGTATTTATAGTTTATGAAAGCATTTTCACATACACAACCTCTCGCAGATTGCAGAATACCCATTATTTTACGCCACGAGACGCCGCTCCAATGAAGAATAATATTTCCATTACCCAAAAATACTTATTTAAAGGTCACACTCAAATGGAGGTTGGCTTGATGCATGCCGCAATAGAAAGACAGATACGTGATTGTAAAATAAACCTTCCAGCTGACTATGCATACTACTGTAAAAAAGCAAGACAGAATCCATCGCCAAATAATGTCAAGTATCTAACCCACTCATTTTTCAAAAACATGGATGGCTTAAATTTTTACAATTCAATACGTCCATATAAAGGTGTGGGGGATCCTGTGGTCATAGACATTATGACCCTTTACTACTTGCCAAACGGTGAAATCCATTTTAAATTACGACACAATGAATCATGGAGGACATTAAATAAAACACCAAACAAAAAAGATTATTACCTGTAAATTGGACGAGCTACCTGCTTTATTTAGCGAATGACGGAAAATCAAAAAAGATAAAGTCAACCATTTACAAACATTAAAATTAGGTCATTTGGAAGGCTATCAAAAGTTTTATGATGAACTCCCTCATGAGTGAGCTGGACCCAAACACTTATTCTTCCATTCTGTTGATATCTCTCCAATTTTTTTTTAAATTTTAATAAAGTTCTCAGTTTGTATTTTTTTATCTCATTAAGGAAGAATACGTAGAGTAGCTTCAAAATGTCGCGGCACTCGCCCCTTCATGCGCATATGATTTAATCGCGTCGAAAGTATTCGACAAATATGCTACTATTCAACTTATAAATGTAGTCATTCGCTTTATTTACTTCACGTTTTATTCGTACGTTGCCGCTTGAGATTATTCCTTCTGTGTTATACACCTAGACACTTTTTATTATTTCATCGTTATTTGTTGTCCCAACTCCAATTGAAAAGATATGGGCTCAAGTTAAAAAAATTATGTAAGGAGTAACAATATTACGTTAAATTTGAAGATGCGTGGAAATTAGCAGAGAATAAATTTAAATCCATTGGTCGTGAAGAATGGGAAGCTGTGTGCAAACATACAGAAGAGAACAATAATATTTAGAAAAAGGTTTTATTGATGAAGTCGAAGAGCTGATTTTTACTGTAAATACAGGTGAAAGTGATGAAGAAAGTGATTACAGCCGTAGTGACAAAGATAGTGAATTAGATTCTAACTAATTAAACTTCTGTAGTTATTTATTTTTGTATGTTAATAAAATTACATTTTAAAACGTTTTATCAAATTGTGATATATTTTACACATTGGCATTAGAATTTGAAATACTTCTACAAAAATGGTTTCCAATTAAACAAGGAGGGTCTTATTAAGTTACACGCTGCTGTGAAACGTAGTAGTTATTTCAACGTTTGTGTTCTGTCCTCCTATTAGAAGTATTTCAAGTTATAATATTACAATCACATTGAGAATCAACTTTTATAGTACACATTTGCACCGATAATCTAAGAATTATCGAACAAATAATTTTTCACATTTTCTAGTTGACACAATAAACTAATAGTGTGAACTGAATAAATAAATACTTGTCGTATTTATAATAACACTTTCTGACATATTTTAATGTAATGACGCTAATTGATTGATTCCTGTTGTTGGTTCTTAAAAATATAAATATTTAGACCTGCGATCAACGATGAGTTTTAAGAATTTACCTATTAGATGATTGCTAAGATTAACAACCAAAAATCTTATCAGAAGTTATTCTTATTTTCTGTCTATCTGTTGGGTGTAATTAAAAGTTTATAAAACGTTTAACTTCATTTTTGCAAATCCTTGGTAGAAACAGCTGATGTTGAACAGGTTTTTTTTTGCTACCGAAGTTTCCCGATTATAACATCGTTTTTCAAATTGTAGAAAATCGCGTCGCGCATCTCGAGTGCCACGACGTTTTGTAACTACTCTAACTTCTAATATTTATGCAAAGTTTTCTCAGAAAATCACTTAACTCCCTCTACATTTATTGAAATCATTTCAATTTATGTCTTTTTTTATAGAAAATCAAGACTATCATTTTGTTTTAACACTTGCATAAGTATGGATCTACAAAGACTAATTAGTAACAAACAGTGCGGTTTTTTTGATCCTGTGTAAAATTAAACAGAATGGAGTTAGGTGGTTTTCTTACTAAGGCGACGATATGCAGCAATATGGACGTTTAAGGAAACCGCCTCGTGAAAGAAATGTACGTGACCATGGGATTGTCGAAGAATTGACATTGGATTGCGTTAATGTTGATCCAAAAGTGTCAACTCCACAAATAGAAAATCTATAGTATGTTTCAGACTTACAGTTCAGTATAGGAAAGATAGGGCAATGCAAATCTTATGGCAGTTTTCTTGCCATTGTTGACGCTTCTTGAAAACAACCGTCGATGTACTTTTACATAAAAATAAATCAGAGGTTCTTAATAAATTTGTTAAATGTTTTTGTTTAGCACTAAGTACTAATACATTTAAAATGCGGTTATTTAATTTAATGTTAAGCACTTTACGCATAAAAATATAAATTATTGTTAGTTGAGTTGATCGGCCTATTTCCACAGTTTTTGCTTTTAGAGCGCGACGTTTCGGAAGCGGACTCTGCTTCCGTCAACAGGCTTAGTCCTGAGAAGGACTGTTTTCGCACTCGAGTCGAATTCATATGTTATATAATTTTTCCCAAGCATTTGACTACTCTCAGATTCGAACTTGCTACCTTTCACTTACTAGTCTGACACCTTTACCGCTGAGCCACTGAGTAATCCAATACATATTTTTTAGAACTTATATATATATATATATATATATATATATATATATAACTTTTTCGTGGTTGCGCATGTTGCGCCGTAACTTCTTGTGCAGGTGTATTGCGCTTAAGCTCTTCGCGCATTATAGGAATCCATATGGGTTTCATTTCCACATTAGCTTGCCTTATTGGATTTTCTGCTAGTGCGATGTATGTGGCTTCTTTGAGTTTCCGACGTTATCCCATTGGATGCGGTGGTCTTCGTTCCAGACATGTTCGGCGAGTCTTGATTTTTCTGTTTCGCCCTTGCGGACGTTGTTCTTATGTTCCTGCGTTCTCACTTTCAGTGGTCTACTGCTCTCTCCTATGTATGCGCTGCCGCACTCGCATGGTAGGTTGTATACACAATTCTTGGAATTCTGATCTTCAGTGTGTGGTTTGGTTTTGGTTAGTATTCCCCTGAGCGTTCTGGTCGATTTGAAGGCAGCGCGTATCTTGTATTTGCTGCCTATCTTTCGTATTTTGTCTGAGGTACCTTGCTATATATGGTATTATCGCTGCATATTTAGGTTCTTCTTTTTCGGGTACCCTTTCTCTGTTTAGGTTAGGTGTTAGATAAGGGTAGCCATTTCCTTTGAGTGTTCTAGCGATATTTGCTTTTTCTTTGTTCAGGTCCTCTTGTTTTGAGCATATTGTTGTTGGTCTATCGTACAAGCCGCGTGTTTGTGATGATTGGAGTTGTAGTGTAGGTACCTCCCCGTGTGGGTAGGTTTCCTGTATACACTTGTCATGAAAGTGCTGTCATTCCTGTGTACAAGTACATTCAGGAATGGCAGTTTTTGTTCCGACTCTAATTCCATTGTGAATTTTATGGAGGGTGCGCGGCTATTTAGATGATCAAGGAATTCATGTAGCTTATTCTTGCCGTGTTGCCAAACTACGAAAGTATCGTCCACGTATCTAAGCCACACCCTTGCTTTCTCTGTGAATTCGGATATCGCTTGGTCTTCAAAGTCTTCCATATATGTATACTATATATATATATATATATATATATATATATATATATATATATATATATATATATATATATATATATATATATATATATATTGCTCACTATGGGTGATAGTGGGGAACCTATTGCCATCAAAAACTCTCGTTGGTAGAATTTGTCTTCTACCTGGAAGTATGTAGTTCTAATGCGTATTGTCAGAAGTTTCATTATTGTGTTTAGCGAGAGTTGCGTGCGTGCGTCTAACGTTTCATCCTTTTGCAGCTTGTCCTTTATGATAGTTAGTGCCTTATTGGTAGGAACATTTGTGAATAGGCTCACGATGTCAAAGCTTACCAGTATTTCATCGTGGTTTCGTTGTAAGTTTCTGATGGTTTCCACGAAGTGTTACATATTCTTGACCATAGTTTTCCCGATAAGGGTGGGATGATACATAGTAGATGGGTCACAAGAGAAAGGAAGGAAAAGACCACGTATTTCATTCCCTCCCCAAGGGGGAGGGTGGGCTGCTCGAGCTTTCCGAGCTCCTTCAGTCACAATCATGGATTCCCTGAGGGGGAAAATACTACCCCAGTATTCGCCTCAGTAGCCGCTAAGCAGGTCGTGTCACTACTACGCTACCAGCTCGGTAGTGACAAGGGATAACATGCAGATAGTGGCAAAGAACGAGAACACAACTCGTCGGAAACTCAAAGAAGCCACATACATCGCACTAGCAAAAAATCCAATAAACCAAGCTAGTGTGGAAATGAAACCCATATGGATTCCAATAATGCGCGAAGAGCTTAAGCGCAATACACCTGCGTAAGAAGTTACGGCGCAACATGCGCAATAAACTTCTGCGCAACCACGAAAAAGTTTAATATACATTAAATATATATATATATATATATATATATATATATATATATATATGTATATATATATATATATATATATATATTCTAATAAGTATATATTGGATTACTCAGTTGCTCAGCGGTAAAGGTGTCAGGCTAGTAAGTGAAAGGTACCAAATTTCGAATCTGAGAGCAGTCACGTGCTTGGGAAAAAATTATATAACATATGAATTCGACTCAAGTGTGAAAACAGTCCACAGGACTAAACCTGATAACGGAAGCATAGCCCGCTTCCGAAACGTCGCGCTCAAAAAGCAGAAACTGTGGAAATAGGCCGATCAACTCAACTAATATGAAACCACAGTTACACTTATAATACAGAATAAATTATTGGTTGTACTTAGTTGTCATTTTAAAGTTATACAATTCAACCGAACTTAACCCTTGTTCTAATTAATAAAAGAACAATTAACATTCATAATGTACTACGAGTGAAATGCATATCTAATAGCTCAATGAAATTTGTTTTTGTTCTACATTATGCAAAACAAATTACTCTTAATTGGTTTATAATAATGTAAGGATGAATGAATGAATATTATGAAATATTGGAATTTTAATTAATAACCAGCTAATTAAGTTACGGGTATTTCAAAAGTTTTTGATATTTTATTTACTAGTTATTTACGTTCTTTGGAGTAGTATCAATCGACGTGTTAACATTTATTTTATATAATTGCTATAGTGCATTTCACGAGAATTTGTCACCAAATAAAGCGTGGGAGCACTCATTGGCGTAGTACCTTTTGTCATATAAAAAAAAGTGAAAAACTTATTTGAATAAATTTATTATTATTAAATTCGCCATCACCACGCTCACCTAGTATTATTATTCTATACTATTTTAACTATTTTAATACAAATTAAAAAAAAAATGAACAAGTATGTAGTAAATTATTTTTTTATTAATAATTATTGCGTAATTAAAAATCGCAGAATTATAAACATTTATAATAAATTGTTCTGTAGACTTTTATACGCATATATATGATCTACGCTGTAATAATAACAGTTAAAATATGACAATTAAGAAAATATTGCATAATCTTGCACTATAACTGTGCAAATTTTCAATAAAGTTCTCGTCTTCAGTTAAAACAAAACTTCCTTCCATTTTAGTATAAAAACTACACAATCACTCCAACCGTTACAAATTATTGTTTACAGTATAATGGCAAAATGGAAAATTGATTCCACATTTATAAACAAAGCAAGTGGTCATTAATGATTTCTAATTCACATTATGCTAATGGAGTAATTTGCAGTTTCAACATTAATTACGAATTAGTAATGGTAAATTTTCAGAAATTCTTAACAATAATATTTGTTTGGAACATTCTTTTATTTTAACGATGATTATTTCTTACAATACTTAATTTAATTGAAAAATTTTCAATTTCACTAACCTAAGTTACCTCTCCGCGTGATACGCTACTGAGTTGGCAAATAATATTTTAAGACGTTTGAAGGTTGTATTTGTTATTATATTTGTCTTTTGCTATTATAATGTTGTAGGAAAGGATGGAAAATGCGGTTCAGAGTAGCCAACTGAAATATCCCTTTCATTACAATGTTACACTTATAGCATTTTAGTTATTTTATAATTGGATGTTGTTCATAGTGGAATGGCAGCCATATTATAGAGGTCTAATTATTTGCGAAATGCACTTTATTAGCAAATACATTCAACGGTAATACGTACAACTCTTGACAGTTTGCATACATTATGTTGGCAGTCACAGAAACAGCGTCATCTGGTGGTATGAGTTGACAACTGCACAATTTGAATATCATTGTGTATTATGAGCACAGTGAAATACTTAGTTATTATTAACTGTAAAATGAAAATTTTATGTAGGTCCTAAATATGTACATCTACATTATGTATTATAATACATAATTCGTACGTATTTCATCAACAATAAACACAAATGGAGTGCGCATCTTTTTGGAAGTGCCCTGATGATATAATTTTTGAATAAAAATTGCGCGTTTGGAAAATTCAACGTCTTGTTAAGCATTCTCGCGACAGTGCTGTCGACATTTGTTGTATAACCTAGATCATACAAGTAAGTTGCTACAACGATGTAGAGGTTGCTAAACTTTCAATATGAAACATTGTCATTATTCAACTAAGAAATCGAATCTGAAAGTACATATACTGAACAGTCAATAATCACATGTTACCACCTAAAGGTAGGAAAGAGTAGGTAAAATAAAATAGCATATATACTTGTGAGTAATTCTCTTTAATTTGAGATTTTTAGATTTTATTTTTGTTCTTAGCTGCTACCTATTTTTTTCATTTTGCTGATTTATAAAAGCCTTAATTAATACATTTGTATATTTATCTAAAAATAATTTTCAACAACTATCGCAAACATTTTCCATATTTTGGTTAATATCACAATTTAATATTAACTTAACCTTAACGTCCGCTACACTTTCTTTTAAAAGCTTGTCAATGCCTTTTTTAAAAGTTACATTTATAACGTCAGATGCTTTTTTGGCCATTTCATTGGGCAAATACATCCGTGATAACTATGTGTATTTTTCTATTCTATTTGGGTATTAACAATATCAAAATTGTTATGTAGGCTACACAGAGCATTTCGATATTGTTCGTGTGGCAGTCTGCTGCATACTCAACCTAATACATAACACTCAGAATTTTTTTGGGCTAAATTAGTATTATTACTGATATAACAAATTTCATAGTGGCTGTACTAACACATCCACTTCGCTATTACTGTCAGCTGACGGTTGTAGCAACTGGTTAGCCATAATTGACGTTAAATTACAGCAAAATTTTACACTGTCTGGAGTGACATTATTACCACCTTTGTATCTTATTATAGAAAATAAATTTTCTATGCAATCCTGCGTAAGGCGACATTTGAAAATTAAAATTACTTTGTAAATCATCCCAGAGTAATTTTAAGGCATTGATGTTGGATATCCACCCTTTTATGCACAAAGGGTTGATTAATCTAGGATTCAACACCTTGATTTTTTTTAAGGATTTTTTTAATTCGTCTAATTTGATCATGTGATAATTAGATTTTACAGAAAGTGGTTTTCTATACATGTTATCTACATAGTTAGCTGAATTAAATATGTCAAGCAGAGTATTTATCTGTTCGATGAAATCAGCTGTATGTATTGCATTGGATGGTAAGTTACGAAGAGTCACATTACACAGGATGCCTACATGTACTGAATGACTAAATACATTTGTTGCCAAACACACTCTCATGGGACTAAATGGGGGTAAAATAATACTTTTTTTAGTTAATTTTGGTGCTATTCTAGGTATCTGTTGTGAATCTATTGTGTACAAATTTACATCATGAGACCAAGAATATTTTTTGTGTTCATGTTGAAAATCATATTTTTTAAAATTGTTTCTTAGACATTTCAACAAATGTGGTGTATCAAAAAAAAAATTTTTCCCCCATTAAAAATAATATATGGATAATCGACTGTAACAGAAAATAATTTCCTTAATTTAACGTTATTGGATCCTAAATCACACACCACTGCTTTTATAATATGTTCTTTGGCATTCTATAAAATGACTTCACTTCCTTTTCCTGTTTATAATTGTTACAGCCATAAATTGCACACACTGAACCAGCTTTATAGGAGGACTTGTAATTAAAGTTTATTAAAGTATTAAATTAAAGCAAATATGTATTTGATTTAACTAAAACATTAGAGGAGGATGGTAGCTCTCAACTCCTATCGCTACGGCGCTTGTGTAGCGTAGTTGTCGATTTTTGCGCGAATTTGCACGTATTACCATTTGAATGTATTTGCTATTAGTTAACTTTATAAGCGAGCATGGCGCACGTAATTGTTCAAAAGAAACCTGGGCAAAGCATAAGCATATCAGACAAGCGGATGAATCTTGTGAACACTTTTCTAAATCGTGACAATAATTATTCATTATCAAATATAATAAAGCAGGTGTCGGAAATGAGTGGCGTTTACGAAAAAACTATTTTCAAAGTGCGACAGGAGTATACATCTACTAATGGCTAGAAATAACCACAGAAGAGATCTAAAGACTGTAAGATTTCATCTCGTGAAAATAAATACAACGGAGAAGTTACCTGCGAATAATAGTGCATGATTTCTTTTGAGAAAATACGCCACCAACAATAAACACAATTTTAACCAGAACAAGAGGTGATGAAAAATTGCTAAATTTTTCACGTTCTACACTGTATCGTTTGCTATGCGATATGGGCTTCCAATAAGAAAAGTGCAGAGGAAAATCCGTATTAATTGAAAAACAGGAGATAATTTCATGGCATCATGGTTATCTGCGTTCAATCCGTCAGTATCGCGAACGAAGGTATAATATGGTATACTTGGACGAATCATCGGTAAATGTAGGCAACTCCGTGTCAAGGGAATATGTGGATAATTCGGTAAAACAAGTCAAGACGCATTCATTCACGGACTCTCTCGTTTTGTTCTGTTAAACGCGCGATCTGAAAATGGTTTCGTTGAGGGTGCCGAATTGAAATTTCTGGCAAAAAAGAATGCCGGGGATTATCATGACGAAATGGATGGACCCCTTTTTGAAAATTGGTTTCAATATCAGTTAGTTCCAAATCTGCCCGAAAATACAGTTGTGGGAGATGGACAATGCTTCTTACCATAGTCGAAATTTGGAAAAATTCCTAATACTGCATCAAATAAGGAAGAAATACAACAATGGCTCCGATCAAAAGATATTTATTTTCAACGCGATTATTTAAAAGTGGAACTATTAGAAGCAGTCAGTGTATACAGAGCAAAATATTGCGGATGCAGACTTGAGGAGATCTCAAAACAGCACAATGTGAAGATTCTGCGGCTTCCACCTTATCACTGTGAACTTAATCCTATAGAGTTGGTATGGAGTGAAGTAAAAAGATACACAGCCAGCCACAATAAAACTTTTAAAGAAGGTGAGTGAGAACCTTAATTACGGAAGCGTATTCCCAAGTTACGGCAGAAAAATGGAAAAAATACGTAAAACACGTAATAGAAGAAGAATTAGTACTGTGGAAAATTGAGAATCTAATGGATGAAATTCCAGCAATTATTATAAATATTAATGGTGATACTAACAACAGTGATGATTTATTTCCTATGTGTCGAAAGACAGAGAACAAATAAATGCTATTAAAATTATTATTTGTACATATTTAAAAAATTTGTTGTAAATTTATTGTTATGTAATGTATAAACAATTTAATAATACTTTTTTATTATTATTAGTATATATAAAATATTTATGGTTAACGTTTCAAATATTAGTTAGCGTATAAAATTTTGGTCTTTGTAATAGTTATATATTGTTACTTTTTGCACGTTTCTAATTACCCGTAAAATACTTTTAAAATAAAAAATTAAATAAATTTAAGATTATTTTATTATAAAACACTAACGTGGCTTCTTTACAAGTCCAAGATCCATTTACAATATTGTTTGAATATGCTGACAAAATTGAGAATAGTAGATAAGAAGTTATTGTATTAAGTGGTGCCATTGAAAGTAAACACAATAGTATGACTTGTTTATGACCGACAGGTGTATGTTTACCTACAACGAGTTCCGTGTGATATCTAGCTTAAATGCTTTCCATTTAACCCTATACAGAACGTATGAAATAGGCTATAGTTGATGTGAAAAAATCGACAGCATGTAGAATTATAAATAAACATACACCCAAATGATCATCTGCGTAGAAGAAAATGTTGCAGGTGGGTTATCAATAAGATGGTAGAAATCAATGGTTTTATTAACAGCATTCTTTGGACTGACGAATCACATTTCACTAACTGCGGTTGATTTAATCGCCATAAAGAACACCACTATGCACAAGAAAATCCACACGTGATTATACCACGGTGAAACTAAATTCGGTTTGGATTTAGTGTCTTTTGTGGCATATTGGGAAATCGTTAAATTGGACCTATAATTTTTAATGGGACTTTAACTATAGCATGTTACCTAGAAATGCTGCAAACGATAGAAGACTTTTCAGATGAATTGCTCTTGGCACAAAAATTTCGCAATATAATATCAACATGGTGGTGCGCCTGCACACAACTCCAGGCATGTTACTAATTATTTAAATAATCGTTTTAATGACATTGTAATAGCAACTAACACACCTATTAGATGACCGCCCAGACCAGCCGACCCCACACCTCTTGAATTCTTTTGTGGGGCACTATAAAAAATGAAGTGCACGATAACAATTTTATTTATAATTTGTTACGGTCGAAAACGAAATTAGCACGGAAGGTGACAGATAATTAAAGTGCACCGGACTAACTCGGTGGAATAGAGGGCCGTGGGCGTGTTTTTGAATTTAAAAATACTAAAGGTAGTTTGTCGTATTGTCTAAAGTCGCAAATAAGGGTGGGTCGCAATTGGCATAAAGTTGTGTAATGGACGCCAGTCTGTTGATAAGACAAAATCGGTACGAGTACACCTGGACACGCATAGATAAATCAGCCCCAAACAGACACGAGGCCTCACTTACCGTTACCCTGGCTACCTCCAGGTGCACGAAGAGGTCCTCCAGGAACTTTAACTGTAAACAAATCTCAAAATATTCACACAACTTCAAATACTAACGAAGCGTGCGCGCAAGTTTAATATTGGAAAAACGTTATCGATGAATGAAAACATTTTTAACATAAAAACTGTACTACTGTACATTTAGATGATTACATTCAGACATACTTACCAGCACAAGCAGAAGTGCCAGGTGTACTGGGTGTTGCACTACATTTAATAATTGGTTTTTGTTTTATTTTTCTTCTTCTATATTGTCGTTTGGGGTTCTAAAACGTCAAACAAATAAAATTTCAATCAAACATTTACACTAAATACTTTTTCAGGAGATTCAGGTGCTGCTCGTTTGGCTGCTGCTGCTTCGAGTACTTTTTCAACAGCTTGTTTTTTTGTTCCTTCTCTAGTTGGCCTATTCATTTTTGGTAAAAGGGGTCCTACTCTGGCTTTCGGATTCCATGATTCATCAATTTTTGATCGGCCTCTAGGTTTAAATATTTGAATTTCGTCATCATCAGAATTATCTAACGATGGGTAAACTGTAACAAGTGTATGATTAAATTGCAAAATTCGATGAAAGTACATACTGTAATCCTCGTCCTGGTGAACGTTCTTTACATTCTCTTCATCGATTGGTGAATCACTTAATTGTTTACGAGAGTTTTTTGAAGAATTTCTTCCAGGTTGTATATACATTTGACTAATTGATAACATACCAGCTATAGCATCTTCAGTTGAAGGTGATGTTCTACCCATTTCACCACTATGTCATAAGTACACCACTAAAGAATAACACGAAATATGATAGATACTTACCCTGCAATTTTATGTGTTAGAGCCGATGCCTTTAGAAGAGATTCAATTCCATTTTTTGGTAAGATTCCATCAATGCCCAAACTTAATTCCCCTTTTGGTTTTTTGTTTTTCACACACCAAGATGCTAAAAAAAGTACTTATAATAAATATTCTAAAGTTATTTAAGACAATTTGTACTGGTCGATTTTAATTTGAGTAAATTTCTAGGTGCTGCCACTTTTTTTTTAGGTTTTTTATGATTTTCATCAATTGTTAATATTCCTTCTTCCTTTTCACTATCATCATGAAAATCATATATTGATTTTGTACTGGAAGGTGAAATTAGATGATTTACCATTTCCGCATTAGTAACATCAGGTGGTTGATTATGTGCAAAATAATCTTTAGTTCTACAAAAATTTTTATAAGTCAAAAATCTATTAAAAAAAAAGTTTACCCTAATTTAAATTTTAATACGGCACCACCTCTATGAATGGCTGTTGTTTCTTCAGGACGGCAAAATGGAGGAGTATCCCAAGAGATTGCTTCAAACGCGTCATTATTTGGAAACGGGTTACATGACGGAATTTTTTCATAAGGATACATTGCGGGCTTAGGTAAAGTTAATTTGATGCGCGGTTCATTCTTTATTGTTTCAGAAAAAAACTATAAAAAGTAAATATGATTAATATTACTAATGAGTTAGAACGAAATAGAGATAATTCAATAATCTTAGTTACGAAGTTATCGAGTAAGTTATTTTGGGAGTTCCGAAATTATTAAACCAAGGTCACGCTATTCCTAAGACCAACACATAATAACGGTCACCAAATTACCAAAGTCACCCAGGCTATTCCAAAGTAAACCTGTACAAATTTGAGTCACTAGATTAGTAACAGATTTTCTCAAATTCCTTTTTCTGTCCCTCACACACAGTGGTATATACACTGTGTCCATTTATGGAAAGGTGGGCTAATTGCACGCACCTAATTAATTGGTTTTGTGTTTTGGTCTTAAATAACCCTAAACGTCTGGTACTTCACTGACACAATAGTATAGTGTTGGACACCATTTTTTGAGAAAAACATATTTGTTAAAAACTCCAAATGCGTGGTATTGTCACGTAACACGCATCGTATAGAGTAAGTATACGCATGATAATTCAAGTCATTTTTGTTGGAATCCCGTCCACTACACTCTACATGCACAAATTTCGAACAATCACGCTCAACGTCGTCACATACCTGACTTCCAGACAAGCTGCTGAATTTGGAATCACTAGATATATTTCTTGAATGTGACCCTTGTGTTAGCTTTTCTTTCAAATTATTTTTTGTTTTTGTCTGATTTTCTTATTTTGCCTTTCTTTATCCTCGGTTTCTCCAATAGTTAAATAGTTTTGTTATTCTTAATAGACTTTGGTTTGTTACGTGTGGATAAATTCGAATTTTTTTGTGGAATATTCATATATTCTGATATCGTATTGCAGAATTTCGATAAATGTAGTTTTACGTAAATTATGTTTTAAATTTGTGTGTGTCTCAAGTCTGCCACGCGTTGAGTAATTATAGGTATATTGTAGTTGACCCGTTAATTTTGGGTAAAGTTGTTAATGGGGAGCGTATAGAAGGTATATTTGAGTAATACGGTTTCCTATTGCAAAATAGGAAGTTTGCATCACGATTCCAAATATCAGGTTTGTTTTTTCCTAGGATCCATTGTGAAGTTTTAGTATGGAACATTTTTTTTTGTGTGGCGGTTAAAAAGACGTGATTTTAGAGGGCTAATGGGTTTTTTGTGTTTTGATTAGTTAGAGTTAGGCTGTGAAGAGAACAGATCGTAAGTTGGATGAGTAATGTAGTTAAAGGGTGCGCAAAGTTTACCTACATTCTACCCGGTGTTGACTGAAGATATCGTGAGGGAGTTAAACTGCTTGTGGATTATAGGTAGGACTAGACCACCGCTCGGAAATTTTTGTATTGTGGTTCGGCAATTTGTTCTGATGTTCTGGTTCCTTTAATTTTGAAGAAAGATAGTGTTGAGTTTCAGTACTTATCTACTTTTTGGAGTAAAATCGCGCTTAACCGGATTGTGCTATCCTGTTGTTTTGGCAAATTTATATTGCGTCGAGAAAGTACATCACAATGCACCCACATCTTGTTCAGATAGACAAAAGGTTATTGTAAATATATCGCTACAAAAAATTTTGTATATAGAAGACAAAGAACGTTGTGTAAATCAATTAATGTTAGTGTAAATAATCAGGTGAAGCAATTATTAAATCACCTGGTCTTGACCTAACTATTTTCGCTATTAAAGTTACGAATATAAGATAAAAGAATAAGGCAAAGTTGCAGAGTCCAGCAGGGCCGTGTCCGTAGAAAGAGATTGGAGGTTCATCGGTATTCTGCCGATCAATTAACGAAAGGTTAATCGTACGAGAATTGCCTTGGCCGCTGTGAGAGGTAAACAAAAACAGACTGAAAATTTTGTGCGAACCAAGGTAATTACTTTTCTGTGTTTATTTGTCGTGGTTTTAACAGTTGTATTTTTACACTTGATTAAGCGGGTGAACACGCTTTATTTTGTGTTTAGTACTGTATAGACGCCCTTAAGGCGATTGATATAATTTTACCGACGAGTATTAAACCGTCTGTCGCAGTAGTCTTACATATTGTGTTGTTTTAAATTGTTATTACTGCATACTAATATTTACATCTCAAAAATTGGTCAAATTTATATTTTCTACGTTATCATTATACCGATACGGAGATAATTAAAATTAAGGTATAAAGACAGATGATCTTGGGAATTCTGAACCTTGCTAGCTTCATCCCGCTGTTTACATTTAATATCTAAAATTTTACTCAAGAAAAGTCGCGTTTTACTCCCGTTCGGAAGTGAATTTATTTGTTTTGATTTTATAACACGTACAGATACTCTGATTTTTAAATTATAATATATATATATATATATATATATATATATATATAATATATATATATATATATATATATATATATATATATATATATATATATATATATATATATATATATATATACACACACACACACACAGTATTAATAAACCTAGAGCGTATTATTTCGTTATTATATGTAAGATAAAATTGATTTTATCCGATTTGTACCTTTGTCTTTTATTTCGTGTTTCGTCTGTTTGCAGTTATTCATTATTGTAGTTATACAATACGTTAGTTGAATAGTTGATCGGCGTATTTGCACAGTTTTTGTTTTTGTAGCGCGACGTGTTGTAAACGGACTCTGCTTGCGTCATCAGGCTTGGCCTTCGGATTTAGTACTTAAACCGAATTCATTTTCATTTTTTCTCAAGCACTTGATTACTCTTCTTTCACTTACTAGCGTGACACCTTAACCGCTAAGTAATCCTCGTGGTAATTTGGTGTTAACGTTTATATATTGTGATTTGCCTCTGCATATAATCGTTTGCTCCTTATACCTCTGAAAATTACTCAAAAACATACTGACTTCTGTGAAAAGTCATATGAACACCAGATGGACATAAGCAATGGAAGATCGATAATATCAAATGTTTTAGTATAGAGTATGATGATTACAGCTTGTTTGTTATTTAAACATTGAAAATGTATAATTATTCATCACTATTGATTATTAATTTTGTTCAACAGTATAACGTGTGCTAGTTTCTAACTTTTTGGAAATACTCAGTATAGTAGTTTATTAAGTGGATTAGTGGTAGAAGAAATGGGATGCAAAGTTTTATCATATGAATGATAATCCATCAAGTCTTGCAGCATTTGACTTAACAGTATCAATGGTCATAAGCACTTTCGCTTCCGTAACAAGGTTAAATTTACATGTGTGCTTAGTTTAGATTAGTGTAGTAATACAAAATGTTGTACGTGTTAGAAGTCGCCATTAATTGCTGTATTGAACTTAAGACATAATTACTCACTTCATTAACATTGGATAAGCACTACAGAGTTTGTTTGTTGGAAGTGAGCAAGTGATTTTGCCAAGTTTTCCATAACATACTTGTTTGTTTGGTATCTCCTAAATGATTATAAAAAGAGTTTCCGTATAGTAGGCATTTTTAACACGATTTCTCCGTTTTTTATACGGTAGCAAGTTAACATCTGTTTTCTACCTCTTGAATATTACAAACGCTTTGTCACGCATTTTCATAAGTAGTATTATGTCGTTATTTAACCATGGAGCCGCACACAGGCCGAATTTTGCAAAATCTTGGCCAAAATTAACAAATCGTTTAAAAGACCAAAAATAAATGATCATTTACTTACATGTAATTATAAAAAAAAGTTCTTAAACTTTTCATATTTCTATATCTAATAACAAACAAAATACACACACGTACCACACAAAAATAAAAAACACTAGACGCGTTTCAATAGCCACGCTATCATCAACAGCGGTCGACTAATAAATACTTTAACTATTTTAGATGTTCATTTAACATTGCGTTTTTCTTGGAATACCTTCTAGAACTGTCTGTAATATAAGGATCAGGTGACACTAGAAGGTTATTCACATCTTCTATATTTTGAGTCTTGGTAAATTTTCTTAAAAAATGTTCTCTTGTTCAGGGTGGCCAAATTTCGATGTTTTAATAGGGAATCTCATAAACTATAGTTCTTGTGAAAAAATGAACCTCGCATCCTCGATCTCTTTCTGGGAAAAACTCATTGGTTCATTTCAAAAATTTGAGTTTTCATTGTATGGCCGCATCTCGTTTATTTGTGAAAACAGAGAAAGATAATTATAAAAAATATAAAAACATGCTTTAAAAATATTCTTGAAATTCGGGTTATAGCATAAAGTGGTATTTTTTATATGGAACGCGTAGTTGGCTAAGGCGTCAAAAAATTACTAATTTTTTTCTGATTCCAACGATATATATCATGTGGGGTCAAATTATTCATTTTACTGCTTTTTAGCAAAAAATATTTTCTAGGACAATGTTATATTCAAAGTAATAATAATTATTAAAAAAAAAAACTCTTACATTATATCACTTTTACAAACCAAGAACAAATAACTATAATATTGAAGATGCTGTTAAACAAACTACAAGATACTTAATAATTATACAGGGTGTCCTGGAAAATTACCGACCAAAGGACCAAATTAGGACATTTTTCCCTCTTTAAATTTTATCCCCTAAAAAATTATATGCTCTCAAAGTTCAACTTAAAATGTAGAAAAATCACTTTATCTCCGTAAATTATGAAATTTGTATACAGTCGACCTATCTTATAAGCCAAAATTTGATAGAAATAAAAAAAAATTGTATCACTAGAATTACCCGTTCAGCAGTGGCGTCAACCTTCAACCCTTAAAAAAAAATTATTTTTGCAAAATAAATTAAAATTTTTCTGCTGTATTTTGGTAAAACATTTTAAAATAAAGGAATTTTGTCTCTTAAATTTTTCTACTAAAATCGACGGTTCTTGAGAAAATTTGAAAAATAAGTTTGTATTCTGCAAACTGTATGAGGGTCACTATTGATATTTTGAGCCTAACAATGAAAAAACAGTAATTTGTCATTGAAAATTGCTTTACTGTTTTTCGAAATATTCGCCTTTATGATCAATTTGCATTCGTTCGAACCATTTGTCATAGCATTTTTTCCAATCTTCTTGAGACACATTCCATAACAATGATTTTTGAACGCATCAACGGCTTCTTCAACCGACGAAAATCGTTATCCACGCAATTTATTTTTAACATTTGGGAACAAGAAGAAGTCATTGAGTGCCAAATCAGGACTGTACGGCGGATGACCAATCAATTGGATTTTTTGAGTGTTCAAATAATCGGTTATTAGACGAGATGTGTGATAGCTAGCATTATCGTGATGAAGAGCGATCCGACGGCGCTTGTTTATTTTGCGCATTTGACCGAAGACTTCCGGCAAACAAATGGTTGTGTACCATTCAGAATTGACCGTTCTACGTTCCTCTAAAGAACGCGAACAACTTTTTGTTGGATTTGGTTCATCTTGAAACACCCACACAGTCGACTGCTGTATACGTTCCGGCTCGTATGCATATATCCATGATTCGTCACCTGTTACAACCTTATATACGTCTTTTGAAGCGCCGCCATTGTATTTCTTAACCATTTGTGTGCACCAATCGACGCGAGCCATATTTTTGATATTTCGTCAAATTATGTGGGATCCAACGAGAACAAACCTTTTTCATGGCTAAATGATTCATGTAATATTTTATATATTCTGGTGGAACTAATGATTAGAGTTCCCTCAATTTCCCAGTGTGACGCATGGCGTTCTTGCATTATCAGTTTTTGCACAGCATCAATGGTTTCTTGAATAACAACTGATTTGGACGACTTTCGCGAATTTCGTGAGAGAATGGCGGCTACGATTAAAATCGTTATACCAAGGTTTCACAGTGGCAAAGGATGGAGCCAAATCTGGAAGTAAGTTGATCGATGCACTCTTGTCTTGATAATCCACGTCGAAAATCGTAATAAATTATAGCACAAAAATTTTCACGACTTAATTCCATTTCTTGCTGACACGCAATCTTTCAAGTAACCGTAAACAACACAAATAACGCTATTGACAAAAAGTTTGAAGTATGTTATTGTCAACAATGTCAGACGTTTCTATGGAAACGTAAAACGGCGCCTAACTGCAACCAGTGTTGCCAAGGCTTAAAATATAAATAGTGGCCTCGTACTGTGCTTCTTTGATAATTGCTTTATTTTAATAATCCATTTTAAAAAAGAATTAAAACATAAATAAAAAAAATAATAAAAATATTAAAATAAAACACTAATTTTATAATAATTGCTTAAAGTGGCCCCCATTTACTTGAATGCAAGAATTCGCTCGACGTATTACAGACATTCGCGTTGATCGAAATATTCCTGGAATTTACCTAATTTCCTCGAATGCTTCAACAATGCGATTCCAGAGATCTTCTCTAGTCATTGCTGGAACCTTTTCTTTAACAGCACCCCAAACAAATAAATCTAAGGGATTGTGATCTGGTGATCTAGGCGGCCAGGCTGTAGGATGTTTTCACAAGTTATTCTGTAATAACTCCAAATACGCAGCGCTGTCTAGTCGGTTGGGTAGCGTAGAGGGACCAATAATAAATCCTTCAACAATTCCTGCCCAGACATTCATGCTGAATTTATGTTGAAAGTGACCTTCTTGAATTACATTAGGATTCTCATCTGCAAAATTGTGGAAATTAAAGATGTTATCTCTAGTAAAACAGGCTTTGTCCGTAAAAAGAATTCGAGCAATAATCGGAGGATCTTCAATGACATTGTTCATCAACAATTGACAATATTCTCGTCTACGTAGTAGATCTGTCGGTAAAAGTTCTTGAACTTTTTGGATGTGGTACGGTTTTAACAATTGTTCAGTAAGAGTTCGGTGAACAGCTTTTTAGAAATATTCAATTAAGAAGCGACGCGTCTAGTGCTTGCAGTTGGATTATCCTCAATAAATTTCCAATATGCGCTCTTCTACTTGAATAGTTTTAATATGACGCAGATGTCCCCGAATTTGGCTTATTTTGCAAAAAGCTACCCGTTTTAGAAAGACGATTGTTAATGAAAGCAAAAGTGGTATGGTGCGGTCTATTTGGAAATCTTTCTAAATATCTTCTTGCTACAGCTCGAGAATTACGTCCACATTCGCCAAATACAAAATGCATATCAGTTAATTCTGAATACGAGTAACGTTCCATCATAAATAACAATAAAACAATAAACAGGAACACGTTTTACTTAACCCACCTATGCCCAAAATTTTTTTTGTAATTTTCAAAAAGTAAATGTGCATACTAGCTCAGCTGATTTAATATGTTATTGGAAAAATGTGAAAAAAATATATGTATCATATACATAGAAAAAAATTATGTTGCGAAAACGCAACGTTGCGCACATACCATAGTTCTCCTAAGAAAAGACGATGCTGCGAAAACGCGACGTTGAGCACCTAACGCATCTTTTGTAAAATAGAAAAGTACACCTCACGTAAGCATTATTTTATTATCAATTATCATTGTAGCTCATGAAACTGTATAAAAATTTTTTCTTGTAATGCCACATTACATTCAATACATTTTTTTGTTGTTGTGGAGCGACACACACTACAGCGTGTTCTTTTCTCCTGAGAAGTTATCAAGTGTCCTACATTGTCGTACCTTACATCTGATAGTAAACCTTTCTCACTTGGTTTACTTGGTCCTAAAAATCTTATAAAAACAAGTACAGAAACAATACACTATGCATACCTGCCCTTTTCCTGGGTGTTCCATATTTAGAGAGAAGGCTCCTCGCTACAGATCTTCCAAAGTCTAGTAAATCCATTTCAGCTTCCTTTTGACTCTGGCACATATTCCTATGCAAAAGCCATGCATTATTTACTGAAACATCAAGTCCCCAGATTATGATTGGCCAGTACCACTTTTTGGATCGAATTGATGTTCTGTAATTGGAAAGGTTTTGATCCATTCGATCTGTTCCGCCCATATCTTCATTGTAGTTTTTATAAGGTACGGCTTCAATTGCAATTTTTTTACTTTCTGCAAAAGAATATCGTGTAGCAAAGGCGAGTAGGTAAACTCCATCACAGTTGGAAATAAGTGTTACTACGGAATTATCGTTCCATCTACATACTACGCATTGATTTTTCTCATCGGACATATAATGATATGTTCCACGTTTAGTTTTTTTTTAGATCTTGTAGAGAACACTTTAGTAAGCCATTGGATCTTACAGTTCCGGTAAAACCAACCCCTATCTGCGTCATTTTATCTAGTAAGGTTAATGAGGAAAAAAAGTTGTCTGCATATATTCTCTATGGCAGAAAATTGTCATCCGTTGATTTAGGCAATTTATTAGAAAATTGGAAGATAATGCTTCCGCCTAAACCAAACTCTACACGATAAAAATTACTAGATCCTTTCGCACCTTGATAAATTTCAAAATCGATAAAATAATCATTTTTCAAATTCCAACACCAACTTTTATAACCAAAACGTATTGGTTTACCTTGGATCTGTTGCTTCATTCCGTGCCTCCCGTAATAGGGAATTATTGCTTCATATGTACTACTCTCAGAAGCCCAGATGGTACAATCGTAAAATGACTTATTTAGAGAGTCAAGATACGGTGTTATCTTGTACACACGGTTAGTTTTATCAATGGTCGAATTATCATTGAAATGAATGAAACGTAAAATTGTCTCAAATCGATTACGTCTCATACTATTTGAGATGAGGACATTTAGCACATCATCAGCTTCTTCCCAATACAGACGTCTTCGTGGTAGTACAGAATAACCACTCACTAGAAGGATTCCAAAGAAGCATTTTTGACAGTTGCTTTTATAATTTTTAAAAACAACTCATCCGTAAAAAACAACTGAAACCATTCAAGACGTGTTTTTGCAATTGAGCAGAATGATGGCTCATATTGTGGTGATACGTGTTCCAAAACTTTCGTGATATTGTGTTTTGATCAGAAATGTCGCTATTTGTCCATGCTCTCTCAACCTTATTTTTTTTGCTTTTTTACTCTTCGGTGGTGAAGTTGCATTTCCTAGTAAATCAGTAATATCAGCATCAAAATTTTCTGCTAATACAGTTGAAGTTGCAGCTTCTACCTCTTCAATATTAAACTCATCTATACGTATGTCGTCGTCTCGCTGATATAGGACTAGTTCAGCTTTAGCTTCCAGCTGACGAGCTGTTAAATTATCGAACGTATCTACAAGATCTTCATCACCGCTATCTTCATCTGTTAGTTCATGTGGATCTGGAGGAGAAACATATAAATCCAGTGATGTTGACTGAATTTCTAAGTGGCCTTCTTCAAGCATGTACATTATTTTATGAGCCCTTGACTTGTATACTTTTCGTTGAGGTGTCATTGGTGTTGTGCTGAAACCCCTCCTCGATGTTGCGTATCAGTCATTTTGTTCCTGAAAACAAGGAACAAATCAACAAACAGGTCGTGTTTTTTATGATTGTGGACCTGAACAGGCTAAATTTGGCCTATCGTGCTAAATTATTCAGGAACACTTAGGAGGATGGATAGAGGGATAATGAATTGCCAATAGATGCCTATGAACAGCTACCTTAAATTTTCTCATATCATAATTGAGAGGAAAGCAGGAACTAGGGAGATCATTCCAGAGTTTAGAAGCCGTGTAGAAAAATGTGGATTGGTCTAAAAATTGTTAGCATCGCATGTGCTCACCGTTGCGAAAACGCAACAGTCAATTTTAGTGATATCCAATACTTACACACTTACAAAGAATGGTACTTACCACATATTTTTATATTACGTGACACATTCAGAATCAAACTAACTGGATTACTAATCAAAATAAAGGTATTTGTTAGGACAGTTCTCACTTTTTTTACTGAAACACCATAAAATAAATATATGTACCGACAATAACACTCCCAAACTTGATAACGTATTCGCAAAACGAGGCGAATGTAAACAACAGCCTGTCTAGCGACACAAACACTGGTTCATACTAGATAAAACTGCTCGAGGTATTCATTGAAAGAGCGCTCTCAGGTGGGGATAAAAAAATATTTCAAAGAAGCGCGTCCGGCGTTGCGTTTTCGCAACGTTGGGCATTAATGGGTTAAGTAGGTAAGAACTTTTGACAATTAACTAATTTTGTTTTGTCTTGAAGCCGCAGTCTACTACTAAATGAATTATCAAATAAGCACGGATCAGTTGTTGCAGAATACATATTATTTTTCAAGAACCGTCGATTTAAAAAAAAATTTACGAGACAAAATTACTTTATTTTAAAATTCATTACCCGAATAAAGCAGAAAAATTTTAATTTATTTTGCAAAAATAATTTTTTTTAAGGGTTAAAGGTTGACGACACTGCTGAGCGGGTAGTTCTAGTGATGCGATTTTGTTAAAATTTCTATATACACAGATTCACAGCTACACGGATACGCAGATAGTCAGATACGCAGATATGCAGATACGCAACACCAGTAAGATGATACCAACAAGAAGAGAGGTATAAAAGTATCATAAATAAAATATATTAGAATACTGCATTGTTTATTGACCTCATTAGTCTACTACTACATGAATTATCAAATAAGCATGGATCAGTTGTTGCAGAATCCAAATTATTTATCAAATTTTCACAAGAACCGTAGATTTTAAAAGAAAAATTTACGCGACAAAATTCCTTTATTTTAAAATTTATTACCAAAATAAAGCACATTAAAGACAATTTATATAAAAAAAATAATAATATAAATGAACTAAGACAAAATTTTATACAGTGTTTTAATTACGTCTCTAATATTCATATTTACAACGCAATTCGGACGGAAGATTCATTTTGCAAAAATAATTTTTTTTAAGGGTTAAAGGTTGACGCCACTGCTGAGCGGGTAGTTCTAGGGACGCGATCTTTTTAAATTTCTATCATATTTTGACATGTATAAGATAGGCGGATTGTATAAAAATGAATACAAAAGTTTCATAATTTACGGAGATAAAGTGATTTTTCTGCATTTCAAATTGAACTTTGAGAACGTGTAACTTTTTAGGGGCGAATTTTGGGATAAAATTTAAAGAGGGAAAAATGTTTCTTTTTGGTCCTGTGAAGTTTGTCGTTGATTTTCCGGGACACCCTGTATATAAAGCCACTTAAACTAACATTTTCAAATTGATGTCCATTATTTGCAACACATAGTTCACATCGCTTTGAGACATTCCGAATTGCGTTGTAAATATGAATATTAGAGACGTAATTAAAACACTGTATAAAATTTTGTCTTAGTTCATTTATATTATTATTTTTTTTATATAAATTGTCTTTAATGTGCCCCCAAAAGAAAAAATCTAGGGGCGTTAAATCGGGCGAACGTGGTGGCCATCTCACAGGTTCATTTGTCTTGATGGAAAGGGCCACGTATTTCATTCCCTCCCCCAGAGGGAGGGCGGGCTGCTCGAGTTTTCCGAGCTTCTTCAGCCACAATCATGGATTCCCAAAATACATACATACATTACGTATATATGCATGGTGGGATTAAGGATGGATGTGGTCAGGATAGGATCGGAAGGAACGGAGTTAGGGTTCTGAGGGGAAAATACTACCCTAGCATTCGCCTAAGTAGCCGCACATGGTGTGAATATACGCAGTGACTATGCCACTACATGTGTATGAGGAAAACCCCCTGAAAAAACCTCATACAAGGTACACGGTAACGGGAATCGAACCACTTACCTCCCGAATGCTAAGCAGGCCGTGTCACCACTACGTTACCAGCTCGGTGTTTGTCTTGAAAATGAATGTATAACAATTCAGAGACGTTTCTACTATTGTGAGGGGGTGCCCCATCCTGTTGAAAATATGTTTTGTCTAATGTTCAGCGGTAAGTCATCTAAAAAATCCTCGACTATGTGTTGTTTAAAATTCCAGAATATCGTTGACCATTCAGTTTCCTTTCATAAATGTGATAGGCTAAATGCGATGTCCGAAAAGGGCACATTAAACACTAAAACCGAAGCGTCCCTGATTTTGAACATCAACGGTACGATGCGAATTAATGTCGAACCACCAGTGCTCGTTGTGTCGATTGCAAATCCCGGCACTACCAATGTATGCTTATCGGTCCAAAAAATATTTGTTGAGAGTAATGCATTTTGTTCTATTTGCTGAAGATACCAATTACAAAATTCTAGGCGTCGTGCACGATCGGTTGGTTGGAGATGTTGTTTTCTTATTTTATATCGTCTGAATTTGTATCTTTTTAGAACTGAAAATGCTTGACTTCGTCGTATACCAGACTTGGCCTCAATTTGGCGGGTTGAAATGGAAGGATTTGCAGCTTCCATTCCGATAACATTGACGGCAGCTTCCGCAGCATCTTTAATATTACATTTTTTTTGTTTGGTTTGTCAAAAGTCCCATGATGTATGAGATTTTCTTTTAATCGTTTGAAAAGAGAGTTGTTAGTCTTCTTTCCCGGTAGCGATTAAAATATAATTCACTTGCAACTTCAGAATTATTATTACTTCTAACATCAAGTTTTTCATTATTTTCAAAAGCACTTTTAAGGTGATAATAAACAATCAAATGTTATTAAATTGCGAGTTTTGTAACAACGCAATGACAGATAAGTACCTACTTTGTTTTATCAGAAAGATTATAAATAATACAAGCCTACTTGTGTTAAAAACTATTTTTTGACCAAACGTGAAATTTTTATACCCCAAAAAAAGTATTTTTTGCTAAAAAGCAGTAAAATTTGACCCCACATAATATATATCGTTGGAATCAGAAAAAAAAAAATTAGCAATTTTTTGATGCCATAGCCAACTACGCGTTCCATATAAAAAATACAACTTTATGCAATAAATAAAAATAAATTTCATGAATATTTTTAAAGAATTGACTACACCACTGCATTCTTATAAAAAAGTGCCTGAAGAACGTAAACATTTTTTTTTATTTTGATAAATAAGCGATATAGCCATAAAATGAAAATTCAAAAATTTGAATTTTAGGCCATAACTCGAAAACAAAAGACGTTGGCCAAATTTCAAACGCACCAATGAGTTTCTCTCTAAAACGTAAATAAGAAACACTTAAAATATCAATTCATTATTAAAATGGCATAGAAGTGTTATATATTTTTGAAAAGCACAAAAAAGATGTCATTTAAAAATCTCATAGCCAACTATGGTTTCCATATAAAAAAATACAACTGTATGTCATATCTTTTTTAATTAAGGAGGTATTAAAAATGTGAATGTACTAACGGATTTTACTTTAAAAAGTGCCTTAAGAATGTTTTTACAGTTTTTGTTGTTTTCAAAATCGCAATTTTTTCAATTTTGGCTAATTGCGCAATAACGGTCAAAGATATCTTGATTATGACAATCGGATCTTAATTAACACCAAAATCGAGCACAAAGAGCCCAGATTACTTTTTGTCTATCTGTAATAGAAAGGGTACTTCCCATAAGAAAACATCGAAAATGAACCACCCTGTACATTTTTATGTCCTTATTCCTTGATTCCTGCGTTTCTGCAGATAGTAAACCTAAAGGCACAATTTTCAATGACGTCACTTCCATGAAATAATGTTTTATGTATCGTTGATACATAAAGAGAGAACCATGATTAATGCTTTATAAACGTGACAGTAGCCTTCAAACAAAACAATTTAAACTTGTTTGGGTTTATCGCAAAGTGGCGCGTGAGAGCTAAAAATAATATAATAGATCGATAAAGAATATTTTTATTGATGCCTATTACATCTGCACAATTTTCGTACAAGTAAAAAGATTTTCTACCCGTATTTCCAGTGTTTGTACTATTGTACTTATCTACTAAAATTTCCATTTTTTGACGAATTTGTTATTGTAAATGCATTTTCAAATTTCCATTTTAGTTTCGTTTTTCTGCTGCGCCACCAAATTGCCATTTACATATATCCAACTGGTAACTAACATGAATTAAACACTCGAACAGACGAATCCACACATGTAGTGGAGATATTCCATAATTTAAATAAGCTCTGTTAACTTCTTCAGAGTAGTAAAGCTAAATTTTATGGAACTCTTTTGACGTTAAATGGCACAATAAACTACTACGCAATCACGAAAAAGCTTAATATATACATACATCGGGCCCTGCATCTTAGCTCCCGTCTTCTAGTAAATCTAAATTATTTATATTACAAGAAAGATAAAAATGGAGCAATAAAATGCTTGCTAGACAAAAAATAGTTATTTATGAAACTGAACATGATAAGCATTAAAACAGTTATCCTTCAAAATCCTTTGAACGCTTCGTTCACTAATACCTACAGCAGAACTAATTGCTTTTTGACTAACTGAAGGATTTTCGGTAACAGAAACCATAACAGACAATTAAGTTTCTTCACTTCGAACGGGTCTACTCGACTGATTTTGTATGGTCTACATGTCCCGTTTGTATAAATCCTTGTAATATATTTTCCAGGCTTCGTTTGTCTGGATGTCTTGGTTCGGGATAATGCTCTGCATAAAGTCGACTTGCCAGAAAAAAGTTTCTTTGGCATTCCCCTAGTATAAAAATCATATCTACGAGCTCATCTTTCTGGTACTCTATCACAAGAAGCACTTTTATCAGCAAAAACCACTTAAATGAATAATTACCGCTTAAAAAATAGTTGTAATGCAAATACATAATAATATTTAGCACCACGTACCTAACAATGTCTAAAACGTGGAGTTGATGCGTAAATTGAAACGTTAATGTTTATTTATTTGACAGTTACCACACATTTTTTTCCATGGCGAGCAATTAGATACCTTATCTTATTTTTCCAAAGAAAGTATGATAAGGGTAGTATTTTTTACTCACCTTAGTTTACGCTTCATGTCTAATGTATTTTAACGCAGTAGAACAGCGTATAAAAAAATACTAGTCCGATTAAAAAAAAAATCATTTGAATATTAAAATTTGTTGTAAATGGTATTATTAATACTAGAAATCTGTCTAATAACAGCTTTTGATTAATATCTCTGAAACTGAGTAGTAAATTAACTATCCCATGCCGATGCAAAATATAGGGTGTTCCATTTGAAAATTTCAAAAAATCTACGATCCTCGTTTTGGACCGTACTGTATACGACTTCCGATATTTCGTGTAGCCATCTGTACAAAAATAAAATAGACCATATACATAAAATATACTACTACAGATAATAATTAATTTCGTTTGTTCTTGAAAGACACATGTCCATTCAGACAAAGAAATTGTCATATCTTTGAAAGCACTCGGTATAAGATGCTGAAATTCTGCTGAGGTAATGTATGAAGTGAGGAGAATTCAAATCAGGCATAATATAGAGGACGCTCCTTTAAAAAATATGTTTGTGTTGTCATATATTTTTATCCCACCCTGTATTTATGAAAATATTTTTTTAAATGTGCTGTCTAGCAAGCATTGTTATTGCTCGATTTTAATATTTTTGTAATATAAATCATTTAGATGTAGAAGGCAGGAACTAAACTGCAGGACGCTGTATGTGTATGAATATACATATATATATATATATATATATATATATATATATATATATATATATATATATATATTTGAGATGTATGAATTAAATAAAATAAAATATGCTTACTAACATTTCTCCCCACTAATGTGGTGCCATAAATTATTTGATGATGAGTATAATTATATTTGAGATGAGTATATAAATTTAATATAATATAATTGTGTGATAAATTGTATCGTACTTTACTTGTAATAATTATTTTTAATTTTTACATTTGAATTAAATGAAATAATGAGATTAATGGTATTAGTAAATCGTAATGTATTTTACTACAACTTCGGCACGTTGTGCCATCATCAATTTAATGTGATAATTTTTGTTAATCTTCTTAAAATAATTTGCCTCGACTAGCATCTCTAGGGGATAGGGTTCAATATAGTTCAGTATAAAAAAAAAAACATTAAACATTTATGTAGGGTTCTCTTGTACATACAATAATTTCAATCGTGATTTTAATTGAATCTGGATTTGTATAAATTTTACTTTTATTCAAACACCTTGTATCATCTGAAAATATATTCATTGTTGTGCGCATGTGAATTTCGTTGACCTTAATATATGTTTGTGTAACATCATAACCAAACAATACTAATAATTTAATTTTGGTAAGTATCTTTTCTGTTTTTAAATAACAGTGAATCAACATAAAATCAATACATGGTTGTAGTATTTCTAGACTAGTATATAATTCACTTGTATCCTTTACATAAATACACATAAATAAATTTTAATAAAATTCAACGTAACCTTCAAATAAATATGTAAGATTCATAGACTCACGTTAATGTTGCTTTCTTACAGCTGGTCCAATTTCCAATTCAGAAATAATTCGAATTCCAATATTATTGATCCATCGGGGGAAGATCTACAGCATCAGCAAGTTGTGTATATGCTGCATCAATATTTGCTCCATCGGTGGAAGGTCTATACAGCACCAATATACATAGGTATACTGCATAAATATCTGCTTTGTCACTTTTCCATAAGCACTTTAATTTATTTATTATATTCATAAATATAATAATTTACTTTCAGGTTTTATATTCGAAAATTCCAAACTTTATCAGCATTCAAATTATTATTACTTGCACTTTTCAATTTTAATTTCAATTCGAATAATAATACAAAGGCAATTTTGTTAAAATAAATTTTAATTTTAACGAAATAATTGAAATACGCCGATTTACATTCACTTATACAACGATACACATCACCCGGAATAATAATTACGTTAACCTTATTATTATGACAAATTTTAATTTTAATTTGTTTAATAATATACAATTTTGAAGGTTATACGAACCACATGAACGATGTTAAATTTTCAATCATGTACACATCGAGTGACATGTTTACACTTTGGAAAGTTACAAGACAAGACATAAAAATTTCTGCCACTTTCTTGTATAGATTCAGAAAAACAACCCATCCTCTTAGCAAATATTGCCAATACAAACGTAACACTGCTTAATTTTCATTGGTTAATCATTTTTCAGAAATTTACAAATTATTATTTTTACTGATAATTTTCTTATACGTGGACAAATCTTAAAAATATAATCATTGTTGAATTCTATGCAAAATTTCCTTTCCATAGGCACCTCACATGACATTTCCTTTATAAATTCGTATTCTAAATGATGACAAATATGCAAATTTTCATACACAAATTTACTTATAACAACTTATTCTAATTCCAACAGGAAAACTACAAACAGAATTGGATTCCTTGACCCAAAATACATAGGAATTCATCAGTTTTAAACACTTTTATAGTACATGTTAATAAATTCCATTTCAAGCACTGCGTTAAGAATCATCATAACCTGGTTTATCCACTTTTAAGCTTAAATAACACCTATAAGGTTAATTTGTTGCAAAACTTCCCAATCACACTGTTAAGTAAGTTTATAACATAATCTTTGTCTAATTTCAATTTTAAACTTAAAAAGTTCTATGAATCTTGTAAAATTTGTTAGGATTTCATAACTTTAACATGTACTTCTTACGTTGATTGATAGAATTTAATTTCTTTTTATTTTAGAATGGAAGCATATTATGGTACTAGACTAGAATATTATCATGCAAATGGAATACATGTATATTATAAATGAAAATACATAATTTTACTACTCCGAAACTGATCGGAAACTATAATAATGAAGAATACTACTGTTCAGCTATGATAAGGCTTTTATATTTATGAGATTTGGTTTAACTAGTTAACAACATGTCCTATATTCACATTTGTACTTGGGTTTAAGTTAATTGGCACTTATGCATTCATGCGTTTTCATACATGTTTATTCAAATTCAACGTAATTAATTTATGGTTAATGTCTCTTTCAATCTGAGCTTATATCTCTTATCTAGATATTCACAATTAATATCATCTATATATATATATATATATATATATATATATAATAATAAAAAACACATGTTTCTTACTTGGAAATATTTTAACTGTAGAATCTGAGCTCAAAATATGAAATTAACCCAAATACCTAGATAAAATGTGTCTCCTTTGAGTTACAGGTGTTTTATTTAAAATTTAAAATTATTTGTGTCCAGTACTTTAAAACCATTTGACGTTTTATTGTCATGTTTGACGGGAAGTGTAGGTACTATACCCCTACTAAATTATGCCAAATAAACGTTTCTGGCTACTACCAGAGGCGTACGACAGAGGCAAGTGACTTTTTGATCCGTTCTAAATTTTACGCCACTGGTGGAATTGCAATTTTAAGACAATTTTTCGATTCTCCAGTACTTTCTACGTAAATATCATACTCTTTCTTCATAACGATAAAGTCATTATTTTTCGAGATATTTTAAGTTAAACATGAAGCTGCACAATTATTTTGATTTGAATGTCGGTGTTTAGTGTCATTGGATTGCATTTATTAGGTAATTGAAACTTTAATCCGTGTTAAAAAAACAATTTTATTTATCGAAATTAAACAATTAAAAACAAATTGTGGTTCTGAAAATGTTATAATCTAAGTAAAAAAACAAGAAAATATCAAAAAGCACATGAACAAAACTTAAAAACTTGTTCAATATGACCCCGTTTACCTCAATAAGTTAATCCATTCGTTCGTTAAACGATCTTCTAACTTTAAAAAATATGTTTGGCTAATCATTAGTTAAACCCAACAACAATTTCACTAATCTTGAAGCAATATGCTCTGTGTTTATTAAACGAAAATTATTCCTGTCTTGCTGGCTCGAAAATATCAAAAATCAAACAGAGTTCAACCTGAGACTTTCAGTAAAAAGTCGATTAAGAAACTGGACAATTTAGCGTAACAGTGGATAGGAAAATTTAACTGGGTCAATGATTTTAGGGTTGCTGATAATCCTAAATAAGCACTCGTTTGCAGCAATGACTGGGTAAAATTTGTTTTCGAATCTGAAATTTACTTACCACTTTCATCAGAATTTATTTAGAATTATCCTTCACGAATGAATTTTTGCTCAGTGGATGAAAAAATAAAAATTAATTTTTTGAAAAAAATTATTTTACTGACGGCCACATTTAACGGAGGAGTTTTAACTGGAGAAATAGTCACAATTGGGATATTGAAAATCCCCCTATTCCAAAATCAATTTTCAACACTTTAGGAAATTATGGTGCGGTATATTTGGAGATAGTTTGTTGGGTCCTTAAATTCCCAAATTTGAATGGTAACTCGTATTTACAGTTTTACAAACTACATTTTCGATTATCTAAAAGCCACTTAATAAGAAAGAGGATGGAGTAACCTCATTTCCTTTAATAGTGCGGAACTATCTCGATCATCAATTTATCGTTGGATTGGCAATAGTGAATTTCCGTGGCCGCCTAGAACTAAGGTAATCCCTTAGATTTCTATTTGGGGCATATGAAATCATTAAAACCAAAATAAATACTAGGAACTATAGCAAATTGTAAATTGTTAATTTTATTGAATCAAAAA